>JBBPCZ010000042.1:36113800-36138700 GCA_037974445.1 Brycinus macrolepidotus
TAAAATAGATTTTCAGCGTGAGAAATCGGAGGTATGGCGTGAGAGCGTGAGAAGACAGTCAGATGCGTGTGTCTCACGCTCATTGCGTGAGACTTGAGAGCCCTGTGGATCATAGTAAATCCCTTGATAAAACAGAGGTGTGTTCTGTACAAGTCTTTTTGCATAATGTGTATACGTTTCTAATTTGTCATCTCTTGACCACGGTTAAGACTGTAATACTAAAGGGCTGTGTTGATATTGTTCTATAAGTGAGAAGTAGAAATGAGCCATATGGCAGAAATATTGTGATTCTTTGGGATTTTCACAATATGCAAAATATAGTTTAGTTAAATTTTAGCAATAGTAATATCGTTTTTCTGAGATTTGATAAGTTGGAATGGACAAGGAAACATCAGTGATACACATGTGCAATTAGAACTAATTCCTTTTTAGATGTCCATATTTTCATCGTTTAGAATTACACAGAGGCCCCACAGTGGATAGCACTGTTGCCTCACACCTCCAGGGTTGGAGGTTTGAATCCGGGTCCTGGTCTTGTGTGTTTGTGTGTGTGTGTGTGTGTGGAGTTTGCATGTTCTCCTCGTGGTGGTGTGGGTTTTCTCTGGGGTCTCCGGTTTCTCCCACAGTCCAAAGACATGCGCATCAGGTGAATTGGGGATTCTAAATTGACCGTGTGTGTGCGTGCATGTGTGTCCTGTGGTGGGCTGGCGCCCTGCCCAGGGAGAGTCCTTGCCTCGCGCACGTAGACCCTAGGAAAGGGTCCGGGTACACGTGATCCTAGTAGGGATTAAGCCGTTACAGAAAATGAATGAATTAAACAGAACTGATCTATGTAAATTACTTTTTTCCAGTGGGCTGCCCTTTATTGTGCCACATTCAAAAATCAGCCTGGACAGAAACATAGGCAGGGCTACACAGCTGTAGGCTCAATAGGCAGATATATGAAAATGTTTTTTGTGACTTTGTAAAAATGTTGAATTGAAACTGGGCTGCTTTTGCAACTTGGTGTCCATAAATGCACTAAGGAGTCAGTTTGTTTTGTTTACATGCTACACAAAACTAATAATAAAAAAAAGCTAGAAATGTTGTGATACAGACCCTTTACAATAATGACCAATATCATATTTCCCATCCCTACCAAGGAATATACAAAATGTTTGAATTGTGAATGTCATTTTAATTTATATGTACTTGAGTGCACATGCATTTGGCCATTAAGGTGTCCTTGTTATACATGCAACGCTTTTCATTATATTAATATTGTCTTTTTGAGAGGTGTGTTCTGTTCTTTTCACAGCCTAGTTATTATTTCCTTATGTTTAAATGATTTCTATGTTTATGCTGGTTAAGGAAACTTGTGTGTGTGAGTTGAAAATGCCTGCCTAATGATGGTTTAAAAGTTATCTTCTAAATGTGCTAGATATGTTTTAGATTTTTTTTTAAATTTTATTTTTATGTAGCTACTTTGGAGCATGTGTGGCTTCTGTTGTATGCAAAGAGTGCTAACTCTCCAATGTGCTGTTTTTGTTGAAAATGTATTCATTTTTCCCTTGTACATAATTAGATTTGTCATGTGATCATGTTTATTTCTTTCCCCCAGCCTGCAGGCATCCTCGGCCCCAGGTTCGACTCCCCGGGAGCAAGAGAAGGAGGTCCCAGCCAGAGAGGCGGAGTCAGGACAGGGGGCTGAAACAGAAGAGCCAGACCTATCAGCCCTAAGTCTCACAGAAAAAATGGCTCTGTTTAATCGCCTTTCACAACCTGCCCCACAACAAGTAGAGGCCGTTCGAGCTGATTCACGCCTGCGCAGGGGCAATACCCGGTTCCAAACCCAGCCCATCACTCAGGGGGAGGTGGAACAGGTAAGTGTGGAGACCTTTTTAACTGTGTTAGATAAGGGACCACCAGTTCTGGTACCAGCACAGTTTAGCAATATTTATATTTAATAAATATTTATTTATATATTTATTTATTCTTCTCTGCGCTAATACACCTGGTTCGACTCTACTGTAGGTAGTGAACATGTGAAGTAGATGTATTGCAACAGAAAATTGCCAAATTGCGCTGAACTGTAGCCCACGAATACCAAAATGGTTATATATTTAGGAGTATTTTGTCATGCCTTTACATTTATTTCCATCACTTTGGAAATGTCTACTTAATTTCATATGAGGCTGAAGCATCATTCCATCATGAACAAATTCAGTATCTGTGGCACAGTATTCAGTGAACTTTGTCTAGTTTTGTGCGACATCAAGACTTTTCCTTTAGTAATAATTTTTGAAGGAACATTCTGCCTTTTACAGGAACTAACACAGGATGTAGCTCCATCAGGTTGCAAAGATCCTGATCCCGTGACTAATGGTTCTGTAGAACCAACGCAGGGCAAGCAAGTAAGACAAAATGGGTCACTTTTGATCCTGGCTCGAGAACAGTTCCTGTTTGGTCAGTAGCTAGAACAAGTAGTTTGCATCCTCAGACCTGCTTCTTTATCTAGACTGGTTGCTTGACTGCTGTGCGCTGCCCTTGTTGAGATGTCTGGTAAGGATTTATTTGTATTGGATCAGCAGCAGTACAGTGAATTGCTGTGTCTAGTGGAGGACTTGTGGAAGTTGTTAGTTAAGGACCTGCCTGTTCTCCTTTTCTTTATGCAGTTTGTTGAAGTTGGTATGGGCATGCTGCAGGATGGCAATAATATTTCCCATTTAATTCTTATTTTCTTATCAAAAAGACATTAATCCCTGGAGCAGCAAACACAACAAAATTATCTTTCATTTTTATTTTTTTTAGCCTTTTTAGCCAACTCAGAGTGTAGACATTAGGTAACAGCCCATTCAGCTAAAAGAAGTTCAACACAGACTAGCACGACGGGAGTTAATTAAGTTTGTGGCACTACATCATCTCTGAGCATTAAATGGAACAAATCATAATCTTTTTGGATGACAACTTTAAGTTTAATGTGTAACTTGCCTTTTGCTTGAAAACTTCTTTGCTTTGTTGCCCCCTCTGGTGCAAATGGGAACCGTAGATGCCCTCTTTGTTACTCCGACTTTAAATAATGAATATGGATTTTTTTTTGTCATGATCCTGCCTCAATTAACTGATTGCTTAAAATGACCTATTGTCCCATCCCTATATAACATCTAGCAGTTATTGGTACAAGATTAATGGTTTAACATTAAGCAGTTAATTGAAATGTGTACTGAAGATTGCACTCTGAGTTTTTAAACAATTTCGTACTTATTTTGTAACCTTTAATCCTGATCAAAAAGTATTTATTTTGTAGTTCCAGCCGCCCTGATTGTAGAGGTGTCTTAATGTCTTGTGAACTATAATTAAACAATTATTAATTAACTATAATTAAACTATATACTGAGCTGTAATGTCTGCAGATCATGTAGTATGCATGATACAAGAGTGTGTGTGGATTGAAAAGGAGGAACCCAGGTTTGCTGTAGAGGCTACTCTGTATGCCATGCTTGTAGGCACTGTCTATGCTTTGTGTGCATCCTGCTAGTCTGACATGTTAGAGATCAGTTTGACGAGAGATGGTCATGGTAGTGATGCAAATGCTTATATGTAGTGTTTTTTTTTAATTATTAAAATTAATGTGCTCTTTCACATCCAAAATCTGTCCATTGTTCAGTTGTTACTGTATTCTAACCCCCACCATTCTTGTATCTTCTCTTGCTGATTTCTCCCTCTACCTCCCTTATTCTCTTCTTTCTCCATCCCTCCTCTTTCTCCCATTAGCTGCAGAACGGCAGCCTGAAGTTGGAGCCTCTCTCCGCATCGTTGGTCCGGTCTGTTGCCGCGGTCACCACCCAGGCCTCTGTTGCCACGGTGACAAGCCCATCTATGGCAATGACTGGAGACGTCCACTTGGGGATGTCCACAGCCCTACCTTATGCCCCGCCCACTCAGCCCGCACCCAGTCTGCAGCCAGACAATAAGCTTCCGGCCTATGAGAGAGGAGTTCGATATTTCAGCCTTACAGAGAGTGGGGAGAACCGTACCCCTGAAATATACTCTCCGCCTCCAACAGAGGCCCTCGACCAGTCAGCACAAGGCAAGGGCGTGGCCACCGCAGTCCCAACCAGTGAGCAAAAGCAGGAGGAGGAGAGTGGGTGGAGGGGAAAAATTGGCTTTGCAGAGGTCCCTCACGCCTTCCCTCACACACAGACACTCGCACACACCCTCTCGCACGCTCACAGCAGGGGAGAGACAGAGCCGAGCTGTCAGCCAGAGCAAGAGAGGGAGAGGGGGCGAGAGAGGCAGCGTGAATGGGAGAGAGAGCAAGAGAGAGGGCAAAAGAGGGAAAAAGAGAGCACACTCATCCCTAAAGGAGGTTACCTCTCACCACACACTTTACAGGCGGCGCAAGGGTGCAGCTCAGGTAAGGAAAGAAGGGAAGGGAAAAATATTTCTCAGGGCTTAAGAGCTGGTTTGGGGGTGCAGTTCATCTGTGTCTTTATTGTGTCTGACACACACTCACACACACACACTCCGTGTCACACTTGGCTGCCTGTCCTCTGGAGCTGCTTTCTGATTGGGTTAAGTAGGCTCCGTCTGCCATGCTGCTTTGGCTGAATGTGATTAGCATAATTTTACCATGCATCCAGCCCACAGCTTTCTTTGTCTGCGCCGGAGATGTGGCAAAACAAACTGATGATGCTGGTGTGAAGGAGTTGGGAGGCTTTTTTTTTCACTGGAGTGTTACTATCTCTCCTTCATGCTTTTGTCTCTGGAGAGAGGGATGTGTTCTTGGTGCTAAGTGTGTGTGTGAGTTGAACTGCATTAATAAATAGCTGGCTTGTTCTGAGACAGGAAAAAATGAATGAGATCAATCTTACAAGAGACAGCAATACAGTGTGCACCTATTTTGATATTTAAAAATCCATGCTCATACACACACAGAGCAAAAGGACACAGTGGAAGCTTTGTATATTGTCTTCAATACATTTGCAGGCAAGAAATCTTTGTTGCTTTTTTTCCAATGTTAATTATGAAGGTCTGAGGAATTCATGTATGTGTTGTCACAGTCAGAACAGTCTTCAAAATGGTAACCTTACAGTAGAAAAAAAAATGTTCTTACAGATGTTCTTGTAAAAAAGATTTTTCCAAGAGATTACTGGTGGTATATTCATCATGAAGTTTTAACACAATGTAAAGAACCACTGGTAATATCAGTTTGTCACATTGATGTTTTATTGCATTGTTATATACCAAATAAGAGTGTTTTGCTTGGATAATAGCATGTCTTGCTGAAAATACCGAACTGAATATTGTCGAAATATTGTATATTGTGTCAGCCTTGGTCAGGTTTGGTTCAGTTGTTAATTTTAAGTTCCAACTTTGATGTAATGTTTTTTTTTTTTTTCTTTTTTTTCTTTTCCGCATAGACGCCACTCCTGAGCCTAGTCTTCCAGGGCGCACCATAAGCACTGCAGCAGTTGCCTCCAGAAGTTCTTCACACGCTTCGCACGTTACCACTCACACACTCCCTTACCTACAGCACACAGCACCTCAGACCTCCCCTCCGTCACACACATGCCCTCAGCCCCAACTTTACAGTCAAACCTCACCTCAGACTCCTCCTAGAACCCAGCTGCCCCCATACTTGGACAACCAGTCCCAGTCTCAACCTCAACCCCACCCATACACAGATGTCCAGTCTCCTCCTCCGCTGACAGCACAAGTCTACCCAGAAACCCAGAGACAGACACCAAGCAAAGCACCCCCTCAGACCCAACCGAAGCCACAGACATTTATCCCTACTCAGTCATATTCCTACATCCCTCCGCAGGCCAAGGTGCCACCACAGACGCAGCCCAAACCTCAGTACTTTATACCAAATCAGCCACAGGTCCGACCAGGCCCCTACGTCCAAGCTCAACCACCAGAAATCTCTATCCCTGGACAGCTTGCTCCCCCTGAGCCCCTCCCCTTTAGAAACAATCAGCCTGTGGCCCACGAAGAACCAGAGACCATGACGACGATGTCTATCAAAGAGAGGTAAGTGAATATTGGTGCTAGACACCTCTAAGGGGTACAGTTGGGAAATCTTCAGTTTTTAAAATAGTAGATTGGTCTTTATTACCTTTATTTGGGGCTGGTGCTATGAGGCTAACGCTAGAAGTGAATGGAAGTGAACAGAAGATCTTAGGAACTCAGCCTGGTCAAACTGCATCCAGTTCTTCATTAAGGTGGAGCAGACTTGTGGATAAGGTTTAAGACACAGTATCACTCACTCACAAAATATTTGCAGAACCATTGTAAAGGAACATTTGTGCTCAGGATACTTACTGCACACAATAAAAATGTTGTAATTGTTCAAAAGCCTCTTTTGAATACTATTACTGACTGAAACAATATTGCTTGCTGTGCAACCTTTGTGTAGGGCAATGTAGTCCAAAGCAATGATGACTGGAGTGGCCAAGGCCTTCAGTTTATGCTTTAGTCTCTCACTGGCTAATTTTGCCTCTCATGTCATGTCCCAGAATGGGGAAACAAGGGGCCAGTTTCTCTGACCTAGATTCAGCCCAGTCCAATAACAGTCTGTTTAGTCTAATGTTACCGAATTTTGCATTGAGGGTTTCTTTAAAAAAATAGAGGTTTGTGCTTGATGCTAAGCTGTATAGTACCTGGACAGTGAGATGGCTGAATGCATTGTGTGCTGATGCAGGGAGGAGTGGGGACCGGTGCTGTTCTCCTTGTGTCCTTTTTGATGAATGAATGTGGGTCACCGCGCCTCTCTCAGCCTTCTTTGAGCCACAGAGAGATCGCTATTTTAGAACACAGCCCTACTGTCTGCTCTTCTTTTCGGTGAATTTGGAAGGTAGATGGAAAGAGAGAACGGAAAAACAGAAATTGTGAAATTGTGATTGGAGTGCTTTTCTTTCTTGCAGTTTTGCTCCCTGTTTTGATTTTGCCTGCAAGTTTCTCAGCATTCAGGGCATTTGCTGTCGTGCCAGTGTTTTTGTGGTATGATTGGAATATTGAGGGTGGTGATGTTTCTTTCTCTCCCAGATTAGCCATGTTGAAAAAGAGTGGAGAGGAGGATTGGAAGAACAGGATCAACAAGAAGCAAGAAGTTGTACAGGAAGTGGTGTCATTGAGTGAGAAGAGCAGCCAAATATGGCAAGAGCAAGGATTCAAGAAGAAGGTAAATGGCCAAAGACTGTTCTCAACTGAGGTCATGCTGGACTGAACCAATGGAACAAAATGAAAGTTCACAGCCCTTTAGATGGTTTTTTTTACATGTATCATTTTAATGTGTTTTTACACTGCATAAAATCCTGATGAGGCACATCTTGCAAACCTATTCTAGGTTTAGAACTTTGCTTTATTTGTTTAGTCACCTTCCTTTCTCTCTGTGCTGTGACAACAAAGAGTGTGGAAATTCAGTTTTACCCCAGTATTAAAAATGTTGTGTATCGGAAAGTTCAGACTGCCGTATGCAAAAATGTAAACATCCATGGTCAAATGACATGTTTTGTTGATTTTCTAAGTGAAAATAAGTACATATCCACTACAGGAGTGTCAAAACGTTTGCATACTACTGTAAATACCAAACAGCGTTTCAGAATTGAGGCAATTTTTAATAAGATCCTTGAAAACATTACCTCTACCATAGAGATGTAGATAGTGGGCCACTCTATCTTGTTCATTCACTCACTAATCCAGTCAAGAAATCTTTTTTATATGAGGGGAACCCTACAAACACAGTGCTTTCATGGTGTTTTATTTGGTTACATGATATTACAAGCACAGAGTACTTCAAATCTATTTTTGCCGCTTGCCATGTGTTGCATGCCAAAAGTTTTTAGCTAGTTTTTAGAATACTACCCACCTACTAATAAAAAATAAATCTTGGGGAAATGTTGCAGTTGAAATAGCATTTTCATATTGATCATGATATCTGAAAATTCTTATGATCAGTTCTGTTGTTGGGATCAGTACATAAACAAAATGCACGCCCAAACTTCCATGGATATCTGCCAAAGCATTACATGCACATTCCTTGTGTGTTATAGGAAGAAAGGGCTGTTTTTGAGGAGCTCACATCATCTGAGCAGGTTTGGGTAAGATTCGACAGTGCATATTACATTAACAGCTGTTGTAAGGGCTTTTTACTGGTGCACTGCTTCTTGCTTTTCCATTTAACACTTCAAGATGACTGATGGATGTTCTGTTCTGCAAGTACAGGGAATGGCTCAGTGGCTGTCCTCTTTCGGTCTTCAGAAGTTCTGCCGCTCTGACTTGTTGCTTATTCTGTTTGTCTCTTGTTTCACATGCTGTTTACTGGCTTACAAGCATAGATCAGCTCTATCAAACTTCTGACTTTCACTTTTGCTGGGTGTAAATAAATATACAACTTTTAAACCCACAGCAAAAAATTTTGTATGCAAATTCTGATTTTCCCAGGGCACTTCTGACTGGTATTGAACCTCTTGGTTCTTCTCTTTTCTGTGTGTCGAGTCCAATTTCAGATGTAATGCTTTGCAGTACTGACTCTTAGTGCATGTGACTAATGTATGGGTGCAACTTTCCTGTTAGTGTTCTTCATGCAAAATGCTGTTCATGGGTTTTTGTGGAATGGTTTTAGCCTTCAGAGGGCTAGAGGCTTGACCTAGTTTCTTTTGTTGCTTTCTCATTTCTCATCATCTCTTACCCATCTTCTAAATCATTTTCTCCCGTTGCCCTGTGCATTTCTTATTGCTCCTTCTGCTCCTTCTTTCTTTCTGCTTTCTTTCCTCTCCTCCTCACTTCATCTCCTGTCTATAGGAGCCTGTTTTTGCCTCCACCTATTCTCCCCCTCCTTACCCTTCCACCCAAAAATGTCTGCCTGTTGAGCATCCCGGCCAGGTAAGTTTGTGAGCGTGCGTGAGCATATTTCACACATCATTTTCTAATACTTTTTTGAATTTTCTTTATCCAGTTAAGTTGTGACCAATTCCACTCACTAGCTAAGACTCTCCTGATTGCACAATACAACCAACACTTGAAGAATGAAAGGCTAACATATGCTTCCAAGCCACATCTTTCTGAACTGCTAGCGCAACATAATTGGACAGCTTGAACATGCTTGGAGAACAACATTAACTGCTAATTCTGTTACAACTAATAGATGCCTGTGCTGGCTTGCATCACACAGTGGGAACAGTGGGAGGGCCACTCAACCCATCCAGAGAGAGCAAAACCAATTGTGCTGTCTTGAATGTCACGACTTCTCCAAGATTGGGCTGGTGCTTAGACTGTTGCACCCCTCAGGAGCCCCCATACTTTTTCAACCATGTGGTGTTCAAGCGATAACAATGAGTACTGTGACCTTTTCGATACTGAGAACTTTAAGTTTAATTTTTTTCTCTCTGTGAATTAAAGCTTGACAGATGACTATGTGTCCGAATTGATGAACCACTGTTTTAGTAGTAGCGAAAATATCATCAAAACCAAATGTCTGTCTTCACAGAAGGTCTGATCGTTCTTTAAAGAACTCGCTCAGTGCTCAGTTCATTGGGTGCGGGAACACTGGTTAACTGATTTGCATATCTTGATGTGTCTTTGTACTCCAGTGCTGAGCCAAGTCGTGCACTACTATAGCAGAGCTGAACCAGAAAAGGTGCTGCAAATGCTGTTCAGGCAGAAAAGGAATTATTCTGACAGCTTGAAAAATATTGTTAAAATGTCAAGACTGATGGTTTATTATTACAAAGCAATTTATTTCAGGTTGTAATTAAAAAAAATGTTTCAGACTGTAATCACACTTTAAAGTTAATTATTGCATTTAGAGAGTGGTTATTTGAAGTATTTAAAAAACTGACGTCATTCTGGCCCTAATATGTTGGATATGAGTGTAGAGTAGATGTCATAGGAAATAACAGTTTAATTTTATTCAAGAAAATGTCTTAAAAAGGTGTCAAAATAAGACTAGAAAGAATTGAGTTGAATAGGCATTCAAAAGTAGAATGTCTTGAATGACTTGAATTTCACAGAGTCTTTTCTCTACACTTGTTAAGGGTCAAGACGCTCACTCTTTACGGCTTGTTTTTCCCTTTTCATGTCATTCATGTTTAAGTTACGAATATTATGTCTAATACATTTATTAAGACTGTGCTGTTCCTCTGGCCATATTTTCAAATAGCTGAGGCCAACTTTTACACCTGAGATTATGAATGGCATACTGTTACTACGCTGCCTGTGAATCTGGACTGCAAGGCTTGCTGCACAAAAACGTGAGCCTTTTGACCGAATATCTTATGCCCTGTTTATGTTCCTTATCAAATCAGAGGCTGGGAGAGGAGGGAGAGAGGCAGATGTCCATTGAGGAGCGAAAGCAGATGATTTCAACTCGAGAGGAGGCGTGGCAAAACACCGGAAAGGGTGTAGCGAATGATTCTGCCCAGTACACTGTGGCAGCTCGGATGATGAAGAAAGGTACAGAAGGGTCACTGAGCTGAGTTTTTTTTTTTTTTTTTTGCTTAGTAATAGGTGAGAGTGATGTGAAGGGGAGATGAAACATTGTTAGTTAATATTTCTTTTCCCTGTCTCAGGTTTATCCTCTTTTGAAATGTAAATGCAAAGCTATGAATTATATTTTAAATAATCATATCCATCATGCCAAATATCATATAATTTTATTCTAATTAACACTTTTTGCACTTCTACTGTTTAGGGACTATATTGCTGATTAATGACTACGTCAGCATTTTCTGTTGCGTTTTCAATCTGTATTACCTATAAAGACCCGACGGTTTGATTTTGATTCTGTCTCAGGTTTGGCTGCCTCCTCAGCGGTGATCAGTCCCATTTTGTCTCCAGTTTCTGCTAAACTAAAGAGCAGTATATCGGCCATCTCCAAACCACAGGAGGGTAAATGGTTTGCACAATTCCTGCAAACTTCTACTAAGCGTTGTTTTTGTCTGCTAGTGTACCAGTAAATATACCCTCAGTCTTCAGTTCCGCGTGCACAGTCCTTCAGTTGTATTGGCTATAAAAGCATCTTCCCTGTTGTAGAGATTGAAGCCACAGCTGATATGGAATCTGATAAGAAGCTGGATAAGCTAGAGACATTTTTGGATCGTTTGAACAGTAAAGGTGAGTACAATGTAGATGCTTTGATCAGATTCTCTATTCCTCTCTGGAATTGATGGTCCTTCTTGCTCATTCTCTTCTTTCACTTGCTCTCTTTCCCTTTATCCCCTTTGTCTCTCAGTGACGGGCTTGCAAGAGACGACTCTGACGGTCACTGAAAAGGCGGTGAAAGAAGTGATGCGATTGGACGATGAGATCTTCTCCAAGTTCTACCGTCACATGGTGGACATACCACGCAGCATAACCAGCCGAGTACCAGTCGAGGACGATTTTGATGCTATCTTTGGCAAACAGACACCAAAGTAAGTACCCAGTGAAAGAACATCTAATACTAAAAATGAATTGTACATTTTTGGGTTCTATATAGTACCGGAAAAGGTTCTTTTAAAGAAATTTTATTTAAAGAAGCATCTATACGTTCCACGCTTTTCTAAAACTTAATCCACAAGTAATAAGGTCCCACTTTATATTAAATGCCACTAATAGCTGTATAGTCACACTTTACCAATACGTTGGTATAGATGGATTACACTAGTGCAGCTTATGGAATTTACACATTTGTATTAACTTCAGTTATTATTAATGAAATTACTCAAGTGTATCCTGTGTTATTCAGTGTAAAACTGAGGCTGATACACATGTATTTACACAAGCTGCGATACTGTAATCCATCTGTAACAGTGGATACATAACCAGAAGAAATACTGTTGTGCGACTACATGGTTATTGGTGTTTAATATAAAATGGGACCTTATTACTTGTGGATTAAGTCTTAGAAAAGTGTGGAATGTAGTTACATTATGTGTATTAATAATATGTATCAAAAGTTATAAGGGACTCTTAATATAAAGTGGGACCGGTTATAATTGTACAACACATTTAAAAGTAAAGATACCAAAAAGGGTTCTCTTAATGTCACAGAAGAATCAGCTTTGCTACCCTGAAGAACCTTTCATTCCTCACCCCTCAACCAAAAGTAGTTCTTTAATGGCATTGCTCTGGAGAACCTTTTTTTTTTATTTTTTTTTATTCCTTGATGCAACATGCGCAGTTTTTAGGGGTAAAATATTACTGTGAGCAATGTGCAATTTGTCTTGTTACATTATTACAGTTTTGTCAATCCCTGCTGCTACCAAACAGCTGAGGACACTCCAATGTGTACCTGTGTATATATCTACTGTGTTCATGCATATACATACTTCCACTATGTACATATACACATACATGTAGTTTTTATATACACATATATTTGCATACACATACAAATGTGTATATTTATATTATTTGTATTAGTTGTAAAGTGTACTTTTTATTTTTATCTTGTTGTGTTGTATAGCTTTTATTTTTAAGCTTTTTGCTGCACTTATCTTTGTACTGTCCACTTTCTACCGAAGCAATGTAAATTTCTCACTTGTGGGACTAATAAAGGTTTATCTTATCTTTAGGGTATAGATGGGGGTAAAATGGATTGGCACATCCCTAAATATAATAATTTATTTAAATTATTTAAACTCTGTATGTACTCATCTTTACCATGCAATAACTCTGCTCTGCAGTTAAATTGAACATTTCTGATGTTACTTGGGTGTAATGTTGGAAGGGATGAGACAGACTGAAGAATTATCTGACCAACTCTCTGTGTTCTTAACCCTAATTGTCTTGGACCCTGATGGCTCCTGCTGTCTGGCAGGAAAAACTAATTAGAGGAGTTAAGAGTGTGAATAATTACCATCACAAGCGTTTAATCAAGCAATCATGCAACCAAATGTAATACCGAAAGATGAGTGATAGAAGCTGCATGGCTTCTGCTGCCAGGCTATCTGACAGGTCTTTATCTGACTCTGTGCATTGTGCTGTTGCATAGTTACTCCTTACTTCTATTTTGTACAAATTCAAAGCAAAAGCACATGTTTGTTAATTCACAGATGCTATTAAGACTTACTCAGAATATTATACATGCGATAAATAATATATTTGCTTGATTTGTCAAGTCATGATCTGTACACGTATAAAACAATACTATTAAATAGTTTGGAATCAATGTAATTTTAGGAAAAAATGGTTAAAGGTAAATTATTATATGCTAGCCCTGAGCAGATTCATTCATGGGGAAAATGGTAGATAGCTGTGAAAAGTTTTTAAAAAAAAAAAAAAAAAAAAAAAAAGGAAAAAGCTTTGTCCTGAATGATCAATGGAACTACAGATCATTCAGTTCTAAACAGATTTGACAAACACTGAAAAAGGTAATTACAGTATAAATTCATCAAAGTATCTTATTACCAAAATACTAAATAAATTGAATTGAACAGAGAAAAATATCTTCTGCAAATGGCACAACTGTCTAAACACGAAATCGTGAGTTCAGTACTTAGTGATGCTACAGACATACAGAGCCAGGAGACCAAGAGAGGGCACTTTCTCTTGCTATCTCTTGGTGGATGAGGTGACCCTCCTTCTCCCCAATCACTCAGGGTGAAGATAGCAAATGCAGGTGTCTGCTAGCTTATGTGTCAGAACTGGAAGGTAGTGTACTTGTTAAACTGTCCAGTGGCATTGTGTTGGGTGCAGATAGAAATTATGTTGGGAAGCATTGTGTGATTGGGGAGTCCTGTCTATTAAGTCAAACCGAATATAACTAAATTGAGGAGAAAGAAACACCTTTAACACTTGTTTATTTTACAATCAGCCCCCTGGTATAACAAGACACACTCACTGGGCAGACTCTCAAAAGAAACTCGATACACTGTTTCTTTACAAACACTGAAGTTCCTGAAAAAAAACTGAGTAGACTAAGTGGTGAACCAGTTGTTTATTTCAGAGTAAAGCTAGCTGGTGACTTTCTTGGACATAACTAACTTTAGGAGAAAATTGCCCAAAGCAAAAAAGTAAAGACAAGAAAAAACAAACAAAAAAAAACTAGATTAACATCAACTATCAATCATGAGTAATTCCATGCTTTTAAACACAAGTCTGTTTCTGAATATTCATCCATCTTCTGACTTCGTGCTTGACCTGTTTGACCACAGGCTGACGTCAGCGATGGTGCATCACAAGAGGGCAGTGCGTCCATCACGAAATGTTCAGGCTTCTCGCAACCCACTGAAGACTCTCGCAGCGCGAGAGGACATCAGACACGAGTACACCGAAGAACGGTTAAACATTGGCCTTCTGGAGAGCAAGAGGATCAAACAGGAGAAGAGTGAGTGATGGTGGGAGGGAGGTGTGAAGGGTGCCATCTTTAATGCTGAGCAGTTAAAGGACATACGCACGCGCACACACAGGGTGGTAGGAGCCTAGTGGGTAAAACACTTGCCTGTGAACCCGATGACCACAAAGTTGCGGGTTCAAACCCCCACTTTCTATCATTGCGTCCTTGAGCAAGACACTCAACCCTCAGTAACTAATGACTGTAAGTCGCTCTGGATAAGGGCGTCCGCCAAATGCCCCCTTTACCTTACACACACACACACACACACACACACACACACACACACACACACACACACACACACACACATGCTTTTTTCTCTTTGGGGGGAAAAAAGCTTTCTAAAACATGCCATTCACTTCCCAGTCCAAAGTCATTATAGGGAAAGAACTTGTGATCCTGAACTAATCATCCATCCTCAGTACCTGACCTCACTAATGCTTTCATGGCTGAATGCAATCAAATCCTCACAGCAATGTTCAAACATCTAGTGTAAAAACTCAGAAGAGGCAGCTACTGCAGCAAATGGGGGACAGACTGCATTATTAATACTTCCAAAGAAACGATGGACGATCAGGTGTGTTTATATTGTGTTTGTTATATAGACAGTAACAAACAGCCAATTTAAAGGTAAGAGGTTGAGAAAGTTTGGAAAATGATTGATTAAAAGAATTCGGACTGTTTTTGGTACATAAAACCACAAATGTGCATAAGGGTGAGGGGGACAAAATGGAAGAAGGATGTGGAATGAACCATAAGAAAGATGAGTGAACACTGAAATGTGCTGTCGGAGAGAGAAAGGGAATGAGGGAGTGTGTGACTAAGTAAAGGTAGATGTGCACTCAGAATAGAAATTTGTTACGGACCTGCTAGAGAGCAGGAGGATCAAAGAGGGAAAGAGTGAAAAGGAGAGAAGGATGTTCTGAGAGCAGTAGAGGGAGAGAGTGGGAGAAGATACAAGGACAAAGAAAGTGAGTGCTGAAATGAGTAAACCTTGTGTATTTGTGTGTTTTAATGTTACTGGTGTGTTGTAGTGAGTAAGACGTTTGTTGTACGTGTGTCTTCGAAATGTAAGGTGAGCTAAAGCTCCGATCTTCTGGGAGTGGGAGCTACCACAGGTGTAAATCTTACCTAGCATATTGAACGAAACCAGAAAGAAAATAGTTATGGCTTTATTTAGCTTAAATGGGTTTGAGAGATGCTTTCCATGCCTTCAGCCAGAGAGACAAACTGACATATATTAGGAGAGGCTTATCAGGATATTCTCTAGAAACACTATCCATATTTTTGCCAGGAGTAAAATCAACTTGATGGCACTTAAACATTTAAAGGGCTCATTTTATGAAAAACCAAATTCCTTTTTTGTTATTCTTTTATAGAAACCATTCATGGAAACACTATGGAAACAAAATTAAAAAAAAAAAAAAGTTTGGCTTACATCCTACAGCAGTTTGTCCTGTTCATTCATACTAAAGTTATACGAAGTGTTTCCTGGACTGCTTTTTGAATGAGGCACAACACACAACAGCAAATCAGAACAGAGCTCATTTACATATGTATATCTTAAAGGCACAGTAATGGTTATTAAATTTAAATGGATAAAGTGAGGTTAGAACGTGTTAGAAAAGGACAACCTCCAAAAATCCAGCCCAAACTGCAAAAAATGAACTTTGACCATCTCTCATAATTTCCATTTCCACTGCACCTGGTCCATTTCTTTAGTGATGATTGACTCCTTTCAGCTAATCCGAGGAGTTTTCCCTCCTTTTGTGTTTCAAATGTTATGATATTTCTGCAAAAACATACTGCTACTTTGTCAGCCCTTTAATTTTAGTATGTTGGATGCTGCTCTGTGTGGGTGTGGAATTGGGTGAGTCTGTGTGTCTTTAATGTGTGTATTTTCAATGTTTTGCAGTGAGTAAAAGCTCCAGTCTGTCTGATGCTGCTCTGGCTGGTTTGGCCAGTAAGGAAAACTACAGCAGTGTGAGTTTACGCAGCGTGAGCGTCTCTGAACAGGTCACCAATAACAGTGCGGCTCCCTACAAAAAGCTTATGCTCATGCAGGTCAAAGGTCAGTCTTGCCCACGCCAACACTTTGAATTCATGTCCTCTATGGATATTATGACCTTAAACTACAGCTCCGTTATGGTTTATCTCATATCATTAACAATTTCTGTTCACCATAGACGTACAGGTGTTATAGCAATGTAATCATGAGAATAAAGAATTACAGTGTGGCCCGATACAGGCCTTTTCAATATAAGGGTCTTTTTATTCTTTTTTGTTACTTAGGTCGCCGACATGTCCAGACCAGACTAGTGGAACCCAGAGTATCATCTCTGAACAGCGGGGACTGTTTTCTGTTGGTTACGCCGGAGCACTGCTTCGTTTGGATAGGAGAATTTGCAAATGTCATTGAGAGGGCAAAGGTACAGTCTAAAATAGTCACTTTTCCACTACATGGTAACGGCTCTGCTTGACTCAACTCTGCTCTCCTTTATTGTCTGTTAGGCAGATCTAATATCTGGCATCTAGTACAATTTTTCCTACCTACTTTTTTGTAGTTCTAAGAGCTGTCTAGGTAAGATACAATGGAAAAAAGTGTTCTACAATGTCTGTGCCATTGCAGTATACCTATGGAAAAGTGCCTTAAGTGCATTGGAAAATGAGCGAGGTACGAGGTACCAAAAAGTGAAGAGCTGAGCAGCAGGGAGTCGGTACCACCAAATGACAACAAATGACTACATATTTTAAACGTGCTAGTTCTTTTTCGTTTTGGTGTAAGAATTTTGGTGTTTTCTGTCTATGTGCTGTAATTGTAACATTTGCATTAACAGAAAATGTGCAGTGTAAAAACTGATGCTAAATAATGTGAGACAGTTTTTGATCCTTTTCATTTCTGTTTTTTTTTTAAGGCATCTGAGCTGGCCACTTTCATCCAGCTGAACCATGACCTTGGTTGCCGGGCAACACAGGTGGAGACCATTGAGGAGGGGGTAAACTCTCAAAGCCCAGCGTCTGTGGAGTTCTGGAAAATTCTCGGAGGACAAGCCAGTTACCAGTGTATGTGTCGAACACCTAAACCAACCTACATTCACTAACACACAATATTAAATGATGCATTTTATTTATTCCCAATAAGCTGTTAAGCACAGTCAGCTCTCAACAGAAACAATAAAGAGACAAAACAATCATGAAACATAATAGTAGAAATAACCAAAAAACACGTATTCCATATCATTTGCTGTTTTATAACTGCAATTTCCTGTTGTTTGCACCACTACAGCGGCTGGGTCCCCAGATGAGGACGAGCTGTTTGAGAGTGCAATCGTGGAAACAAATTGTGTCTTTCGTCTAGTGGATGACAAGCTGCTTCCTGATGATGATTCCTGGGGCAAAGTACCCCGCAGCTCATTACTGGGGTCCAAAGAGGTCTGAAATCAGTTATTCTGTTCACGTTTTTCCGATTTAAATTTTATCTTTGTTTTTTTTTTTTGTTATCTTTGTTTTGTTTTTTTAATACTCACCAGCATTTAGTGTTTAAAAAATCTTGAGGTCTCGTTACTTTGGTTTTACACATGATGTTGAGCTCAATGCAAAGTGGTCAAGGGAGTTTTTTTTCTCCTATATTCTTTGACCATGAAATGTATTTTATGGTCGCTATATGATAAAATACATAAGTGTTCAATAAAAAAAATGTATCAGTAGTCACAACAAGTAGTCCTTCTGCCAAGCAACGTAGTTTAAATCAATTTGTTCTCCAACTGTGAAATGTTGTTCCCTGATCCGCACGTTTTTGATAACTTGATGCCTTAATGCAGAATTCACATGATGTTCGTAATTGTGTGTGTGTGCTGAGTATTTTACAACAAAACTCAGCCAATCAGATCAGATGTCCACTTACAGACACATGCAAATTTTGGTTTTTGTTGATTTTTGAAGCGGAAAATAAAAGTAAAGAGAGCTGCACATTATAATGCAGCATTACTGTTTTATTTCCTGAGTTAAACATAAAATGGGAAGTAATTAAAAAAAATGGCCTGTGCAAAAGTTATGGCACATTTATGTTTTATGGGTGTTTTTTCCCCTCAGTATGTTAAAGCGCATATTATATTGTGCACCAAAATCTGAAGTAAAAAGACATTTTAAGTTTGTTCTCTGAAATGGATGCAAACAGAAAATCACGTGATTTTACAGGGGATATTTAAACCTAGGAGTGGGCAATATGACAATTTTTTGTTCTGTGCTTTATTGAATATGGATATCGTCAGTTCTAATCAATTGTGGACACTGATCAACTGCTTGTTTCACTACAAAGAAACCCTCTTTAGGGCTTTTAATTACATTTACTACGGTACAGAGTAAGTACTTAAAAAGTAAATATTTAAATCATGTATCAGTAAAATGTCTTGAAGTGTGTTTTATTTTGCCACATTGCCATCTCTCCCACAAATTAGCAGTATTTTGTAGTACTTTCTGGAACAGTTTGCGCAATGAGACAGTTGTACCTGATGGTGAAGGAAAGCTTGTATCCTCCAGTTCGGATGCGGTTAACAGTTTTAGAGTTTAAATCATTTTATTTTTCAGGTACTTTTAATGAGTATATTGCTGATCTCTATCTCTGTGTCTGTGTAGGTGCTGGTGCTTGATTTTGGCAGTGAGGTGTATGTGTGGCATGGTAAGGAAGTAACTCTGGCTCAGAGGAAGGTGGCCTTTCAGCTGGCCAAGCACTTGTGGAATGGAACTTTTGACTACACCAACTGTGACATCAACCCACTGGACCCAGGAGGATGCAATTCACTCATACCTAGGTTTGGAAGCAGTTATGATTCATGCATGCACGTTTTTCTCTTCAATCATCACTTTGCAGGGTAATAATGTACCCTTAATAATAGGTATAATAGGAAATCTGTAGACGTGGGGATGTTTTGCTGGTACTATATGGATATCAGTGTTTTTTGTGGAAAACTAAAAACACAGAACGATTGCCCTTTGGCTACTGAAGTTAAAGTTACTTTAAATGTATATGTATAATATTCCGAAACAGAATAACAATGGACATCCTCACAAAGTGTGTGTGTGTTTGTATGTGTGTATTCAGGAAAGGTCAGGGCCGCCCAGACTGGGCCATATTCGGCAGGTTGACGGAGCACAATGAGACCTCTTTGTTCAGAGAGAAGTTTTTGGACTGGAGAGAGACCACCAGTTCACCACCAAAGAATGGCAATGAGCAGTGCTTTGAGCAGAAGGTAGGCTTTTCTAGGGTGGGGGTTTGGTAATTTCTTTCTTTAAAAAAAAAAACTTTCCTAATTTCCCTTTGTATGGTGGCACAACAATCTCTGATTCTTAGCGTTACAGCTGTTACAGTGATCAGAGGAGGTGCTCAAACCAATAACACACTGAAAGACAATCATCACAATCACAAGGTGTACAATCATCAAGTAAAGCACAGGGTCGTAATAGATCATAGTATGGTAGCCTTATAGGGTGGTAGTGGCCTAGTGGGTAAAAGACTTGCCTGTGAACCTGATGACCATAAAGTTGCAGGTTTGAACCCCCACTTTCTACCACTGTGTCCTTGAGCAAGACACTTACAATCATTAGTTCCAGGGACAGTCCCCCTAGAGCAACTGAGGGTTAAGTTGCTCTGGATAAGAGCGTTTGCCAAATGCCGCTTTACCTTACTTATGAAATCATGACTTAGTCTATCAGTAAATGTCTAGTCTTGCAGCTTGTTTGACAATGAATTTATAATAATAATATCTGAAAGCATAACAACCAGCCCCTCACACCACTGTTACACACAGCTCTCTCAGGGTACGGAGTCTCGTTCAGAGTGTCGCGCGTACGATGTGGCTCTGATGCTGCCGGTCCTACAGTCGCCCATTAGCATGCTCCTGGATGGGCAGGACGTGGGTCGTGGACATGGGGCCATTGACAGTGGCTCTGAAGACCGTCTTCGCTCTCTGGAGATCAGCACAGTCAGTGTAGATGTCTGGCACATCCTTGAGTTTGACTACAGCCGACTGCCTAAGCAGAGCATCGGTCAGTTCCACGAGGGAGACGCGTATGTGGTGAAGTGGAAGTACATGGTGAGCGTCGCAGGTCAGTACTGACAACAGGAAAAAAATGTTTTGTTTCATTCTAACATGCGTAGAAGTTACATGAATTTTTTAACATTTCGAAAACGCCTTTACGTGGTGTGGACGTTTCATATTGAATGGACCAATCAAAACGGTCCAAAATTACTTAAGGAAAAAAAAATGTTTACATCAACTTCCTTCATAAATCTAGAAAGTTACAACTTTTGAGATTCACTTCTGACAGTGATATTGTTGCGGTACATGTTAAAGTTAGCCTTCATACAGTTGTTAAATCCTACATCTGATGAGTCACATGACTTAGTCCAAACTTCAGTAATAACATTTATTGATTCTCACATATCAGAATATAATCTATTGGTAAATCTAAATAATATACAAATGTAAATAAAGATTGATTACATTTAATAGCGAAGTATGCCAATCAAAATGTGCCAAAATACTAATAGCCTCAGCTGTACCCTAGATGGTGCTAATGTTCTTTTTTTTATACATAAAAAAAACATGAAGACGGAAAAACAGTTGGTTCTAAGGAAGAATAGATTATTCAGTATATGATTTGGTCATTAGCCAATCAACAAAACATGAAATTAGACTGGGATGGATTTGCATTAGTCGTTGTGGTGTGAACAGTATGAGGTCAACATCTATTCATTGTAGACAGCTGTCAGTTCTGATGAATGAAGAAATGACATTGAGATGTCCTCTAGCCTGTGTATTCAGTATTTTGATATAACTGTGTGTGTGTTGGTGTGTGTGCAGTGGGGAGCAGACAGAAGCCAGAGCAGGTTCGCAGTGCTGGTCCAGGCCGGGAGAAGTGCTGCTATTTCTTTTGGCAGGGCAGGAACTCTACAGTCAGTGAGAAAGGAACTTCTGCACTGATGACTGTCGAGCTGGATGAGGAGAGAGGGGCACAGGTAAGGTGTGTGTATGTGCCTGCCACTGCAGTTATCAAAGCACTCCTAAAAATTGCCCTAAGTTAGTATTTGTTTATGAATAACTCTAGAGCTGTGAAAGTTGCACATATGTCTCAGTCTGAAGGTAGCAATTCAGCCTCATCAATTTGAGGCTCATCAGTTCTAATAAAAATCAATAACGTTTACACATTTTTAGGCTAAAGTAAAATTCTCACACGATTTTCAAAAGGAATCCACAAAAAGCTTATCTGAATTCAGCTATAAACAGTTGAATCAATGACTTAAGTTACGAGTTTGTCCAGCCCAGTCCTTTCACTATGTGAATTCATTGTATTTTTAAAAATAATTGTACTTAAATCTCATGATTCACTGAACATTTATCATTTGACACTTAATTTATTTTGATGTATGACTGTATTGAAAAAGTTTGTAATTTGAACTACTGCTTGCATCTGGCCAGTACTGAATAGTAGAATTCTAGGGGTATTATGACCAAAGCACATAACAGGTCAGTGTGTGTTCATTCACAGGTGCAAGTGCAGCAGGGCAAAGAGCCACCGTGTTTCCTGCAGTGTTTCAACGGAGGCATGATGGTGCATTCTGGGAAAAGAGAGGAAGAGGAAGAGAACATTCAGAGTAATGGCAATACATTATACTGCTTTTTTCATTGTATCCCTCCTGCCGTCTGACGTGGTCTGTTGAATGTGTTGTTTTCTATCAGAACATTTAAGCTGTGAGAATGAGAAACATTTGGAGGCAAAAGCTAACTGACAGTAATATGTTTACTATTATAGAACAAAAGGGTTTGATTACACTGTTTGATTACAGTGTTGGGCTTGATTACAGTGTTGACCTGATCAGTAGGAGGTGAGGGATCTATGGCCAGCAGTCTAGGAGCATAATTTGCTTTCTCTGGGTGGGTTGGGGAAACATTTTAGGAAATATACTTTCATACTTCAGGCCTTTATCTCTCTATATCTTACCTCTTCTCATTTTTCCCCTCCATGTCTCCCTCCCGCTCTTCTCCAGGTGAGTGGCGTTTGTACTGTGTGCGTGGTGAGGTGCCAGTAGAGGGCCACCTGCTGGAGGTGGCATGCCACTGCAGCAGTCTGCGCTCTCGCACCTCCATGATTCTGCTCAACATTAACAAAGCTCTCATCTACCTGTGGCATGGCTGCAAGACTCAAGAACACACCCGCGAGGTGTCCCGCACCGCCGCAGACAAGATCAAGGAACAGTAAGTTCAAGAGATGTCTGCATTTATGATAAAATACGTGCTTTTTTTAAAATCAGCAATACATTTATAATTAGGTGTGCTTGCACTTAAAGCGTAGAATGCAAACTCAAGTGAACAGACTAAATGCCAAGCCTCATGCTGTGTCTTCAAGGCGACCTCTGGAAGCGGGCCTTCACAGCAGTTGCAATGTGACCGTTCATGAATGTGAAGAAGGGGCGGAGCCAGTGGGATTCTGGGAGGCATTAGGCCGAAAGGATCGTAAAGCTTATGACTGCATGCTTCAAGGTAGCATTTAACATTTACCATCATTAGAGCTAGGCCAATTTTTAAGAAATAATAAAAGAATTGAGAAAAAAAATATTTAGCAATTTATTGTTATTTTTGTTGTTATATTATTGTTGTTATTATTATTATTATTATTATGGACTTTCGGACAATGGTGCTTATGCATACATAATAGAAAGAGACAAATTCTATTGATCAGTTTCATAGCTGTTACTGATGAGTAGATAAGTGGTCCCAGCTCTAACCATAATTACAAATCACTGCTGTATTTCTTTTAAGCCTTTTGGGAAATACCCTTGAGACCATATTACGTTTTTGTTTGATTAAGCTTGTATTGTTAAATCTCTCACTTGTTGGCTTCTTTGTCTTTTTCTTTAGATCCAGGCAAATTTAACTTCACCCCACGACTCTTCCAGTTGACTAGTTCTTCGGGTGAGTTTGTTGCTCAGGAGTTTTTCTACCCATCCAGAGCTCCAGGCCTTGTCAGCTCACTCCCTTTCCTACAGGAGGACCTGTACTCTGCTCCGCAGCCAGGTAACTTTAAAACACCCCTTTCTGACCAGGTGGACGCATTTGAAATCCTGTGAATCCCATAATGCCTCTTGTATTTCTTTTAATTAGTTCTATTTTTTAGTTTTGAGGAATTGAGAATTAAACAAATTACAAAGTTATTGACAATGAGAAGTACAGAATAAACAAAATAAATTGAGAATAGGCAGTTCAGATGACCTGCTTTTTTTTTTTTCCATCTCTCTCTAGCTCTTTTCCTGGTAGATAACTATCATGAAGTTTACCTGTGGCAGGGCTGGTGGCCACAGGACACAGAAGCCCCTGGCTCAGCCCTCATCCGCTGGGATGCTGACAGAAAATGTGCCATGGAAACTGTGCTCCGGTACTGCCGAGGTAAGGCTCAGCTATAGAGCTGAAGAGAACGTGTGGAACTGACTGAATGTCCGTTTGAGCTGGAAAAGTTTTACCTGGGGAAGTAGTGTGATTTAAGTGATTATCCGTGAGAAACCTGTTGGCAATTGTTGAACTTCTTTGTTCACCCCACTTCATGCTTGGAGTTCTGAACTGAAGCAGTACCTCAAAGCTTTAGAGGGTTTAAAAATAAACGCATTTCCAGTTTTTTTTTTGTTTTTTTTTTTAAGTTTTTTTTTTATCCATGACAATTACTCGTTGTGGAAAGATTTAATGATAACTAAATCTAATTTATATATATATATAAAAAAAAAAATTGTATATCATTGTTGTGCACATTTGTATTATGATTTGCCAGTCTGGTCTATGTATGGTAAACTGTGGAAACTACAGATACTTCCATCTGTATTGTGGCCAATATGGATTTTAATAGGCTTTTTGGTGAAAGATGGAGGCGGAGCTGCATTGAAGCGTGAATATTTTTTTTCTTCCTCTTTTAGAGAAAAATGAGGAGACCCCTCAGAAGTCATATCTGATCCATGCTGGACTGGAGCCCCTTACCTTCACCAACATGTTCCCCAGCTGGGAGCATCGAGAAGATGTTGCAGAGATCACAGAACGGGTGAGGGCGCACACAAATATTACATTACATTCATTTTGCAGACGCTTTTATCCAAAGCGACTTACAGTTGCAAGGAGATTGAGAGTAGATGCTCTTTGAACAGATGAGTCTTCAGGAGGTTTTTGAAACTAGAGAGGGATTATTTCATCTTATAAAGGAAACTTGTTTTGTTTAACATATTTTCATTTATAGTTGTTCACTTAACAACTTTCCAATGCTTTACGGGAATAAAAATCTGCAGTTTATGAAATGAAAGGATAAGTGGTAAAACCTGTGGTGTGCAAAAACTTTTTACTGGTAGTGTACATCGAGCTTCTGTGTGCACACGTAAACATGTCAGCATGTGTTATTCATACAAAGGTTGTGTCTATTTTGAATAAAGTAATAGTAATAATTCTGCTGTGATTTGCCTTCTGTGGATAGAAACCTAAATCACTAACAACTGAATGATCCTGATCATTTGAATGATCATCTTATTCTAGTTGCACACAAATATTATGTTGGATGTTGTTGTT
>JBBPCZ010000042.1:36138800-36149918 GCA_037974445.1 Brycinus macrolepidotus
ACAACTGAATGATCCTGATCATTTGAATGATCATCTTATTCTAGTTGCACACAAATATTATGTTGGATGTTGTTGTTGTTTTATTTATTTATTTTTTTTATTTACCTGGTGGCCTAGTGGTTAGGGAGTTGCCCCTGCGATCAGAAGGTCGTGGGATCGATTCCCAGGACTGCTTGTGGCACCACTGAGGTACCCTTGAGCAAGGTACCATCCCCACACACTGCTCTCTGGGCGCCCCCCAGTTGGTGGCTGCCCGCTGCTTCACTTGGTGAATGGGTTAAATGCAGAGAGAGAATTTCACACTGTTCACACTGTGTGCTATGTGTGACTATAAGGGGCCACTTTACTTTACTTTTACTTTAATATAATACAGTTTCTCTTTGAAATATTCTAATAGTTTCTATTTAAAATGTGGATGCTCAATAGCAAAAATAATGAGCCCATCCCTGTTTTATGCTTTCTGCGTGTGACTTCCTGTGGGTCTGTTGTGTGTAGGAGGCAGAGGTGTGTAACCAGATCATTCTGGTGGAGGACGTTCTGTCTCGTCTCTGTCAAAGCATCTATCCGCTCGAAACGCTGCAGAGCCGGCCCCTCCCCCACGGCGTTGACCCTCTGCGCCTTGAAATCTACCTATCAGATGAGGACTTTGAGGTGAGACCACGCCCAACCTCTGATCACGTTCGTCATTCTTTAGAATTCGAAAGAGAGATCTTCATTGTAGCTGTTTAATATTAAGCTAATTATGTTGCTTTTTATACTCCAGGCTGGATTGTAGGGATTTCTGGGTAGGTGAGTGTTTCTTTTCAATGAGTGGATCTCGCACGCACAGTGGATTCACTGTTCTTGTCCTTTCTTCACTGATGGACCTGCTCACTGTACTCTTCTTCTTGCACTCTGCTCCTCTTCCTCACTTGTGTCACTTTCTCCTTTATTGCCTCTTTTATAACAAGGCAAACATACTTTGGTACTGATTAAAGGTTTTACTGTGTTGGGAATAGAGGGACTTTCTCTTTCACTTTTTTTTTTTTCTTCCCTTGTTTCTCAGCATGATCACACCTTTGACTCTCTGGTAATGGGTAGCATTAAATTCATAAAGTCACTGAGGTAGAAAAGCCTTCCTTCTTGAAGGATGTCTTTTTTTTTGGGGGGGGGGGGCGGTGTAGTTTAATATACTCAGCATTCCTCTGGAAGGATGACCTCAACAACTTCTTTCACTTTAATATCCGTTTTATGTTCTACTGACTAATTGTGTGAGGACTGAGACCAGTCTGAAACACCAAGACCCCAAGCTAAAGCGAAGAGGGCTTGCTTTGGTGGGATGGACTCTCTGGGCAGTCATATAGATGGAACTTTCTGTGGAAAAACGATAGTTGGGAGCCATTGAACACAGTCAGATACATTCTGTTCTGTTCTGAAGTGAACATTTGGTCAAGGTGTTTGATACTAGGACCAGGTAAAGAGCAAAATGGTGCCTGTCAGAACACTGCTATGATTTAAATGGACACATTAAGTGTACACTTCACTGACATCTACTGGTTAGACTGATTACATAGCACAGTCTCTCAGGCTGTGACAACAGAATGTGAGTGGATTAATGTATTATCACAGATTTTTTTTTTCCGACATAATGATACCTAAGCTTGTTTTTAGCTTCATTTAAAGAAATGAAACAAACTGTGTTAATCATGAATCTTGTACTCAAAATTTGTGATTAAATTGTCAAGGTGTGAGCAAAGTGATTTAAGATTTAAATAAGGTTTGGTGGGACATTCAGAACCTTATTCCAATCAGAATTATTCACAGTGGTGGTTATGGGAACCAAACGTCTGAAGTGTTTAATGCCACTAAAAGTTCTCAGTTCTTAAAGACTGAATGATGCAGAATTTCAGAAAATTGGTGGAATTTGCCCTTTAGTAAAGCAGTCATCAAATGCAAGTTTTGGTAAAGCTTTTAGAATGGTCAAACAGTCATGTGTGTCATCCAGTCAAAAAAATGCATTCAGCTTAAGAAATGGAAGAAATTAGCATTTTTCTGTTTCTTGCTTTTGTTCTGTTACAAAAAAGCAAATTTGTATAGAAATCTATTGTAAATTTTGTATCTGCTATTGTTTCCAATGTAAATTACTTTGTTTTCCCGCCTCATGCATTTTATACTTGAGCTTGATATTTCAGAAAGGGTTTTGGGCATCACTACATTCTTGTCACTCTCTCTCTGTTTATATTCCTCAGTTTGTCTTTGTTTGAGTAGGTGTGTATGTGCATCCCCAAATAACTGCTGTCTGTGTGTGTTTCCTCAGAAAGCCCTGAAGATGACAAGAGAGGAGTATGAGGCCTTGCCAGGATGGAAGCAAGTCAACCTGAAAAAAGCCAAAGGACTCTTTTAGTCACTTGTTGTCACATCAGTGGTTGCGCCACAGTGTCACTTGGGGAGTGTGGTTCCTGTAAACAGGGCCTGTTTGTCAAGTAAACACCCCATTTGGGTCATCAACACACTACAGGGTGACGGGTCATTTTAGAAACACTTGCGTGTTAAACTGCCGCGGTGTCGGTCTCTGATGTAATTGCTGTGTTTGGAGGGAGTGATGTCGTCGTGTTTGTGTCAGCACAATCTGCGCACTTTCAACAGCCACCACTGTCCTGTCTGTGTGACGTCGTGTCATGTTTGTATGAACAGTGCTGTGCAGTACCATCAGTTTCCAACATTTTGTTCTCTCCTTTCAGTCTCTCTTTATAATGAAAAAGAAAAAGCAGTTTTGGACTCTGTCTCCCCGTCTCGTCCTGCGTCTGCCTTGGGGATGGTGCTGTCATGGTGCGTGCAGCGTAATTTTGAAAATGTGTGTTTAAAAAAAAAAAAAAAAGATAAATATCTATGTTGTCATAGTATTACAGTTGCTCTGGTATGTTTCCAACGCAAGAGGAGCTTACATGCTACGTATGTAAGTTCCATTTGCTGAACGGAAGAGGTTTGGCTGTCGTAGGGATCTCTCGCCTTAAAGGTACGGGAGCAGTGATAACGTAAGGAGAAAAGAGATGAAATTAATTAATGAATTACTGTAAATGTACAGCATAGTGCCTTGCTTTTGTGTACAGTTTATATACAGAAGGGACTCTAGTCTGCATTTCAAAGACTTTCTTTGTGATAAAAGAGATGGTGAATAAATAAAGCATATTAAAAATTTCATGCCCCAGCCTCATTGTGTCTTATTGTGGTGCTCTTCAGAATTGTTGCTCTCTATAGCATATAACAATATAGAAATTAGCCACAACGTTTAAACCACAGACTATTGGAGTAAATAACATTGTCTTGTCACAGTGGCACTTTTTAAAGAGGTGGGATATGTTGGGCAGCAAGTCAGTTCTTGAAGTTGTTCTTGTGTTGACGGCAGAGAAAATGAGTCAGTTCAAGCTTCTGAGCGACTTCACCAGATTGTGATGGCTGGATGACAAGGTCAGACATCTCAAAAACACCAGGACTTGTGGGATGTTCCTGGTCTGCAGTGGTGACACTGCAAAAAAATCATTGTAAATGATAACAAAAAATCATAAATAAAAAAAATACAAGAGGTACTATAATCAGGCAAAATCAACTGCCAATACAGTGGAAGAACTTCACTTAAGCTTTCTTAAAACAAAGTTTTTAAGTGTGGTGTTCTTAAAAAACATCTATTATTTCTTTTCAAGATTTTCTGACTTGTTAAGATCTCATTTTTTGTAGTGTAATACCTATCACAAGCGCTCCAAAGAAGGACAGCCAGTGAACCGGTGACAGGGTCATGGGCGCCCAAGGCTCACTGATGTGCAGATGTGTAGATTGTGCTGGATGTGTCCCTGGTGTAGCTCTATGGGTGGTGGGAAAACCTGAGGGAGGAAACCCACCAGAAAAAGCTATCCACAGTGCTGGAGAGGAGTTTGGCAGCTAGTCAGACTTGCAGCAACACCTGATCTGTTCTGTCATCTGGAGTAATGATCTGCATTTACCAGGTAAAGGTGACTGCTTTATTTCATTTACATCTCATTTTGTAAGTCACACCACAGCAACTATTTAATTGTTTCTGTTTTACAGCTGTTTGTCTTTTAAGAGTCATTAAAAGGCCAATATCTGCCACTTTTTTTTTCTTTTTTTTTTTATGTATGATGTAGAACATATACAGTATTACAGAATCAAACCACACTGTGTACTCCCTAGTCCATACAGTCCATATGTTTGTGCAGTATATATAAAATATACTGCACAAACAGCCCATTTTATTATAGGTCAAGAAAACCAGCTTATTTACCGTACAGGGATGCCGTGCGTTAGGCACAATTAAACGATCGCAAATTGTGTTTGGCCCGACGCAATGGGCAGATAGATAAAATAGATTTTCAGCGTGAGAAATCGGAGGTAGGGCGTGAGAGCGTGAGAAGACAGCCAGATGCGTGTGTCTCACGCTCATTGCGTGAGACTTGAGAGCCCTGCGTAGAGCGCTGTGTCCCCCCCCCGCCCCACATTAAAAATGCTTCCGGCACCCATGACCACATAGATGTTAGAATCAAGTGTTGAGGTGCACTAGTGTTTCAGTTTTTTGTGTTTTTTTTTTTGTGGAAAAATCAAAATCAGTTTGACGTTGATGTTGAAGTTCTTTTACTCCAAACTTCCTTCAGGTCTTCACTCTCATTCTCTCCACCTTTTCCAAAAAGTCTGTGCTCGTCTCCCTCATGTTTAATGGCCTTCTGCTTATCTGCCTTCTTTTGCTTTCACTTTCTCTTTCTCCCCTCATGCTTGCCTCTCTTTCTTCGTCATCTTCTGAAACCTGAGTACTTGATCCAGCCCATCCGCCAGCTTCTCCACCCTCCTCTGCCATCACTGGTTATTTTATTTAAAAGCTCAACACTCGTTCTGCAGTTTCAGCCACTTCTTCCAGTATCTTCTCTCTGTCTTTCCCAAATGGAGTGTGTGAGCCCCATGGCGAGCCCCCTGAAATTATTTGTAGTTGTGGTGATGTGTATTTTGGCGCGGTTTGGACATTTTTTTTGTCTGGAACTATAAAAATCAATCTGGCAACCCTACATTTCACATTCACACCTGGGTCATGCCTCGCCCCCTCACCTTGTTGTTTCTACTCCACCCTAGAAAGTCACTCTGTGGCACTGCAGTGAACCGTCAGTGTGCCGTTTTTTTTCCTTTCTGGTCTGTATTTACTCCTAATTTAACCTATGTGTTCAACTTTAGGTTAACTGTCAGCCTCAGCTTTGCATTTAGCCACTGCCCTGCCTTTGCTTTTGCTACCTGCTCACCTGTTCCCTCCTACCTGAAGTATTTGTTTTTAGCATTAGCCGTTAGCTTTTGTTTTGCATTTTGCCCTGCGTGTTAGGGTGTCTGGTTTTCATTTTCTCCTATATTTGGTGTTTTCACACATTGTTAATAAAACCAGCGTTAAAGTTTCTGGACCTAGTGCCATTCTCATTACATTTTAATTAGTTTTATTTTTTTTTTCTGAGGCGATTTAACACCAGGACGCTGTAGGAGATTATAGAATCGGCTTATTTGAGTTAGCCAGACAGTTCAGTCCAGGCTTGGTGGCTTCCACTAGCAAAATACAGACGTTTGATTTGTTAAAATTCATCACTTAAATAATGACAATGTAAGAAGTTTAATAGAATTCTTAATATGTTTAATTATATTAATATATTCAATATATTTCTTTATAGATTTAATATATCTTATTATATTTAGTATTCTGAGCATACTATGCATATCATAGTATAAGACATTATAAAGTATATAGATTACAAAATTCCATACATTGCATGTCCTGTGCTCTTGAGTTTTAGTTGGGTGGTTGACTAGTTAGTTAGGCTTTATGCTGTTCCTAAATTGCAGAACTGCAGGAATAATTTGCAGTTAGGCATAATAATGCAAAGGTGTAGTTCCGGTGAATGATGAGTCAGAAGAACCTGGAAATATATATGAAAAGCCTTTTATAGCTTTTGTAATTCATGATGTTAGAAAAATAATGCATTTATATATGTCCAGCTGTTCAGCCTACAGCCCTGTCCATTCTCAGTAAAATTAGTAGCAGTTATAGATAGGAGAATTGCCCAGTGTCTGAGCCTAAAACTAAGTGAAATTTAACAAAACTCTTCTATATAAATGGTTATGCTACTTCTAGTTTGTGCTGGCAGTAATCCTTTAAGAAGCACCCAGATAGGTCTGTTTATTGTGTGGTAGTCCAATGGACAAAAGAAAAGGAAGGAGGGATAATGGGGAAAACAGAGGCACTGCACATAGAGATATTATTTGGTATATGGACAGAGTTACACGGCAAAATGTCAGCTTTACAAAAATACTTACATTTTTAGTCTTTTATTAAGGTTTTTGCATGTCGCCTTTCATAAATTGTGACTAGATTATGTACATTTTTTTAAAGATTTTTCAGGCAGTCTCAATTTTGTCCTGGCAACAAAATGGATATATTTTCCTGTTTTATAGGTTAATCCAACTGTGTGGCAAGAAGAGCACCTGGCATGAACAATGGACTTGGAGCAGCGTGATTATGGTAATTTTGATCTGTGGAAGTCAGATTTAGATTGAATTTCTGTCATAGCTCAGTACAACGTTCTGTGACTTTTACATTGGTAATTCAAAATAGATCAGGTATAGAACTTTCTCAGTAATTGTATTTGGGGTGAGATTATGTAGTAGAAGAAATATTTGTAACTGGTGATTATTACAATAAAATTAAAAGGTCTTAATCTTTTAGCTCTGAAATAAGCCTGTGTTTCATGTACAAAAGAGAGGAAGAATCCAAACCTGGAATGTAAAAATTTGAAACATCCCGGGCAATGGTTTGTCTGTGTTGTCTCAATAACTTTTTTTTTTTTTTTTTTTACTTTCCTACTTTTCAATTAATAATTCGGCTATGCAAGCAAGTTATTGCCATCCACCTGGATTAAACATCAACATTCAAGCATCTGGTAGCAACGTGAATGTTCCGATTATTGCAAATTCACGGACAGGAGACATCCAACAAAATTTTTTAGGTAAGAACAGATAATGGTATATGAAAACAATGGATATTATTACTATTATTACTATTATTATTATTATTATTATTATTATTATTATTGTCAGCATCATTATTATAATTTTCATCATTATTATTAAGAAGAAGAAGAAGAAAAAGAAAAAGAAGTCTTATTGGAAGTAAGACAATGAATCTTGCATATTGTTTAAAAAAAGTATGAAATTAAGTTCTTTTATAAACATTTGTGCAGGTGCAAGCAGTTCTAGAGGCCAGACAGGTATGATCATTTTATTATTTAATGAGTTTATATTTTAACTGAAATGTTACCAATTAATTAATTTAATTTTATCTTTAAATATTAATATATTCTATTGATCCAATAACCTTTATTTAACAGTTTTGTAAATCTGTCACCCATTGCTATCTGTAATCTGACCTCTCTCTGTCATGGATTTGCATTGCCAGATATAACCTCTGTGATCGGCGAATACAAGAAGTCAATATTGTCAGAGTATTCATGCACTAGGGAATATACCTCCCGTCCTGGTGAAAATGTGCGGCTGGCAGATCGTTATGTGGATCCACTGATCATCCAGAGGCACAGAGAGAGGAAAGAGAAAGAAGCAGAGATATGCTCTAAAAGAAATGACTTTTACAATACCAAAACACACCAAACAGACCAATATATCAGCATTGACAAGCTATTTATTCAAGAGAATGACCCAAACAACGAGTGTCCAAAAGCTGTTATCCTCCAAGGCAACTCTGGAAGTGGGAAGTCAATCACAGCACAGAAGATCCTTTTAGAATGGGCCAGTGGAAAACTCTTTGCAGGAATTTTTGATGTAATCTTTCACCTGAGATGTGCAGAGCTCAATGATATTGCTGGAGAGATAAGTCTAGTGGATCTTCTGAACTGCAGCGCTGAAATTTCTCAAATCTTAAAGAATACACCACAGAGTGCACTCTTCTTGGTTGATGGGTTCGATGAACTCAGACTTTCTCTGCCTGCAAATTCTTTGCCCGTCAGAGCAGACATCAGTGCCAAGCCTGGCGCGGTCTTAAGCTCCCTTCTGAAGGGACGCATGTTGAGCCAGTCTTTCCTGCTGGTCACTACAAGATCAGTTGCTACAGAAAAGCTGGGGAAGATACTCAAGCGTCCACAGCGCTTCACTGAGATCATGGGCTTCTCTGAAAATGGAATACAAGAATACTTTCAAAAGTTCTTTGAACACAAGGAACTTTCCAAGAAAGTGCATGATCAAGTGAGGCTAAATGAAACGCTATACACAGCTTGCTTCAGTCCTGTTATGTGCTGGCTTATCTGCAGCGTCTTAAAGGAAAAGAGCAAAATGAGTGAGAGGATGACGAGTGGATTCAGAAGTACCACCTCTGTATTCGTTGATTTTGTGTTTATTCTGCTGGAGCACCATTGCCAAGGTTTAGCTGAATCTCAGCAGCGTGACCTGCTGAAGGCTTTAGGTCAGTTAGCACTAGAAGGAATTTTTAAAGGCCAAGTTTGGTTCCCGAGAAACATTCTGCCAGACATTATTTTAAGTCTCTTAGATTCAGCCAGCATTCCCTTCCTCTGCAGCTTCCACTACATGGACAGAATAAATGTGAAGGAAATGTTTTCTTTTATGCATCTCAGCTTTCAGGAATTCTTTGCTGCTCTTTTTTACACATTCCTTGATAAAACAGAGGCCAAGACAAAAATAGAAGAGCTGCTGTCCTCTTTGTCAGACAGTCGCAATGATCATCTCTTACCCATTGTCCAGTATCTTTTTGGTCTCTCTAACAAGAAAGTAAGTGCCCTTCTTATGGGGAAGCACCAGCAGACAGTTTTTCGCTCCCAGCTAGAGAAATGGATGAACAGATTTGTGTCACAACAGCACATTGAGTCTTACAGCAGTTTTGTTCTTCAGTGCTTGTATGAGATCAATGACAGGTACACTGTGCAAAAAGCTGTGAAAATTTGGGAAACAACTCAGTCTGGGATTGGAATTCGGCTGCATTCTTCAGATTACCATGCAGCAGCGTACTCTCTGCAGTTCTGTAAAAGGATCAGAAGCCTGGAAATGTTTAGAAGTACAATGGAGAATGTAAAAATGCTTCAGACACCAATCACCAAATGTAAAAGACTGGAGTAAGTATCATCATCAGTCCACTTAACACAATCTATGGACAGCAACATGGCCCTGCTGCTGCAGTAATTTAGTATTAGACAAGTTTTATACAAGGGATGTAACAATGCACAAATTATGTTGTCACAATGCAAGAACATTATTAATATGCATCATGGAAATGTAACAATGCATTGTGCACAGTGGACATCCTATTATGACATCTATTGAAACGCCACTCCAGAGTTTGCAAATGACCTGCGCCGGTAAAAAAGACAGTCCAGAAGGTTCATATCATTCAGCACTTTCCTCTTGCCTTCGAGTTCTAGTCTTGTTTTGGGATCATGCCAAAACTGAATACAATAAATTTTTTTTTTCTTAATTTAAATTTTGTTGAAAATGTAGTGAGGATCTAGTACTGTATTATGAACCCAGTATCAAAATTTAACCATGGACTGAGTGTATCGTTACACCCCTTTACATGCTGTAATCTTAAAATTTTAGAATTCAGTGACACTGTCTTTTTTCAGATTGAATATGACTTGCGTGTCAGATGATGAAGTTGACTGTCTGGTCTCAGCTGTGGGAAAAGGAAAACACCTTCCGCATCTGGAGTATTTATTTTCCAGTTGACCTCCAAACTCTTAATCAAATTCAAATACATTAGCTTAAAAAGTATATTACAAAACCTGCTTTTCTGTCCTGTTTTGACCTGACCACAGTGTAGAAGATGGTGCTCTCTCTAACCAGAGTGTTCAGGTGATCATGAACACATTGCACGAGCAACGATCAGTGGGTGCTGTTCATCTCTCAGTGAGGACCATTAATTATGCCAATGCTGAAATCTTAACCAGCACTTTCAAGAGCAACCTGGCAGCAACCCTCAGGTAAACAAATACAGAAGCACACATGGAAGTTGCATTTATTTAATTTGATCAGAGAAAGTATGATTATTGGTTTACTTTTTTGTATTTCTACCACAACTACTGCCACATATGCATTAATAAAGAAGTTAATTTTACACGTCTGTTCCTGTTTATTCAGCTTACGTGCCGATACACTGTGCTGTAACAACGAGGAGAACCTCTGCTCAGAACTCACACTGTCAGCCCGACAAACATTTACCAGGTGAAACATTATTCATGGACATTGCAGTTTTAATATGATATGATCTAATATATTAGTTACTGTGTTGCACTGTATGTTTACAGTTTGTAACATTTTCAAAAATACTGATTCAGAACATGGCAAAGAGAAAGGTGTTGAAAAAGGCTTGCCCTGGAAAGGCTTTCTCAGTGTTCATATGGCCTTGAAAATCCATCCTTTTTCCAGACCTGGAGAATTCTGAATAATAAACCCTGGAAAGACCTGGAATTTCCTGGACTTCCCCCCATATAGTTCTAATCACATTGGCATGATATATGACAAGTTTAGACTGCAAAAACAGTCTGAGACTAATGTGTCTGTTTGCGCATTATCTATTAACATTTAAATTGCACATATTCTGTGTCACAGAGCTACATGTTTGATCAAAGTCAAGTGCTGCAGCTGCTTTAAGCAATTATGCTACTGTACGATTAACGTTGTTACAGCCAAAGTCATGTACTGAACCTTGCTACTTCCCTCTTCTAAATGCTGAACTGACAGAGTACTGAATTTGGATTCAGACAGGACTACAGGACCGCTGTCAGACTCTACAACAAAGTCCTTGCAACTCACCACACACACATAGACTAACAAACACACACATCCAATACACCGTGGTAGTTTCTTATGTGCGATATTTCTTTTGAGTGCAATTTTCTGAGGCAACATGTGCAATCTTTGGGGTGGAATATTACATTATTATTATTATTATTATTATTATTATTATTACTGGGTGAAATGTACAATTTGTAATATGCAAGTTATAATGTGCAATTCTTCAGGAGCATTATTACTGTTCTTGTCAATGCCTGTCACTCCATTGCGTGCCTGTCCATATATATA
>JBBPCZ010000042.1:36254073-36264167 GCA_037974445.1 Brycinus macrolepidotus
AGAGAGAGGCAGGAGTGAGTGAGAGAGAGAGAGAGAGACAGGAGTGAGTGAGAGAGAGAGAGAGAGACAGGAGTGAGAGAGAGAGAGAGAGGCAGGAGTGAGTGAGAGAGAGAGAGAGAGACAGGAGTGAGTGAGAGAGAGAGAGAGGCAGGCAGCCGAGAGAGGAGGTGAAGGAGCTGAGCTGCTGGAAAATCCGAAACTCCCGAACCCTTCATCACCAAACACCAAAGAACCACATCATGATGGCTCCCATCACTGCCACTGTAAAAATTCTGTTTCTCGAGAACAGAGCAGCTCACTCCACTCTACTGAGAATGACTTTGTTTACATCATTAACATTTAATCTTATGTAAAGTACGACAAATCAGTGGAATTCACTGTTAAAAATAAGGGCAGCAAATTAGGCACAGAAGACCCTCGCTCCATATCACAGTATCAGTAACAAAACAGAAAGAAACTACAAAGAACAAAATTGGTCTGCGCTGTCACTTAAAAACACTTTCCGGCACTTTGAGTGTAAAGGCTGTAATCCAGCTTCAACACGTCCCTCCACCGCACGCGCAGGCCGAGCGAGTCCCTGCTGCCGCAGGTTACGGTTCTTTTATTCATCCGGGAGCTGTGTGAAGCTGTTCTGTCTGTCTGTCTGTCTGTCTGTCTGTCTGTCTGTAGTAAACTTGTGTGTTTTTCTTTCCCAGGGAATTAAAAAAAAAAAAAAACGCAAAAGCTTTCCCAAGACTGTCGACACTAAGTTGCGTCCTTTCCCTGACTTTGCCTGTCTAACTCTGGGGTTCCAGAGAGTGAGCGACGCCAAGACGAGGGTGACTTTCATTTTCTCTCTCTCTCCCTCCCTCTCTCTGTCTCTCTCTTCCGTCCTCTCTCTCTCTCTCTCTCTCTCTCTCTCTCCTGGTCCTGTCTGTCTCCTGCTGTTTGAAGCTCTACCTCTTATCCACTGTTTTGAAACAAACGCAGCGCCCATACTGATCTACGGCCAAAGTCCTCAAAAGCACAACAAACATTTCTCCCAGCAGCGGTGAGACCCACCGAGCCGCTTCCCCCGAGTGGGTCCAGCTCTACAGGGCAACCATCTTCACAAACTGAGGAGTGAGTTAGATGTACTTAGGCATAAATTCTGGTTCTTTACGTCGGTGTGGACAATATAGCACAAATAAAACATCACAATACTTTTTTCAAAAAACCGTATCATTCTGCTGAGCACCCTTTGCTAAGTAACCACAAAACAGAAAACGAATACGTTTAACTGTGGTAAGATTTCACCTTCGGCTCGTTTGTTCGGGTCCAGAGGAAGAGTGCAACAGCAAGTTTCCATCAGAGTCTGAATCTGTCGTTACCCCACAGCAGCTTTCCAGCAGAACATCGAAACAAACAGGGAATTCGCTGGAATACAGTTCAGCAGGACCGAGAAACCCTTTACAGCCTGGCATAAAAACAAGCTTCAGGATAATGCGGTAAAAACCGGTGTATAAAAGAAAACGCGAGGTGTTGAGAAAACAGTCCCTCCTGTTCTACCACTTAAAAAAGTGGAGTTCCGAGCCACTGGTGACATCTGATATTTTTTATATTCAGCATCAATACTGACACCAATACACTGACACACACACACACACACACACACACACACACACACACACACATTAGTAAAATGTAGAAACCGGGACAAGATCCCTCTGGATTATTGTTATAGAAAAATGTAAATTTATCTGTGATGAATGTGCAATAAATCAACAGCATTTTAGCAGAATCCCTTGAACACTCTGTTCATTAGTCAGGTTTAAATTATTGGTCAAATCAGTCCAGTCCAATACACTGATCAAACAATTATTTGCTGATACTGATTTTTAATGATGATCCGTAAACGTGTTGTGTGTATATTGTTGATTAAAGGGTCATCTATTTATCTGTCTATCTATGAAATATTCTATTTATTCGCTGATTTTATGTTACAGAAAATAAAACGTATAAAATTGGGCGTGTGCCCAAACTTCTGCATACGCACATTTTATTTTTATTTAATGAGTTAAATTCAAATCCATAGTTACTGTGCATTAACATACACACGGACGAGTTCCCCGTCGAGGACGTGTTTTACAAAACCAAACCAAAACCAGAGAGTCGTCTGAGCCAACAGTGCTGCATAAGACCGCGTGACACTGGAAATGAGAACTTGTGTAAAAGGTTTACAGGAGTGGGCGATATACGCTGTAAAAATAAATAAAAAAAGAGAGTTTCCAGGCTGCCTTGAAATCTTTGCTTCACTGAACTTCAAATAATAAGTTAAAAGAAGGTAAAGCACAAATAATTTTTCTGTTAACTTATTATAAGAAGTTAAGTTAACTCAGAATAAGTTAAAATACCATTTTTTTGTACAGTGGGGCAAAAATGAAGGGTGCACAATTGGAATCCATCAATCAGTCAATTTTTGATCAAAATAAGCAATTGTCGTTATTTTAGTTGATCTGTGTGGATGTAGTTGATGTTTGATGTAAATAACACGACGCAGCTCTTGTGCTGCACCAGAATGTGGCATAACTCTGCTGGACTTTCATGTAGGATTTTATCTGATTTCATGCAGTTTATATGCACAACTTATTTTTGTCGAATACTTTGAAAAAAACAGTTTGCCTTTTAAAAAACAAATCATTTATGCTGCATTTTCGGTTAATATACTGTGATAGCACTGAAATGTGATCACGTTCATTCAGCCCACATAGCTCTCAGGTTTGGATTTTTAAAAAAGGCTGTAAATAAAGTGGAATTCCAACTGGCCATAAAGACGTGTGATTCATGCACCTCTAACAAAAATATTTTTAAACTGACAAAATACTCTCTCAGTACGCATCGCGATACACAGCCGCTTGTTACTCTTCAGTCCTGTGACATCAGTTATCACAATTCTCATCGCCCACCCACCATGCTGCCCATTCAAGAAACAGGTTCAAGGACTTCTTGATTCCTAGTCCTGAGAAAAATTCAATAGGGATGTGAGGACAGAATATTCATTGTAACCTCTGCAGCATCCAGATGAGGCTGTTCAGGATTTAAACAGGTAGTATGAATTTGACAGTGACTCAGAAATCACCGTCACAGTGATTGTTAAGTTGGCGTGGTTTTGGAAAACTATCCCAGCCACAGAAGCTCCAGCTCCCTGGTCCTGCTGTCGGTCAGGCGGAGGATTCTGCGCGAACGAGCGGCAGCTAAAGTCTCTCTGCGGGCGCTAAGACCAACTTTACGCAACAAATCGCAGATGGAAGTGATTAGTATGCGTCGGCACCAGGCCCTTTTCTCCAGTTTTATTCAGCCGAGCAAACGCAGCTGCAATTATTCAGCTCCTCCATTCGGGCTCAGAAAGTGGAAACACCGAGCAGCTTCAGACTGGAGCACCACACACGTCTGAAACAACTGTAGCACCATTTACTAAAGAGAATACAGCTGGAAAGCGGGGGGGCGGTGGGGGGGGGGGTTCAGAGGGGTTCAGGGGAGTAATGTATAACATGAATGTGTTCGACTAGGTTGTTGATTGCCATTGGTTTAACACTATAAACAATGAATTGACATCAAATATCATAATTAATAGAACGCTTACTCTCCACGGTGCACTGTCACATTCTTGCATTACACCTCTACTGCTGGAGCGGCCCTGCTCTAACAGGTGCTGTTACTGTAAAGTATTACTAAAGCTCAGCCACACCAAAAGAACAGGATCGCTGAAGTGCGGACAGCAGCAGCGCCGGGCTGGCATGGCTGGCATGGCTGGCATGGCTGGCATGGCTGCAGGTTTTCCTCCCAACCAAGCGGAGCTCATCTAACTAATCAGTTGTTTGAAGACTGAGACCAACTGATTAAACAAGTGGAGACAGGCGTTCTTCTGACTGACTGGAATAAAGACACTCAGCTACACCTGCGCGGCGTGTAAAAGTGTAAAAAACATCCTTGTTTGCAGCACTCACCGATTCTCAAACAGTCCTCACGGACCCCCAGAAGACCCGGGTTGTTGGTCCTTCCCTGCGTGTTGAGAGGTGGGCTGTGGACTGGCTGAGGGTCTCTGAGGAGCGATTTAAGAACCACCAACACCAGCAACGTCAGCACAAGGACTGTTCATCAGGAGCTTCATAGATCGGGTTATATTGCTGATCAGCCACACACACAAGCCCAAGATCAGCATGCGCAATGCCAAGCACCGCCTGGCACTTTGCCAGTGGATGCGCTGGACTCTGGAGCAGTGGAAACACATCCTCTCGGGTGATGAATCATCATCTGGCAGTCTGATGGACAAAAATGGGTTTTAACAGAACAGTACTGTTTGCTGGAGGTGAAATGACGGCCTGGGATGGTTTTTCGTGGTTTGGACTTGACCCCGTTCTTCCAGAAAAAGGAAAACTATATGTAACAGCATACAGTGCCATTCTAGAGAACTGTGCACCTCCAGCTTTGTTAAATGTTTGGAGAAGAACCTGCATGAGACACTGGCCTGCACAGAGCCCTGGCCATAACCAAATCAACCTGATTTCCTATGAACTGGAAATGCAGGGCAGGCCTTATCACCGACATCAGGGCCTCACTGACGCTCCCGCGGCCGAACGGAAGAGAATCCTCAGCGGAGGGCCGACTCCGTGTTCCTTCCCAGTTTTGGAATGAAATGTTTAGTAAGCACTTGGGGGTGTCATGTTTTAGCAGCCCCAAACTTTTGACCACATAATGTAGCATATGTTTATGTGTGTGTGTGTGTGTGTGTGTGTGTGTGTTTGTAGTTGGGAGTTAAATGAAACACCCTGTGTGATTATTTTTAAAATGAATCCTTTTTTCAAAATTAATATCCTAAAATACTGGTCACAAAAAAGAAAGAAAGAGGAAACCTGCTGTAACAAAACTTAACCTGTGACCACAGTATGGACCTGCGTTACAATCACCAGGTAAACAGAAGCGGGCAGCTGGTATAGAGCTGTTCTCTGGTACTGATGGGTGGCACACCGAGCGCCACAGCATATTCGATTCCATTGTATCTAGTGATGCAACGCGCCTGCAATTTCTTTTTCTCATCTGCTTCTTATTCAGACTAGCATGTGTTCCTCTCTCCGTGCTCTTGTGAGAAAAGCCAGCGACCTGAGAGGGGAAAGGAAAGATCCGGAGATCTGAATGTGATCGACTCTAATTCTACCTTCCACAGCGGCACTCTGCTGCGTGTTATTGTGAATATATTAGTCTCAGATGCCGGAGGAGTTTGGCCTCTATGAGGGGCCAATACAGCAAATGGGGGATTTAATGACACTGTTTACAAGCTAATAGATGTTAAACCGTTCATTTTCACATTTATAGTCCTTTGTGTCACAATCAGCCATTATTAAACATCCCATACATATTAAAGGGGAATTCCACAGATTTTTCTGTTTAAGTCATTAAATAGTAATGGGTACATCTTAATTCACTGGAGGCAAAATAGTCCCCAAAGAAAATGTACTTTGTGAGATTTACTACTATTTTACAATTATCAATGTTACATGTAAAAAAAAAACACATATAAGGTTCATTTTGGATAGTAAATAAAATACGTTTGGGTTATAGACGTCACGAGCCCTGGTTCTCTTCACCACCACTGTAAAGAAATCAGTATTTTCCTCCACAATAAAATGCTCTGATTGACTTTGTTTACATCTTTACAATGAGGTATGAAAAACACCGAACAGCTGGTGGAGCTCCCTGTGCTGACAGTCCATCAAAGCAACACAATTTTGTCTTTTGTCTTTATTTGCCGACAGTTGTGTTGATGTAAAATATTTTCTACATACAAACCCGACGAACTGATGGAGTATAACTTTACAAACATCATGCATTGTATTTACTTCAAATGCCTCATTCACATGAAAAATATATTACATTAAAAATCTTATTCCAAAATAAGTCAACCAAGAGACAACGCCGCGTGATGTGTTATTTTATTCAGGAGTGCAGTGTGTGTATGTTTGAATCCAGTAAATGTACTGCAAATTTTGCCTTTTTTTTTCATTTTTTTTGGGTGGGGGTTCCAGTGCACCTTATACCTTTAAAACAGGAGCAATAAACGACAGGATGGGGGGGGCACTGAGTGACTAATAGGTCTTCCACTCATCAGGTCCCTCTAATCAGCTTTTCTGTGATCCATTACGCTGCATTATTAATGCTAAACAGCCATCCTGTTCAGGGACGGTCATTACCCCGCTTCCTCTCAGCATTTCTAGAACCCATTACACGAGAAATACACACACACACACACACACACACACACACACACACACACACACACACAAACACACTCATAGAGAAACACACACACACACACCACACAAAAATATCTCTCTTTTACACATTCAGAACAGTGACAACCACACACAGAAACTGCAGTTACTGACACAGTTTCCATGCAGCTGACGCACACAAACTTTCATTCATTTTGTTAAAGATCCACTGTTTTTTCTGGATTTCTGCATATTTAAATGAGTACGACGTAAACAGTTATTCAGCTCAGGCTGGTGTGAGACACTCCATTCTGGAGAAAACTGCAGAGTCAGAATTCTTTACAGTGGCGGTGATCAGACAGGCATCAGACATCCGAATAGTTTAATGCCTTTTAAAAGCTGTATTATAGAAAGTTACTCAAAAGAACATCATAAAGCAAAATATTCCCCAAAGAAAATACATTTCTAAAGGTTTACCAATATTTTACCATTATGAATATTACATATGAAAACTCTCCTCTATAATACACCATTTCACATCAAACCGCTCCGGGCCGGAGTTTCTCCAAAGCATCTTAGTGTTAAGATCATCTTAACCGGCGGAGAGAGAGTGTTCAGAGTGATGCTCGCTCTGCCTCTTTAGAATTAACTTTGCGCTAAGATGCTGTCGGGAAACCCTGAATGATCTCTGATGTAATCATGCGGAAATTTTGAAAAATCAGTGGAATTCCCTTTAATCCATGAGTGTAATCATCCATCTGATATTGTCTGACAAGTCGTGGAGTCCAATTTGTGTAATATCTGTAATTACTTGTGTAATAGTCAAACTTCCAGCAGCCACACAGTAAAAATGTGGCCAATTAATGGCAGAGCTTTGATTAGGGAACAGCTACTTCACTGGAACTCAGTTCAAACGCTCATCACTTCCAAAACACACGACAATAACGAGATTCTGCCTTTTGGTTTTCTTACCTTTGTCAATAATTGATGCGACATGATTTATTCATGTGAAGGTGACGCACACATTTGAATTGAGTGAATGCAATTTATCACTTTTTTCAGTGTTATCTTCGTATCACTGGTCCTGATGCAATGATGTTGGATGTGTTATGATGTCTAAATTAAAGGCAACTCCAGTGGCCTCCAGGCAGCCATAAAAACAGACACATTTTTCCACCTTACAGATAGACGATAGCCATCCTTTTCCATTACTATGGTGCACAACAACCATTAGGTGCTATTGATTTTTCTTAGTATTTTGTCAAGATTTAATGGAAAGGTTTTACCTTCCAGACCTTAAAGGGCCCATATCACGTGGGAAAAAAATCCTCACTTTTTTGGAAACTTCAATGTCCTGTCTTAATATTATTAAAGTTTCTAAAATGCCCAGTTCAGTACAGGGCAGCCAATCAGAACAGAGCCAATTTACATACAGCAATCTTAAAGGTGCAGTGACACAAACAGACAGTTTAATTCTAATAAAGAGAGGTTGGGAAACAATCGTGTGAAAATGAATCATGAGTGTTTTTGGTACATTAACCCACACGGATGTCAGTGAAACTCAGAGGAAAAAAATTAAATATTAAGATAAAATATACTATAAAAAATGTAGGCCATGGGCTCCTAAGTTGAAATGTTTTTAGAGGGGTTTTAGTAAGATCTGGAAGAGTCTTGCGAGCCTAACAAGAATCTGGGGAAAACTTATTAAACATTTGGAGCTGGACTGCTGTGAGATCTGCAAGGGAACGCTCCCTTTAAAGACCCGATAGCTAGGGCTCCCCCAGGTACACAGTCCCACCAGCACTGGCAGTGTGGAGGCTGTGCCAGGCTTCCTGCCAGCCACCTTAAGGCTGCAACCGCATCTTTTTGAACCGCAGAACCATAGGACAGCTTAATGCGCTTGAAGGAGAATGCTAAACACCATTTCTGTTACATCAGCGGACAGACGCCTGTGCAGGCCGGCACCATGCTGAGGAGAGAGGGAGCACCACCACACCCACCAGAGAGCAAATTCGACTGGGCTCACTTGGACTCCGGGCCAAGGACGGCTGATAATAGGGTCAATGTTTCGACTGTCGTGTGGCCGAGAGTGTCTTGGGGAACTTTTCAGCCATGCTAGCTCATGTTACATCCATGTTTATTTAACAGACAATGCCAAGTGCACTATTGCCCCACCAACACATTTTTATCCCAAAATGTCTCACAGCTGGCCCCAGATGTTCTCCGTATGAGACTAGGTTTGGAGTGTCTTTGGAGATGTAATTTTCCTTATGTTCTTTTGTTGTGTGCACATTCAAATGTGCAAATTTGAATTTAGAGTGCACAAAAAGAACCCAGCGTACACAAAATCTTACAGCACGCATACACTCACGCTCGGAGAGAGCATTTCTATGAAGCTCTATAATTAAGAGCAGTTTGGGAAGCGTACAGCACACCGGAGAGAGCAAAAACAACACATGGTGTTCTATCCCACACAGACTCGGAGCAAGCTCTAGGAAGGCCAATTAGCATCAGAGCAAATCTCAGCCTGCTGGAGTGACGCACCACTTCCACTTCAACACCCAGCACCGCCAGCATCGACCGACTGCACCCTGCAGACACGCCGGCAGATCCCCCAAAAATATTTTCACGACCTCCTTATACTAGACCTTGTTGAAGAACCGGTGGTTTTTCAGTTCCCCCGAACCTCAGGGGTTCCACGCGCTGCACTGGTTTTGTGATTTCTCTGCTCTGGCACATCATGATTCCAGTCATCAGCTAATTGTCAGCCCTTCCTGAGTCGGGGGGGCGTTACAGCATGAAAAGCACAAAAAATGTGCAGTGCATGGAGTCCCCGCGCCCGGGCTGGAGAAGCTCTGTGATAAATTATTACTGTAGCTCTGTGTCTTCAGTCCTAATGCTGGAGCAGGGCACTCCTGAAGTGTGTGGGTGGGGAGAATGCTCTGCACGGCAGGGCTGCATGAATTACACACAATTAGGGCAAGACAATAACACAGTCCTGTGCAAAAGTTTAGCCTCAGTCAAATTAGTTTTGTTGATTTTGTAAATGAATATAAGTTAACAAATCCATTTCTCTGTATTTGCTGAGTAAAAGCATAAAACATAAAAATTTGCTATAACTTTTGCACAGGCCACATTTTGTATTTTATATACGTGAATATTATTATTACTGTTCACAGATCAAAAAAAAAAAAACAAGAACAACTGAATTTCTATACTAGTCTACCATTATTGTGTGTAATGGGTGTAACGATTCACAGAATTCATTATCCCATCTGATTCATTTCAATACAGCAAAAGTAAAAATCTGCCTTATGGTGCCAAGTAACTGTTTTCATCTTCAGTTTATTGGAGCATTATGTAAGTACAATACTTGAAATCCAATTCAAACTTCCATTTGAACACTTTAAACAGCCACAAGGTATCTGGTCGGCTATTTCTTATTCTGAGGTCAAAATAGTAAAACGCAGCAGGCTGGGGTTCACGTTTCACCAACAACTGTCCACAGACAAGACACCTAACGCCACATTCGCCTACACTGTAACACGACTGAAACTGCAAGTTCCCCTGGATAAGTGTAAATGTATATCTTCAATATTTTATGTCTTAAAATGTCTTGATTCTATAGAGCTCTAATTACACAAAAATACACACTTTATTTCAAAACAAACGATTAAAAACCGTACCGTCCTTAAGCAAAATCCTGATCTTAAGAAACAGTTGGTGCAGAGTGTGTGAGCCATGTTCAATCTGCTTTCTCCAGTTCACTATATAGCCAACACTTCCTAGTGAACCAGGAAAAGGGCAGGGAAAATCATCACAGATCCCTCACACCCTGGACACAGACTTTTTGACCTGCTGCCCTCT
>JBBPCZ010000042.1:36390559-36401083 GCA_037974445.1 Brycinus macrolepidotus
AATAGGAAAAAAATGACACTAATGGGGAGAAACAACACAACATGATGCTTTGTCTTCATCTGAGACACATCTGGCCGATTCAGCCATTTTTTTAATGTAAAACTCGATTTTCACGTGCAACGTGCAGTTCGTTGTGTGAGACGCGTTCGTTCTGCAAGTCACACGTGCGTCCCAGGCGGCGTTCGTTATGCGGAACGTTCGTTCTGTGAAGCGTTCGTTAAGCGGGGTACCGCTGTACTACAGAGCTGCTTTCAGAAATGTCATAAAATAAAAGCATTTCAATCAGTGAGATCTGAAGATGTTACACCCTCTGAATCAGTTACCATCCTGCTGTATTGATCTAACCTCGTCATTTCCTTCTTCTGCTCCATCTCCTGCTCCTGCTGCCGTTTTTTCATCTGCGTCTCTTTCTCTCTCCTCAGCCTCTTCTCCAGCAGAGCTGCCTTCTTCTGTGCAATGTCTTCCTCACCTTTCTGATCATCCTGAACACAAAGAACACTGACGTTCACCTTAAACGCTGCAGTGAAGTCCCGTAAACTGGACCAAAAAGGATGAGATCAAACTGTCCATGTGGTGGAGATGGGTGAGATACTTGTTTCTCCCTTTAATGTTTATAAGGACATCAGTATTTCAGCTTCAGTAAGTGTTTTAATCTGGTGTAAGCCACTTGTATTGCATTTTAATGAGTTATAAAAAAGTAATATGAGTATTAGTTATTGGCTGTTTACGTTCTGACTTGGTAAGCAGCAATACTTATTTAATTGTATTAATATGTAGCAGCACTAGAACTATTTCACTCTGAAGAGTGTAAATAAGCTTTCTTGTTCATCACTGTTTCAAAATTTGAATCACTGATTAACAAAATCCTAACTGTGATAATCACAACTGTAATATACCCAACTGTACTCAACACTGGCACTGAGGCACTGATCTACAGGTGCCTATATCTCCCAGTATAACCACATATTCTATAAGATGATAGTCACTATAAAACTCTCTCACATTCACTGTGTGTGAGAGTACAATCGTGAACGTGAGATACTTTGGTGGTGTGTGGGAGAGGTTTATGTAGTAAACAGACTGAAAAAAACAACATTATGATGTTGTTTTTTTCAACATATAGTAAAATATAATGTTTTTTCAACAACATATAGTAAACATTATGTAATGCAGAATGAAAAGTTCCTTATACACAATACAAGACTGGAAATACATCGTAAATGTGGAGTAACAGACTGTATAAATGTGAAGGGTGTTATTAAAGGGCAGGCGCAGGCAAGGGCATGGGAAACTACATTACTGTCCCACGGACAGTCTGTTACTAAGATTAATCTCCTGCATTGATACATTACTATCTATATTAATGATAAGACGCTTTCCATACAACAATATTGGATGCTTGTCTGATTAAATATTAAATCTTACAATAAAACTATAATTTAAAAAAAACTATAAGACCGACAAAGATGAGGCCCTCATTAAAGCACTGCCGTCGTATCTCTTCACATCTAACAAACCAGCTGTGCTGCCCTCACCTCACGCAGTCCTTACCAAACACAGCCAGCAGAAGTTAGTTTGAGTATTTAATGGGCTTGTCTTTCACGCGAAGATAAAAGGGGTTTTTTCTGCTCTTCTTTACCACAGTTAGTTTCATTTCTGTTATCATTCCTTTTATACACACTTGTTTGACCGTACTCTGGTACTGTTGTTATAGTCATTAGTTTTTAACAAAACAAAAAAAAAAAACAGAGCAATAAAGAATTCAAGAATATCTTTACTCCATGAAATTGGCACATTTTTCAAGACTGTACTTGAATGCCCTAAATATTCAATCATTAAATTGGTCAATGCAAGTCAAATATCTTTCACCCTTACCTAAATGTCCCTTGCCTTTTTAAATTACCCTTAAATCTTTAAATGGAAAGGAAAGTTTCCATTCCTCAGTTCTATAAATTATGAAGAACTCCATTATTGTTTTCATGTCATTAATAACCAAATTCCTTTTAACACCGGTGGGTTTCTTAAGGGAGGACTAGTACAAATCAAATTTTCTACTTCATAAGTAGTCAAGGCAAGGCTAATGTTGCTAACAAGTAATGGAAGTCATCACACTTTTCTCAAACCATGTCGACTTGCTTGTGCAGTTTTTGAATTCTTTTATCTAAAAAAATTAAATCGACAAATGTACAGAAAAACAAATCAGGCTTCACAACAGCTGCTCCTGCGTAAACAGCAGTTAAAGGTGTTGTTCAGACAGGTTAGTGCTGCGGTACAGCAGTCAGTGACAAGAAACAGAAATTTACCCTGTAGAAGAAACCACAGCACATCTTCTGATCCGGGTTCTGCAAATCTGTCTCGCTCTCCGTTAGCTTCTTGCTGTCCAGAGGCTTCAGCACAGAGAGAGGAACCTCGATTAGATCCTTCTTACTCTGGACCTGAGCCTCCACAGGTCCGGTCTCAGGCAAACTCTCTTTTACTCGCTGGGACGGAAGCAGGGACACTTCCTTTTCCTTCACCAGCCTGGCTTCCTCAGCACGCCCATCCTCTGTCATCTCTTTATCATTCCTCTCGTCCTTCATCTTCACTTCTTTCTCTTTTGCTTGGGTGGATGGAGCACTCGCAGCTGTCTTGTCTGCATCCATGTTTGCTTCAGGTTGCTTGTCTTTAGCCTCTGGCGCTGCTTTCGTCTCTTTCTTTGTATGGTCCTTGTTTGCAGATCCCTCGTCATGCCCCAGGTAGGCGAACGAGCTGGTCTGTGTTTGGCTCGGGGAGAATCGGCGCAGCCTGGGCAGACTGTCTACCGACTGTGGCGTGTTCAGCATCCGACTAAACGGAGTGACCTTCAGCTCAGTGGGCCGCGGGGTACGGGGTGTCCGAGCATGAAAGGAGGCCGATTTTCGCTTTATAGGGGCAGGAGAGTGCTGGGCAGCTCGGGGCGACCCTGTGGAGGAAAGGTTTGGGGACAGGGAGCCCACGGACCCCCGGCCCACGACGCTACTGCTGCGCAGCGGGTGTTTCCGTGGTGAAGGGTGAATTTGCATTTGCGGTTGCGTGTGTGGAGGGGAGATCACCCAACTCTGGGGGTCGCGAAGACGCATGATGCGCTCCTGCTGCTGGGCAAGCCGCTGCATCTCTGTTTGTAAGAAGCTCAGAGACGTGTTCAGACGCTCGATGGAGCGTGTGTAATCCACTAAATCAGACACTTCCGGAGCTCCTCCCTCCTCGGGAGTGGATCTTAGGGGTGCGCCATCTGGCTTACACCTCTCTAATTTTGAGCTGCTCTCATCCGCTTTTAAAATTTGGGGTCCCGTGTTTTTCTTTTCAACTTCGTCAGGACATCTGCCACTGTCACCCCCTAGTGGCGATGTTGCTCCTTTGCGGCGAACGATGTTGAGGAAGGCGGTGCGACCCATTTTTTGCCGGTGCCGTGTGAAGGCAGCCTCCACTTTCTTTTTTTGGGCCTCTATGGCTCGTCGCTTCTCCTCCAGCTTCATCTTCAGTTGCACCATTTCTGACACCAGCAGGCTGGACGGGTCACGGGGCGAGGAGACCTGCCCGGGACTCTGGGTGTCGGGCGTAATGGACCTTGGCAGTGCCGAACTGGCTGCGATACCTGCATCGCTCTCAGGAGTGTTCCTGCCGCTTCGACTGTCACCGTGGTTGAGCTTCCGGAACTTCTGCTCGGCAAAGCTGGTCATGCGCACGGCAGAGGCGGACCCAATGGAGGAGGCGGAGCTCGTGGCCAGCGAGCGCGCTCCCAGCAGGCTTGGCACAGGACTAAAACCACCGCCTGTGTCGGGTAATGGACATGAACGGGCCTCGTAGTCTTGGTCCATGTCTGAGTAATCCTTCAAGGACGAGTCTTCATCCTGCCCATCTTGAATGTCCTCTGTGCGCACGTGAATTCCTGTGTCTATTTCCGTGGAGGTGGAGTTCAGCTCTGCATCATCAGCCTGGGCCTTCGACAGACTGTCCTCGGGGTCTTGCAGGCTGGAGTTAGGGTCGGTCGCACCATGGTCACAGGCGTCAGGGCTATGCAGGAAGAAAGCGTTTTCTCCACCAGGGGGCTGGAGGCTGCTGTGGGGACGCTCTGAGTCATGGATGATCTTCAGAGCCTCCTCCATAGAGGGCGTTGAAGGCTGGGGAGTGGGGTCCTCTGGAAGTTCGCCATTAGAATACCTACAGAAGCAGAGAACTACTTTAGATGACGTGGTAGGATATACAAGACTTTTTGTTAAGTATATGTAACAGGTTACACTATTTTGTGAAACGAATGGAAAAAACTCTCTTCTTCCTGTGATGCAAAGAATGAATTTAATGTATCATTCTCTACATTACTTTTGTCAAACATATGTGTTCTACCATCTGAGAGTTTAACTACACGAGGAAAGTGCACTGATATCAGCTATGGCCTTTTATCTTTCCTGCAATTAACAAAGTATATTAATAACAAGAATAATATTAATCGTACCCAATCCAGCTTGTATTTGCTCAAACAGTCAGACACCATTTCCTGAGCAGCCCAAACACGTTAAAAGAAATACCTAGAGTCAGTCCTAACATGAGGTCTGATGGAACAAAGGTGGGATGCTTTTTCATCGTCCTCCTCCTCTCTTAACGGGGTGTGTGTGCTCCCGTTAACGGGCTGGAAGGAGAGATTCCTGCGCATCCCTCGTCCCGCATGCGGAACTCTGAACCCCAGACCCTCAGAGCTCACAGACCGACTCAACCCACGACCTGACGGACAAACCACAGGATCATCAAGAGGAATCTCAAACGAGATACCATGGGCTGAAGACCTGTGGTACAGAGAGAGAGAGAGAGAGAGAGAGAGAAAGAGAAAGAGAGAGAGAGAGAGAGAGAAAGAGAAAGAGAGAGAGAGAGAGAGAAAGCGAGAGAGAGAGAAAGATGGACAGAAAAGCGAGAGAGAGAGAAAGAGAAACAGAGGGAGAGGGAGAGAGAGAGAGAGGGAGGAATGAATCAGAGAGTGAATGAATGAATGAATCTGATATACCATTTAAACTGTGCTGACAATATTTCTTACACAGATTTTTCTGAAGTGGATTCTCTGCCACAGACGTTTCTCAAACTGAACTGCTGAAGTATAGAGTGTGTGTGCCTGTAATCTGTGACTTCACTCTGAATAGATTTAGAATGGTTACTATGTTTGCAGTGTGTTTGGGGCATGTAATATGTGATATGAAATAAATATTTAACATTATCGATAATGTCAAACATTGTCAGTAATTGAGATAAATGAATAAACTGAATGAGACACTGTTTTACAATCATTTTAGGTAACAAAATGATTTTCTATATTTTGACTTCCCACAGAAGCAGAATGGTCAGTAAACAGCAACTTCCTGAGGTCCTGAAGTTCCTACTCAGAATCACCTATAAATAAACTAAAGCTCACAATCTTACACCATTAACGCTACTCATTAGAATATTCTAGGTAGTATCATTTCTGTTTAAAATTCATTTATCTTAAAATGAGCTTAAAATACAACTATTTCTGTCAAAATAACTTTCACACGGAAAACAGCATCAGCTCCTCCTGGAAACGTGGAAACCAACACTATCCAGAGAACCTCACACCATACCACACACCATACCACACACCATACCACACACCATCAGACTGGCTCATCAGAATGTTACTGGTTATTTGATGCTGCAGCAAAAGGAGCTATAAAGTTAGTCTTAATATTTATTATTATATCACTAATTTTAGATATTGCAGGCACTCTTTTTCACTCTTTGTGAACACAATCTCAGTTTGTCAGAACATTGCAAGATTTTATTTAAAAAAGGGTTTCCTTGTCGCCAAAACAGTATCAATGTTAATAAAGTTATTCTACGTTTATTTTATATCATTTTAGTGAGAAAGCTCTATATACTTACATGCCAGATGTATGATTTGTCGAATAATTTACATGTATTAACATGTAAACATTAACTGTTTTTTGCAGTCCTAGTTAAAATTCATGTTTCCTTGTAATTGAGCTGTTTTTCTGTAATGTGGAGTTCAGACTGTGGAAGAGAATGTTTTAGGCTGATGACCTGACCTACCTGAAGGTCAAATAAACAGTGAAGTCATCCAAAATTGCTATAATAAAGCAATAAGAGGCTACTCTAATGTCTAGACTCGCATTATAAAGTCTTAAATTAGATATGACCAGGTGAGTTATCCAACACTGACCGTTTCTCTTTAGGCCACGTTCCCACGCACCCGTCCACATACGACAGGGAGTTGGACCTCTTTATCACGGCTACAACACAAACAAATGCAACATTTAACTCTGCACACTTCACCAGTACATGTAACCCATTATTTATCATCCAGACAACTCTTATCTCTAGAGACTCTTACACCACACAGCTTAATATTTCCTCTATTTTAACCCAACTGACTCCTCTCCTTCATCTCTAAACCCTGTTATTTTCTGAATTAGGCTTTACTCTGCAGGAAACGCGACTGCTGAGTACAGCGGCGATGCTCACCTGAGTTGGTGGTGTTTGGCTGAGATCTAGAGCAAAAGAAACACAGAATAAACAAACAAACAGAAAGAGAATTTAGACTGAGAGTAGAGATGTTTAGACTGAAACATCTGCAGACAGCTCATCTAATGTTTCTTCCAAAATCGAGAGAGTTTAGAGAGTTTGCTCCCAGACTCTGCTCTTTTTGACTAGAAGCTGGGACATTGTTGTGAGGATTTGATTGCATTCAGCCCAAAAGCATTAGTGAGGTCAGATACTGATGTTGGATGATGGGTAGTAGCACAAACAACAACTCATCCTGAAGGTACAGGATATGGCTCAACCACTCCAGAGAACAGTTCCACTGCTCCAGAGCCCAGTGCGGAGGGCTGCACCCCTCTAGCCAGGGCGCGTCTCCGGGCAGGGTGACCTTAGACTTACGTGTGACCGCTCCATCCTGTCTCAGGCTCCTGGCAGTGCTTTTCTATGGTGATTATAAGTGTAAAGTGTGTAAAGTGACCATTTGTCATACGTGAACATGCCACAGCACGAACAGCACAAAATTCTTCCACTGTATTTAACCCATTTAACTCATTCACCAAGTGAAGCAGCAAGGAGCCAGGAACACAGCGCCCGGGGAGCAGTTTGTGGGGACGGTACCTTACTCAAGGGTATCTCAGTGGTGACACTAGCAGTCCTGGGATTCGAACCCACAACCTTCTGATCACAGGGACAACTCCCTAACCACTAGGCCCCCAGCTGCCCTGATAAAAGCTGTGTCAGCAAGTGAATGCCTGCCTCAGCAATAGTTACACCTTAAAGTAGTAAATTCACTTATTAGAAGGTGTGTCTAGATACTTCTCGACATATCGTGAATTACTAGTATGGCTTAACAGAGTAAAAGACAAACCTCTGCTGGTCGGGGCTGGCTGGCCTGTGGATCAGGTTGTGTTTGGTTATGGGAGCCATTTTTGTTGACTGGACACGATCAGAAACTGAAAAGACAAGAACAGTGACGCGCTCGTTATCAAAGAGAGGTTCTGGTAGAGCACTGCCAGAACATTTCTGTCAAATTCATCCCGTGCATTCCTGATCCGAGTAACGAAGGGCCCAAGGGTGTCTGAAACTGGGACAGAACAGGAAATATGAACCAGGCTGGGTTAGGAAGCTCTAGATTAAAGCTAAAACTCACCTTTGGTTTCGAGCTTTCGAGGCTGGACAAAAGAGGGTTTGACGACTTCACACCACCAGAACAGCTCTGCCATAAACACAAGGTAGTTACTCTAAAACAAACAAACAAACACACACACAAACATATGAAGGGGTAACAATGGTAGAGGAGATAAAGCTAGCTTTACACAGACGTGCCCAACACTCTGGACATCTACCCCTCAGCTCAGTCCCAGCCTTCACTGGAGCCCCTGCACAGTAACTTCACACACCTGCGCTCCGGACAGGCCGGAAACTCGGAACATCCTAATTCCTACAAGGAAAAGTGCAACGGAACGCAACTTGATGTTGAAGTACAAACACTTACACACACACACACACACACACACACACAGCAGTCTCCGCCTTTAACCTATCCTAACACCAGTAAACACACACACACGTAAAACACACACACACACACACACACACAGCAGTATTCCACCTTTAACCTATCCTAACACCAGTAAACACACAAACACATACACACACAGCAGCCTCTACCTTTTCCTGCGTGTGTGTGTTGTTTAGAACATGTAATGCATAATTAATATTTGTTATGCTCTTATAGTCACTATTTTAATTTTTTTTAAGGACGTTGTGTTTTAAATGTCGACTTTTCAAGCGCCAGATACTGGACTGCGCTTGGAAGTCTGAAAAACTTCATCCAACTTAGTTTGGAACATCACATTTCTCTCACTGAGATGTTCTCAGTCTCCTGTAGACACTGATGAACTAAAGTTTGTTAGATTTGGACTGAAACTAAACATTACACGGCAGAAGGTCTTCAGGAACAGGATTAGACAGTTCCTGTTTCAATAGAAAACCTCAGAGGCCAAGAACCATAATTCTTCATATCTAATGAATAAACATTTGCACTTTTTGCACTGTGCAATGTACAGTTTCAACATAAAGTTGATAACATTTGTGTGTTCTTGATTAAAAGATGCATTAAATCTGTGAATAGTGAATGGATCATCAATCAGAAAGAAGATCCTTGAAAACTTCAAATTAGTGCTGTAATTCCAGTCCATGGCCACAAGGTGTCTCTGTTCTTCCAAAACTCTTCCAGAAAGATCTGTTGCTGTGTAATGTGGTAGAAGCTGCCACTGTCTGTAGGGGGGCCTTTATGCTTTGTGCTTTATCTACGTCCCCCCACGCCTACACACATACACACAGAAACAGAATGATCAAAAAGTACATTTAAGAAATTCAAGGAAAGCTGAGAGCACTACAAACACCACATGACTATTCTCTCTGTTCTCTCCTTTAGGGTTCCAGACTCTGAGGCCCAGCGCCTGACTCATTAAGATTCAGGGGACGTGGTTCTGCTGGACTAAAATCCAGAGCTGGCAGCACCGACCTGCTCTATTAATACCCGCTCCCTCTCTCTCACTATCTCTCTCACCCCTCCCTCTCGCTCTTTATCTCCTTCACACACACAAGACTAACAAGAACACGGAAATGTGCTCTTTCTCCGAGCTCCAGAGTAATGAAAGCTACAGCCACCCCCCCCAAAACTTCTTCTGGTCTGAAAAGAACAGAATAAAACAGATCTTTGTAAAACTCCCTTATCTCACACTGTTTTGTTTTAATTTCACGTCTTTAGGAAAAAGAACGTAGAATACGTGCACAACTCGGCGCCTTCTGAGGTCAATTTGATTCATTTGTATTCAAATACACTTAAAAAATATATTCAGTATATACTCAGAATATACTCAGAATATACTCAGTGGAATCAAGGCCACCAAGCGTTTTACTGGTTTTAATGGGTGTAGCAAGGTTAATAAGACAAAATATGACAAAAAAATTGGGATTCTTATAAGTTGGAACATACAAGAACCAGCTGAGACCCATTTAAAAATGCTTTAAAAATTGTTTAAAAATTAGTATAATTTTTTTTAAATCCAATTAAACAGGGCTAATTACACTCTAATGAAATATGCATTAGATCAGTTTTCTTTAAGTATGTATGATATTCACAATATACTAAGAAAAGCATTCTGAGATGTAATTCATCACAATAACGATAAATATCTTTATCTTGCTCAGATCTAGATGTAAAAATACACAAAGCTCACGATTCCTTGTACTCACAATCTGAATAATATTTTAAAGGAGAAAAATGATGCATGTTATGTTATCATGTTGTAGCACAATTTTCATGTTGCAGCAGCATGGCGTATGACATTAATATACTGGAATGTGTTTCTGATTTGTGCTCGTTGTTTGCTTTGGTGTTCAGACAGTGTAAATGCATTAAACGCCACAATTAAGAGGATGCAATTCTCCACAAGGCCCCGTCAGGTTCCCATGATGAACGCTCGTATTTTGCATCATTTGTCAATTTTATTTCAGTCAGTAAATATGTGTATTTTTTCCTGTACGTTACTATAACAGCTAGACATTCCTTCAATAACACTGAACGATATGAATGACTAGACAATGATTAGCTGCTTCTGTGGTTTATTCATGGTCAGGACTTGAACTAGTGTCCTCCTGACGATAGGACGAGCCCCTGCTACTGAGGAACCCTTCAGGACTCGGCCCTGTTTACCCGCACGACCACGAAACACCATCACGGTTAAAATAAGTAACACGTAAAACATTCATTCATTCATTTTCTGCAACCGCTTAATCCTTACTAGGGTCACGGGTACCCGGAGGCTATCCCGGGGTCTACGGGCGCCAGGCAGGACCTCATACACACACACACACACACACACACACCTACGGCCAATTTAGAATCCCCAATTCCCCTGACGTGCATGTCTTTGGACTGTGGGAGAAACCCGGAGACCCCGGAGGAAACCCACACCACCACGAGGAGAACAT
>JBBPCZ010000042.1:36401183-36416505 GCA_037974445.1 Brycinus macrolepidotus
ATTGTAACAAACAAAAGCCACTCTGAACAACTGCAACATCTGAAGTTTCTGACTACATTAAAATTATTCTCTGTGTTAGACTTTGATCCAGATTCTGTGAAAAATGGTTCCTGCCACAGCTACAGGAAAGACCGAATTGCAAATATTCACACACCAGGACAGTTCCAAGGGGATCCAGCAACGTTGATACAAAAACTAAACTTGTACAGACAAACCAGTTGGGTGTTGTGCAACGGAAGAGTGGACATCAATAAGGAATCTGACAAACCACTGCCTCCTAGAGAGTGGCTGACGAACAGAGCTGGAGAGGTGCAGGACCTGGTTTCCTTCCTTTGCAATCCAGATACTCTTCCAAGAGGGAGATTCTTGGTCATCTTCCTCCTCCTCTCTGTTGTTGAAGCCATGAATGACCCAATTTTTGACACTTTCATGTCATTTTACAAAATTCTGGGAAGAACACAGAACATTATTAGCATCTGCACATCAGATAACACTTTTCACAAATGGAAAGATTTCATTCAAACCAGAACAGAACTCGACATTAACAGGCAAAGCATCTATGAACTAGAGCTCAGCGAAATAAACGGGACTATACTCGAAAAACACAGCCAGACAACAGACAGACTTTTACCGTCTGTGGATGGAAGTTCAGTAGTTCTTACACAAATAGACGAAGACTCAATGCCTGCTCTGGATATCCTGTGCCAGAATCAGTGCGAAAATGTGTATGATGAGGACAGTAATGAATACAAAGATTTCAAACTCAAGACAGAGGCTGAATTCTACCGGGGTGACAAAGTGAAATGGTGGAACTTCTACTTCTCTGACAAAACTCCCATTCCTTTCATAAAACGTGACAAATATGTCCAAGTCAAGAACATGATCACATCTCAAACCAATGAACCCACAAGTACATGCGTCATGGTGAATCTGTTTCATCATCCTGGATGTGGTGGTACAACTTTAGCAATGCATGTGATGTGGGATCTGAGAAAGGAATTCAGATGTGCTGTGTTAAAAGATAACACAATCCCAAAAACTGAAGTGGCACAACAAGTTGCTTACCTTCTGAGGTGTGGAAAAACTGAACGTTCACGTAAAACTCCTGCCTTGCTATTAGTGGAAGATTCAGAAGACACGGAGAACACACAAGAGCTGCAGCACTGTTTGAGGAAAATTGTCGGCGAAATGGACGCTTTTGTCGTCATTTTGAACTGTGTACGTTCAAAAAATCCACGAGAAAAATACAAAAACAGTGTGATTGACAGTCAGTACATCACTGCTGCTTTGTCAAAAGATGAACAAAATGATTTTGAAGTGAAGCTTCAAGAACTTCAAGAAATTCATGAGAAACCTGAGAATTTCTACAGTTTCATGATCATGAAAAGCAACTTTAATGAGGAGTACGTTGCAAACATTGCAAATAACATCTTGAGAGATGTTGATGTTGGAAAAAAAGACATACAATTCCTCTCTATCCTGGCTTTGCTTAACATGTACGTGGCAGAATCTTCCATATCCGTGTCTCTTGGTGAGCATTTCTTGGGCATTGAAAGGAGATTCTGGGGAATGGAATCTGTGTTAAATAAAATGGAGCCTTATTCCTACTTGTTAATTGAGTTCCAAGTTGAAGAATGTGGAGTATTTAAAGCTATTCGCTTCGTTCATCAGCGCATTGCAGCAGAGTGTGTCAAGGTACTAGAGGAGAGGTACGACAACTCTAGAGCGGACATAATCCTAAATATGCTGCACACTGACCTGTTTTTTGCAAGGGGAATGGGCAAAGATAACCTACTGCAGTCACTGAAGAGCATGCTAATCACACGGCAACGCAAGACAGAAGGTGATGAGAAAGACACACTGTTTTCACCTTTGATTGAAGATATAAATTCAGGAAGTAATGGACTGAAAAAAATTCAAGACATATTAACTGAAGCATCGAAGAGGCTCGATACAGACTTCACAATCCCTCAAGCTTTAGCAAGACACTACTATCTGAATGAAAAAAACTTCGCCCTTGCAAAGGACTGGGCAAACACTGCCAAAACCATCAAAGAAAATTCCTACACTGTTGACACAGTTGGGCAAATCTCACGAAGTGAACTAAAACACATGATTGATCGAATAAAACAAGAGAAAAAAACATTCAAACCCAATGATGTGAAAGAATTACTTGAGCTAGCTAAAGATGCAATAAAAGCTTTCCAAAGAGCTCAAATCTTGGCTAAGATGGACGACAATGCTGATTTTGAAGAGAGGCGTCGTTGGAAGCAAAATACCTACAACATATGTGGATACATGAGTGAGATTGATACTGCAATGACAGTCTTTGACATTGTGAAAGGGCTACCACTGTTTGAGAAGAAAGACTCCATCAAGCAATTTTTCAAAGGAAAGATGCCGTTGTCTTCAGTTCCAACTGCTCAAACAGACAACAACATGCAATTCACTGCTGTCCTTAAGGACTATGAGCCGTTTCTTATTTCCTTGAAGTCAAATGCAGACAAAGCTTTTGAATTCCTTGAGGTGTTCTTCACCTACACCAGAGAAAAAGGTGTTGTTGACAAAGAAAAGCAGAACAAAAACAGGAAGTGGATCTCTGATCACTTTAAAAACTATATCTCTTTGTTCTGTTCATCATCCCAGGAGAAACTGTGTGAAAAAACACGTAAACCCAAACTTAGCTTAAACATGGAAATTGAAGAATGCAGGATGTTCCTTGAAGAAAACAGAGCAAACTACTTCCCAAGAATTCTCCAATTTTTGGAGGTCCGTAAAGAAATGATAGAACGAATTACTGAAAAACATTCATTCATCTACCAGAACTGTACCAGCAAATCTCTTCAGGACAAAACCAATCATTTGCTCACACACATAATCCTCAAACTGATCCATCCACAATCGAAACTGGCAAAATCCCAAAAAGACTTGCTTCATCATTTGGAGGAAATTTTACAAGAAGTTGGATTATCGCATCAGTATCCAGAACCCTACTATCTTGCAATGCTGTTACTGTGGCCTGGGAGGAAACAAGCTGACAATCGAATAGCTAAATATGCGGAAAAGCTAAGAAATTCTTCTCGAAAACAACTTTCCCCTGTCTTCAGGGCCAGAGCCCCGATTGCTCACTTCTATTTGGGGAAGTCTGATGGATTAGACAGGCTGGTTTCCAAAATGGTCCTTGATAGTTGTTTCAGTAATGTTTCACGGAGAAACATTCTCTGGCAGAATGCAGACATCTTTAAAGAAAAGCCTATTAAAGACAAGCTCCTCAGAATAAACGGCATTAGTGAGCAAGGAGAGCTGTACGCTGAGTATGGCAAACTGCAGATCCCTGTCCGACCTACCTATCTCGGGGGAATAAGAAGTGGGCACAGTACAGAAAAAGTGTCCTTCTACGTCGGCTTTGCCATCGACGGACCACTTGCCTATGACATTCAGTATGAAGACAGTTAGACAAACAACGTCTAGTCTGCCTCCAGTGGAAACAACTGATGGAAAGGAGCTAGACCAACAACAAGACAATCAATTTCCTGTGACTGTTGTTAAAGATAATCCATCTTGTGCAGCAAAACTATACATCTATTGTACAACCTGTGAACTATATGCCAGCTGCATGATAGTTACAATATATTTTTTTTACGTAAAGTGCTGTTTAGAACTTGACAAACTGTTAAAGAGATGTTGATGGAGAAAACATGAGAAATCAAACATGTTTTTCATGTACATATATACAGGAGAAAATGAGTCAAAGTCTGGTAAAATGTGGAGTACAACTTTTTGTTCATTTTGCAAGTTTTTGAATCAGAATTTCAGGGACAATTAAGTGCAGGGGAGTTCATACGTAAGCACCAGGAAACAAAGACTGTTCTAGAAGATGTGTGTTAATTAGAGACAACCAACTCTATATTCTTTTCTTGAGAGACACATTTTTATATAGTAGATGTTTACTACGCTTTACTCTTAAAAATCGTAACTTTCATCTGAGTGTATTATGTGGATATTGTCAAGGTGGAGGACAAGAATGGATCTGATAAACCGGTTAGACCAGTGTAGCGTGGTGGATGAACCCAATCGCGGATAGACACGAGAGAGTTGGTAGACCACGCGTTTTGTTCTGAGAACGCTCTACACGAGAGTAAAGATTCCCACCGGAATCCGCGTTCTAACACACACACAGCGAGTATATAAGAGAGTGGTAGAGTCGGGTTGATAGTACTCATGGTACCGGAGGACATAGGGTTGGTTTGAACAGGGAACTCAATGACTGAGCAAGGAGTGCTACCTTCATCCTGATTAAATACCCTGTGATGCGCATCATTTCTGGAAGCCCGTGCGCATCACGTCACTGGTGTGTGTGACAGATATAGGTTTAGACACCCTTTGGGTCAGTGTTTTAGGTGGTTTGGATGTATTTATGTTTGATGTACATTACTACAAACACCTCAAAAAACTGAAAGACTAATGAAGAATATGTACCTTATGTGTATACACTATGTTGAAAAATGCGAATGCAGAGTAAAATTCCAAATTAAATTGTAATGTATACATGCTAACATCTAGTCTTCATTTCATGATGTCCAAAAATCATCAGTTTGAAGTGTTATATAGTATTCTGACATTTCTCAGTGCAATATCTGATGCTACACCATGAGTGAAAAAAAAAAAATCAGAAGCTTTTTGATGGTAAAAGGAGACAAAACAGGGACAAATCTTAATACATGACAGGACATTTGCTATTAATTACATTGGTTACCGAGTCAATATCACTTTTTTGAAAAAATGAATAGGTACTAAGAACTGACTATAAAAGCCAACCTTGATCAACATAATGTCCTAATGATTAATGTGGCAGCCTAGAAGGCTGTAAAAATCACCAAGTCACGACATGAGACTCTACATCTGGCCTAGACCTCTCTCCAAGGAGCTACACTTCCACCAGTCTCCCCATTTCTTCAAAAGTCTGAGGCAAGAGAAGATTTTGTAACTCTTACCTTTCCGATTAAATTTTGTTAAGAGAACACTGAATAATGTATGATATACATTTTAGGTTTTTTTGCCCAAGCAGCAAAATGTTTACGGTTGGTCCTAGCCTATTTTTGAGCATTTCCAGTTCATTTTCACTAGCTTTATAAAGTTACCAGAAACAAGGCACTTACAAGGTGCCCAATGTTTTTTTTCAAGTCATAAGAGGCTGCTATAATATAGAATAATTCGATATACACACAGCTCCCTATTCTGGGCAAAGATGGGTAAAAATGTTTTTTGTTTGTTTTTAATTAATCACACAAATTGAAAACTGATATCTAATATTACACTGAAATATAACATTAATTGAAGTAAATTTATTCTACAAGAACAACACTAATCACTCTTTGAAGGAAAAAACATCACAGATCTTCCACTTAACAGGGGTCATAAAGTTCTGTTTTGTATCACCAGGCTTCTTTTTATGCCAAACCCACCTTAGGGGTTTATTCCCAAAATCTCTCAGCACAGAACACAGTTCCTGTCAAAGTTCTGGTAGCATCTATCAAATGTTAGGCTATTATGTTTCTGTCTAGATTAATGAAAAGTTCTTCTTTTATCCTGTTTTCCAAAAAGTTTGTTGGCATGGAGGTGGCATCTACTTGAAGTTTTGGAAAACTCGTTGACACCAAAACACTACCATCTTCTGCAAATCTCCAACCGCGATCCCTGGAGAAATGTTTGCCTCTGTAACCATCTCTCTCTCTCTCTCTCTGTTCTTTTGTGTATTTTCTACTCTTCCCCATGTTAATGAATGTCTAAGAGAATTCATCCAATGTGTTTACATTTACATTATTTAGCATATGCTTTCATCCAAAGTGACTTCCATTCCATAACTACAGGGGGCAGTCTCCCTGGAGCAACTTGGGGTTAAGGGTCTTGCGCAGGAACCCAGTAGTGGTATGCTGAAGGTAGGATTCGAACCCATGACCTCTTGGTCCAGAGGCAAGCATCCTACCCACTAGGCCTCCACCACCCACAAATTTATTACCTCAAATTCATATCCCAGTAAAACAGGGAGTTATGGATGACCGTTCAAGAGTTCCTGAACACTCATGGAGACTTTAAAAAAAGAGGAGTATATTGCAAGCATGCTTCAGTTACATTTCTTTCTTGAGAATTTCTAGGGGTCCCAATAATAGTCATGCGGTTGTGTTCAAAAAATCTTTTAGAGAAGTAATTACTGTGAGAATATGTTGAAAAAAAGTACAGTGAACATAGTGTGAGTGAGGTAATTTAAGTGGTGCTGTTATTTTGGATTTTCATGGCCATGGCAAACTTACATTGTGATGATATATACATTAGTGCATCACTGCATAAAACGCACAAATGTGTGTTTGTGTTTCCTGTGGTATCTCACCTTGTTAATCCAGGTGGTCACAGCTTCCTCTGCATCGTAAGGGAAGTCTTCCTCAGGGAAGAAAGGTGAGTATTTCTGTACGCAGGTCAGTACTCTCTCCACACTGATCATCTCCACCGTATACGCCATCATCAGAGTGTCAATCATCGCCAGGTGGGAGCTCTGCAACAGTGGAAAGATAAACAATATGAACACAGATTGAGGAAGGTTTGAACACAACTGCTGAGGAGTTTACCTACTGTGCACTAAGTAATAAATACAAAAAAACACTACAGTGCCATATCAGAAACCATGCCAGAAACAATGACTGTGAGAACAAACAAGCACACCATGCGGTGGATCCAGGGAATAACTAAACAAGAATTAAAGAAAGAATAAATTAATATGTTCATTAACCTTATTTATACTGCCATAGTATAAGTCAACATCAAAGCAGTGTGTTTTCCAGGTCACCTTTGATAGGCTATTTTTATTGTCATGTTCGGCTCGTGTTCAGCGGCTCGTCTGAATTGCGTGGGTGGTAATCACTGCACACGACAAGGGATCCATTCATAAACTTTACTGAACTTCAGCAGGTGAGAAAGGAACATACAGTCGTAAACTTCATAAGGCAATTATGCAGGGTTACAGATTCCAGCTCGGGCACAGAACCGCAAGCTAACTCTGTGCTATGACTCGTGAGCGCCGTCATTGTACCCTCTTCAAATTGCCGCCTTTTGACATGCCCCTTATCATGGTCATGTCCAGTGTGTGACCAGTAGACAATGGACAATACATTTTATTGGAGGAGATGGGGAGGAAACATATTTTTGTGAACTGCCTTATAATATCCTCCCCTTCAAGAGTACTGAGTCCCTTCAGCACAGGTGACCCAAGCAAACATGTCCAAGAACTAAATTCTCACTGTCAGCTTACACAATGGTCCTAACCAACTAAAAAAAATGTAACTAGTATGAACACTTCTTTCTTTTACCTATAAACACATAACACTTACTAGAACCCTCAATTAGAGTTGGATAAATGAACTAATTTACAGATCAACTAAACAGTTTGCTTTAACACCATTTCAGAAACCTTTCTGGTTTATTAACTACATGTCCGCTGGAAGTTTTAACAGCCTTCTCAGAAGCCACCCCTAGCCCTTGCTCTGGCAGGCACCCTGAGGCTTTGGGCTGAGTTGTTTCCTCTTGATTGCATGTCTCTTGAGAGAGCCTTTCTTCTGCTGCATTCTCACTGTTGTCCTTTTGTGGTCGAAACTGAAAACGTGTATCCACATCTTAATTTGGGGCATTACAGAGTCCAAATGGCATGCCGGTGTACTCATAGAGGCCCCATTTGGTGATGAATGCCGTCTTTTCACAATCTTTTTCATCCACTGCCAGTAACCAGACTGAACACTGTAGCTCCCCCAAGAACATCAAGATATTCCTGAATCTTGGGCAAATGATATGCATCCTTGACCGTAAGACTGTTGAGGCAGCGGTAATCTACACACCACCACACTCCTCCATCCTTCTTGTGCACTAAAACTATGGGAGAGGCTTAACTGAGCCTGTGTCAATTGAGTGTGTGACAGCAGACAGGTAGCCCAGGTCAGATTCACCCTTGGGATTGGTAAGTGTTGCAGCCAGGGATGTGATTAAGGGATTTGTTTTCTCAGGGCGCACGCAAGGACACAGGAAAAAGGGACACAGAGACAGAACTGTATAATAAAGAACGTATTGAGTGTATTTACAGAGAATGTGATACAGTGCGACAGGTGAAAGTATGTACAGTGATAACAACAAACAGAGACTCTATATACAAACAAGAACAAATACAAATGGTAGACGAACGGGTGGGGCCTAAGGACGACACCAAAGGAAAGAAAGGAATAAAACAAAACGTCCCTAACCTTACGGTGAATTGTTCTAACCTATTCTTTAACCACCAGCCCTATCTTACCTACTCTAATCTAAACCAAGCAAAAACAAAAACATACAAGGGTGGTGTCCACCTATTACCTGATGTATCTAACAGAGAAATTCCTACGGTGATGCAAGATGTACGACAAACACTAACCTGACCCCAACCTTATAAAAACTAGACACAACAAACGAGTACTTTACAAAGTTCATGAACGAACACAGAGCCAACAACAAATCTCTCTCTCCACTCCAAACTCTCTCCACTCTCCTCCATCCTCCTTTACTCTCTAAGGTAGGGAGGCGGGACTCCCGGTTGCGAATCACCAGTAGGATGAGTCAGCGATGATCATCCAATCCGCGGGTCGTCCATACACCAATCGTCACTCGGGGCGGTCCTAGAATTTATGACAGAGAGAGACACGGAGGGAAGAGAATGCAACGTGCTCTGGCACGTAACAGTAAGTCCACAGCAACTGGAGAAAACGTTGGTGTTGCTTCTCGCTGAGTGCTTCACTAGTAGCAGTAACCAGGTCGTGGAGATGCCCAGGTAGATTGGACAATGCTACTACTCTCCCAACTACTAGTGGTGGTGTACTCTCAGACTCATTTTCTGCACTGGGCACTGCACTTTGCACAGGGGGACATGACAGCTCTTCAGGATATGCTTCAACTGAAATCCAAGGCATGCTCCTTTTGACAGGACTGCTTCGCTGGTTGAAAGGTTGCATAGTCTGACTGGCACCCGCTTCTCCATGGTGGTGGCAGGCTACAGCTTCTGTGATGTCTAAAGGGTCTAGCACAGCTGGAACACCTGGAACACATTCAGATGTAGGCGGTATGGTGGTGGTCTCTACCAGGGTCACTCTGACAACAAAATAGCCTGATCTGTCCCCTTTCACTGTTTGGGAGGGCACTAGTTCAAAGTCAAAGTAAAAGTGAACTTTATCATCATCTCAACTATATACAGTATACAGAGAGATGAAAGGGCAAAGCTCAGGTTCCACAGTGTACACATAATGTAACAGACATAGACATTGTGAAACAAACAAAACAGTGCAAATAAGAAGTATAAAATAAGGTAATGGTAAGATTTAACCTGTCCTGAGTGTGTGAACAGCTCACTGTGCATTGTATATAAATGTAAGTAAAATAAAATCTTGCCACGGGTGTGTACCACAACATCATGGGACTCATCATCAGATCTAGTCCCAAGAGGACAGAGTCACATACATGAGCTATGTGTACATCCCAGTCAATTGTTTTAGATGCAATTTAAAAGGTGACATTCAGTCATTCTTTGGCCTTCATGCCTTCTCCAACTCCTGCATTCAAAAGGTAGATTGTATGTAGGCTTGTCTGACCACCTCCAGGGAAGCGTTGATACAGCTCCTCCGAGATTACAGTTGCCTGAGCTCCGGTGTCCACCACAGCTTGTGTTGGAATGCCATTAACAGGAATTTGAATTCTGCTTTGAATTCAGCATTCCTTCTGAATGCAGCAGTTGGTCCGGGCTTTTACCCCCACGTTCATGTGCAACTGTCGGGCTTAGGGTGTCGTGGAGAATTGGAGAAAGAACCTAAGTCTCAAACTTTTTCTAAGTCAAAAATCAGATGAAGCCAAAGAGTTTATTCGAAGAGTTTGTGGTCCCGCTGGGAGCTTCAATCGGAGCACACCTCCAATGGAACATACATAGGTTTATATACACTCAAGAATTCAACACCCCTTTTTGTGTTTCAGCCCACTTCAGGTTTTTCTCCCAATAAATTATGACCATGTTAATAAATTCTAATTATGTCAGTATTGAGGGTTACACCATTTTTAGTTTTATACCCTTAGTTAACACCCAGTAAGGTGGAGTCAGGTAATACTAATGTTACCTGACTTCACCTACCACCAATATTTCATAATTGCCATGTACCTGTTTTTTAAAAAATGTATGGTTTACAAAGAGCTGGCAGTTTTGACAGTTAGCATAAAATCACCATGCATCCAACATTTAAATAAACTTACTGAACTCTTGTTTGTGGACTCTTAATGGACTCTTATGGACATTACCTTCAGGTCTGAGTACTTTTAGTTGTGGAATGCTATCTGTGTCTTACTGTTCTATCCATGCTTTCTGTACCCGGCACTCTCATGACCTCAACCTCAATGTACACTCTGTGTACCTGGCACTGCTGGGCCTAGTGTGGTGTCTCTGTTCGTGCAAGAATATTTTCTATAATATAACATATTATCCCCCCTCTCTGACTGTGAATAATAAATGCGCTTAGCTAGTAAAAGGTAAATGCCGGAAGGTAACTGGCATGCATAACAATGGTGAGTAATATTGCATAATAGGATTACATTCTTCATAATACCTGCCAAATTCACTAAATAACTGGCAAACTAAGCTACTACAGGAAACTCATCCTCCAAGAGTGGGTGAAAAACCTCAGGGTCTTAACTCTTTATATAAATAGTAAACTTCATTATGGAATACATGAAAAGAAAAAAGAATTAACTTCAATCACTAGTGACAAATCATAAAACAATATACTGATCATGTGTCTTGTCTAAGGTACACTGATTCCATATTTTGCTACTGATTATGCAAAATACATATATGTATGATGATTAAACAAATCCCTCAAAGTCCCTTCTACAACTGGTAGAAGGCCAGTCCGTCATATTCGCCCATGTTGTACTCTTCGTACAGTAGAACGGTACCGTAGGTGTGACCCACCTTCCTTTATATGTTATTTCTGTGACCCAGGGCATTCAGAGTGCTGTCGCTCATCTGGACCAAAACCCCCTTAAGTTCTCCCATGCAATTTCTCTACTGAGATCACTAGCTCCTTGTAGCAGTAGAACAACTTTGCACCTTGCTTCAGAACAACTTCAGCTACCAGGTTCTGGAATATCCTTCCTTGAGATTTAATTATGGAAGGCTGGGTCTTGCTGCTTCAGTGTCCTTGTTCATTAGTGATGAACCAAACGTCTCCCCAAACTCTACACTGAACAGTTTCTGGGCCAGATAAATACAAGTGCAGGCACAAGAGATGGGCCGGATCCAATCCTTTATCTGTATCGGGTCTGATATGGATGTAATTTATTAATCAGATACCGGATGGACAGGGCCTGATCCAAATACAACAACGTAACATGAGACATGTCACCAACCCCCATATTCCATCTAACCATGAACCTGCAGCAACATCAGTCTGTAAGTGAGTGAGCAAATTATCTGTTGGTTTGATTACAAGGTCATTTATTTGGATATAGTTTAGTCTGGAAACACCAAAAAGTAAGGTTGTAATGTCTGTAAAGCCAGCGTCCCAAGGGGTGGAATACGGTTGTACATTACAATACGACCCATTAATCAAGTACCTGCAGAAGTTTCCTGGGTACCAGGAGTTGACGCTAGCCAACAGAGAAAGACACCTCCAGGCAGCAAATTCTTGCTGATGTTTCCAGAAACGTTATAAACTTCCAGCAGACGACCCAAAGGCTAAATTATAGAGAAATTGCTCAACTTCATTATATTTGACCAAACATTATCAAACATTATATTGGGGCAGTTGGTTCCCTGCTGGTTAGGGAGTTGCCCCTGCGATCAGAAGGTCATGGGTTTGAATCCCAGGACTGTCAGTGGCACCACTGAGGTACCTTTGAGCAAGATACCATCCCCACACAATGCTCCCCACACACTGCTCCCACACACACTGCTCCCCCACAGACTGCTCCCACTCACACTGCTCCGCCCACACACTGCTCCCCAGACACACGCTGCTCCCCCCACACACTGCTCCCCACACACTGCTACCCCTCACACACTGCTCCCCACACACTGCTCCCCCACACACACTGCTACCCCTCACACACTGCTCCCCACACACTGCTCCCCACACACTGCTTCCCCACACACTGCACCCTCACACACTGCTCCCACACACACTGCTCCCCACACACTGCTCCCCGGGCGCTGTGTTCCTGGCTGCCCGCTGCTTCACTTGGTGAATGGATTAAATGGGTTAAATGCAGAGAAATAATTTCACACTGTTCACACTGTGTGCTGTGGCGTGTTCACTTGTGACAAATGTACACTTTACACTTCCACTTATCTGTAGCGGAAGAATGTCGGCTTTTGCAGCCTGTTGGAGCATTTAGAACCCAGGAATAATCTGCATGTCTACATTTCAGAGACTGCTATACCCAAACTACACAACAGAGTGTCACTACAGATACTGGCACACTTAAAGATATTGTTTCTGAAATGTTAAAGATATGACAACTGATATTTGGACCTCAGATGTGAGCTCATATCAGAAACATATGCATTATCGAGTGCAGTGCTTCATGTGAAATCGTGCAGGGGGTCACTCAACAGCAGTTCAAGTGCAGCCTCCACTACAGATATGCTTAATGACTACTAAGTTAGTTTTAGCCCAAAAGTGGAGATTTGTAAATGTGCATTAATTTGGAGAAGTGTCTGTCCTTGGCCTCTGGCCATCTAGTGGCTGCACTACTTATATTTAATACTTTGTTTATTATTATTAATTTAATATGCAGAGTACAGATAACTACACCAATATCAAGGGCTTATTAAAAATATTTCTGATAGAATGGGTTTAGTTTTTATTTTTTTATCTGTTTGTTGTAGCATGTTACGTTTAACATATTTTGACTGGTGCTGGAATGTCTTATACTCAACATGTTTCAAAAGTGAAGACACTGCCAGGCACCCCAAGGCTTCCCTGATATGAAACATGGAAAAGATGGAGGAAACACTGCACAGGGCTTCAACCAAAGAATCAGCATCACCGGCTGAGTCAGCAGAACGCGTGCCTCGCATGGAAGCAGCTTTACAAGTCTGTATGATGACATTTCGGAGGAGCACAAAGAACCTGGATCAGGGAGCACCAAGAGTGACGTTATCCGAATGCAAACTTTTTTAGAAGAATGAACGATCCTTCACAGTGACAGACCTTTCCAGTACTGAGAGAACAAACATGCTTGCTTTCCCATCCCTGCTGCCATTACAGTACAGCTCCTCAGCGCCCCCTCAAGCAGTGTTCAAACTGAAAGACTGTTTAGCTCTGTCTCTAACATTCTGGATGAGGAAAGGAATTAACTGACAGCAGAGAGAGCAGAAATGCTCATTCTCCTCAAAAAGAACCTGCCATGGTTTCTTAAGTGAGGTGTTTAAAGCCCCTGAGTATTCAGGTTAATCCAGGTCCCTTTTCAACAAAACCTTTCTGCTGATTTTGCTGCTGCACAAACTAACTGCCCTGCTTGACTTGTTCTCTTTAGATTTAGGAAGCAGCCACATTCATTGTTGTTTTTGACCTGAAAGCTTTTTTTTTTTATAGTGAAACTGTTATTGCTGTTGCTGCTACCTGTTTGTATGTGAAGTGTAACAAATAAATTCCTTTGGAATGCATTTAAATGTAATGCTTTTGTGTATATTAAATGTGAACAAAACTTAAATGTGGACGTTGCTTTTAGCAAACACGACAGCAAAGGGATGACTTCGGTCTGTGCCAGAGGTGCAGTGTTTGCTGGAAATTTGGTCAGACATGAGAATATAGGAACAACTGGAAACAACACACATAAATCAGAGATATTTGGTAGAATTGGAGACAATCTTCATGTTCACGGATACCAAAAAAGCATCAAACAATGTTGTGAGCTGAAAAACTGCAGGTTCAGTATCTGAAGGTACGGGATGCACTACGTAAACCTGGCAGTTCACTGAACAAAAAGGATGCGGTGTGGTGATGCATGCCCAGGCCAGTGAGGGAGTGAGGTGGGGCACACTCGTGCTCGGGCACGTTACAAGGCAACAGGGCCCAGTGTGAGTACGCCCCTGAAACCCTAAACACTCAACATCTGTGTTCAATGTTTCCTTCTGTTCCGTCTGCAAAGTCTACACTTGATTATGCTATGAGATTAATAAATATATGTAAATTTAGACTCTATAACGTTACAGTGACGGAATTTAAACTGCCGTAGATGGCCAATCTGTCAATAAGCTCGTTCATGAAGGCCTTCTTTTATTAGTTATCCCCATAAAGACTCTCTTTTCTTTCCCTCCGGGTCGACCTGAGGAGGATGAGTTCCCCTTCTGAGTCTTGGACTCCTTCCGAGGTGAATCTAGAAAGAGTTTTGAGTTTTAAAAACTAGGAAACCGCCCTTTTGATGAAGTATCTTGAAGGTGGAAAATTTCCTTGGAATGGATACTTGAGGGCAGACTGTTGGAAAGTTTTCCCTGCAAGTTGGCTAATGAAGAAGGAAGCCAGATATCTAACTTTACTGCTGGGACAAATATCATGCCTGGTAATATTAGCCTCTACATCAATGGATCACCAGGGGTTGTATTGAGGATCTACTGTGGAATATACAACCAAACTCACACCACCCAGCAACCCACTCCAGCAATCTTTATGCTTCCCAGTTCCAGTGTTGCAACTTGTTTAAGATCAAAAACATAATTACAATCAATAGAACATTTTTAATTATATTCATGCAAACAGAGTCATGAACGCAAGATTGCAAATTGCATCAAATAATGGTTGGAGCACAGTGTTACACACTTGTTATTTTGCTTTGTGGGACAAGGAAGTGTAATTAATGTACCAATGTTAATAAATATTACTATATACAATTGAATTTACAACTGCACCCATCTATAGATCAATGACTAACCCAAAGCTCATAAACCAAAAGAGACCTTTGATGAAGTATTCTCTCTCCAGCCCTACAGTCAGACTGCAGGGAGTCTGTTTACAGGTAATAAAGGATTTAAAAGCCTCTGTCAGATCTAATCCTGCCGTGCAGCTCGAACCATACATGGCAGTCATGTATATAAAACCTCACAGCTCACATGACTGAAGCACCTACTACTAACAGTACTACTAACAGGATTGCCTTAAAAGGCTTTATGTGTCATTCTGAAAGACAGAGGATCTGAACAAGTCTGGCTGGGCACTGCAACAATCTCTCCAAACTCCAAAATAAGACAAAAGTATGACACAAGAAACAAATG
>JBBPCZ010000042.1:36475295-36490862 GCA_037974445.1 Brycinus macrolepidotus
CAGTGTGTGTGGGGGAGCAGTGTGTGTGGGGGAGCAGTGTGTGTGGGGGAGCAGTGTGTGTGGGGGAGCAGTGTGTGTGGGGAGCAGTGTGTGTGGGGAGCAGTGTGTGGGGACAGTACCTTGCTCAAGGGTACCTCAGTGATGCCACTAGCAGTCCTGGGACTTGAACCCACGACCTTCTGATCGCAGGGGCAACTCCCTTGGGGCAGCTGGTGGTCTAGCGGTTAGGGAGTTGGCCCTGTGATCAGAAGGTTGTGGGTTTAAATCCTAGGACTGCTAGTGGCACCACTGCGGTACCCCTGAGTAAGGCACTGTTCTTCACACGCATTACAGCGTTGCTGTTTGGTTTAGAACGTTAGGTCCACTGTACTGGGCTTTAAAATGATTGTGATTCTACATAAACGAATGGACGCAGGACGGAACTCGTTCAGGTTGGAAACATGGTAGTAACGCTTTTGTTCTCAGAGCCCCACAGTCCACTGGTTATACTGGAAAGGGGCCGACTGACCTTCAGCCAGTACGAGCAGCAGATCAGCGCCCGCCGGGATTTCATTCGCTGCGTCCGCAAGGAGGCCGAGTCTGGGAAGAGGGTGAGGCATGAATCAAGGCTTTCGCTTTTCTGTCTTTCTCTTGCTGTCTCTTCTGTTATCTGGTGGCATGACTTGGCATCAAGTATAGATCATGAGTTCTTTATATCAGCTTATTATAAGCAGGCAGGTGGAACTGACCTTGAATTGTGTATGTGTGTGTGGGGGGCGTATTTACATTCCTAATGGATCAGGTTCAAGGTTCAAGGTTCCTTTATTGTCATCAGCAGCTGTGAACTCGTACAGAGTGAGATGAGACGACGTTTCTCCATGGACCACGGAGCAACACGTAGCAACACACAACATTCAACAGAGTGCAGGTTACAACAGACAAACAATAAATAGACAACAAGTGTGGACACTCCGTAAACCTTCTGGAGTGATGAGTGTTGCACCATAAGTCTGATTCATGGACAGGAGGCAGTTACAGCACTGAGCAGAGTGCAAGAGACGACAGAAACAGTAAAATAGAGAATACAGCAGAGTAACAGTGGTGTGAGTGGGATGTGAATCTGAGACAGTCCAATAGTAAACAATAGAGAAGTGTGACGTAAAGTGGGAAGTGTATGTAAACTTACTACACCATACATACGTGTCACAAGATTACAGAGTGAAGAGGATGAAAAAAAGTGGTTGATGTTTTTCCCTGTAATGTTCAGCTGGAGTTTGTGAGGAAGCGTTTTCATAAGGATGTACTGAGTAACCCATTGCTGATGCTGAACTTCTGCCCGGACCTCCTGTCGGAGCCGCCGGAGCTGCAGCAGGCCAGCCGCGAGCTGCTCTTCCTGATCGATCAAGGCAGCGGCGTCACGCAGCACAGCCTCGCCAAGATCAAGGTGCTCAGAGTCGCACCTCTCTGACTCATTATTCTCTCTGTTTCACCTTTAAACTGGTACATTTTACCATTCTTCTGCCACCCCCCCAACAGAATTGGATTCAAATTAGTTCATCTTTTCTATGTGAATAAAATATATTATTTTAATTATTTTAACGCCAGCCTACTTTGTATTTTCTGTACATAAGATCTAGATTGTATATCATATACATATATATAAATAGTATAAACATATGTACAAATGATATTTATATACATATATTAATATTGATCTTTATATTTATAAATATAAATCTATATTGTGTATTCATATTGTAGATTGTAGAAGTGTAATTTGCTTCAACTCTAAGAAATGTAACATTGCTACTATTATTTTGGCATTCTGTTTAAATGTAATGAAATAATTACATAATTAGTCACATAGTTACGTAAGAAATGATGTCTGTGTAAACAGGCTGCACTTCCAGCTTTTTTGTTTTTGCGTAACTTTTCACAATCATAATGTTTCATCAAATTCAGGTCTTAATAAAATAGCTCTCCCTCTACGTACGAGGGAGTGTCGGTGGTATCGGTTAAAAGATTAGAGGGCACATTTTGACAGGATCCTTTTATATTTCTAATGAGCCATAACTGAGAAATAATAAATATAAAAGGATTTATCTTCACAGTGACCTCATGGCCTCTCCTCTCCTGCAGGAAGGGATGCTGGTGGCCATTAAGAGCCTTCCTCATGGCACCATGCTGAATGTTGTTGGCTTTGGCTCCGGTGTGAAGCCCCTCTTTGCCTCCAGCAAGCCCTGCACTGATGTGAGTGTTAGCATCTTCTGTTCACACTCGGTCTGAAAAATTCTGTACAAGAGGAGGCGCTGGCCCCGATTTAAAGGGGCCTGCGTTATCAAGCCCGGCTATAGGCACCGGGGAAAAGTCCAAATCTGAAGAAAGCCGCAGCTGTGCTGCCCACTTCTGCACAGTGTTGTGTGTTGTGGAGAAAACTGGAGCAAAAATCCAAGTCTAAAACTTTTTTCTAAGTCCAAAAACCGCAGTCAGAAAGTAGAGGCAACGCTGTTTATTTAAATGACAGTTTCATGGTCCATGAGAGCTCTGATCAATTGCTCCGCTTGACCACTCAAGCATTTCAGTTTAAATACACTTTTACAATACCACACCCCTTTTTCTAAAGTCCACCCACTCATTGGTTCCTTGCCATAGATGGTAACGCCCCATTTTATTTCTATACCATGCCTTGTGTAAGGGAACTAATATTCCACATACACAAAGACTTTGCTCATGCCTTTATATGGCCTTTATATGAACTGGAATAGTCATCTATTCACGCCCCGCTGCCATGTGTTTCATGACCTCCTGTCATAAAGACACACTCATTCTCGATCTTTGACAGGTAACCATTTGGTTTTTTCTATCTTGAGGTTGACCCTTCTCCTAAGGTCAAAGGGCACCTGTTGTTCTCCATATAGAGACAACGCATGGAGTCTCTTGTAACTCGTAATCCTAAATAATACTATCTTAACTTTAATGGAAGAGAAAAAACACCATATTGATCAGTATTTTGTACCATTAACACCCCCGTCAACAGCCATCATTGCTCACTAGCAGCCCAACACAGATTCACCTAACACCCGCACCCGGAGCGGCGCCCTAGTTAACTGGCAAGCGATACAGGGAAAGATGTTTTAACTGATCATAATTAATTAACTGCTACACATGCTGCTATGAAAAGCTTTTTTTTCTGACGTCAGTTACACATTCTAGAAGTTGCGTTTTTGTCATACATACAGTATGTCAAAAATGGTTACATACACGATGACACATAAATTTATTTCCAAGAAAGTTAAATTTACATAATAAATTGTAAGTAAAACCAAACTTTCCCTCAACAGATTGTTTTTAGCAGAGTCTGAGAACTGAGAACTTCCACGTGTTAGAAAAGCATCGCACTTGGTATAAGTTTAATGAAAAAACATGTTTTAACTTAAAAAGGCAAGTTATCCTGGGTGCCTTAATTTTTTTATTTTAGTCTAAGTTTTATTCTCTATCGTTATTACTGTTCTTTCATTATTAGATGTATAGTGAGCTTAAACCTTCAAGGCAACCAAGTTACCCACTTTTAAGTTAGAAAAAACCTTAAACAGAATCTTAAATAGAATATTTTGGACTTTACATAACTTCATATGTGGTGGTTCATAATACCGATGTCTTTTCTAAAAGGTGGAAAAATAAGAAACCCCCACTTTGAGTTGGTGTGTATAAAAATGAGCACAGTTAATGCAGACTCTGAAAAAATGATCCACTGACTTCATTCAAAAGTGTACATCATTTGCAAATAAACAAAATTACATCAATGTAATTTTATCTTTAAAATATTCACTTGCTTTTACTGAAATTGCGAGGATGTCTTGTTTTTATTTGTGTGGAAATTCAGTTAATTCAGTTAACTTAAGTTAATTCAGTGCATCACTGTTTTTTTAACGCCTGTTCTTTGAGCTTCTCCACTTTGCAAAGATTTAACTTCTAGTGCACCTGAGTCCGTAAACCAAGGTCTTGCAGAGCCCCTGAATATTAGATATTAGATCCAGGAGGGTTTATTTGATTGCTGCTGGACCTCAGATCTCCAGTCTGCTGGTGGAGATCTCAGCTCCAGGAGTAATCAGTTAAACACACCTGATTTAGCTCATCAAGACCTTGAGGAGCACCTGAATATTATTTCTGGGACTAATTATGATATTCGGATGCTCCACAAGGTCTTGAGTAGCTAAATCAGTTGTGTTTAATTAATTGCTGCTGGAACTCAGATCTCCAGGAGCAGACCGGCGTTACTGATTTAAAATGTGTTTGCTAATTGCTTTTTACAAATTAACATTACTAATACAGAGATTATCTAGTCTCATGATGTGTGTGCGTGTGTGTGTGTGTGTGCGCGCGTGTGTGTGTGTGTGATGGTTATTTACCTGCAAGCAACCTTCCCTGCTGATAACAGTCCCTCCATGTTGCCATGACAGTGCGGTATCAGGTTTAGCTGCTCCAGGGTCTTCCAGAACAAACGCTGGTTAAAGACTCACAGGGCCATATGGTGCCGGCCTGGCCTTTTACATCATGCAGCAGGTCCCGCTAACCCTGGCCTGCCGCATTCTGAACTCATTTTCTTGTTTTTCATCTACGAAGCTCGTTTAAAGATTTGTTCAAGTGAAACTGTTACTTAACCGTTTAGAACCGAGGCCGTAAGAGATGTGAGTCTGTACTGGTACAGACTCATCCAGTTTAAATTCACATGTTTATTACTGCAGTAATGGAGCATTAAGTTATATAAAAGTGACTCCAGACTCATTTTTCCACTGGTAGCACTGATGCCACTGCGCTTTGTTTGGTTCTGCGTGGTATAAATCAGTGACCCTGCATGCTGATGAATAGTTGGGTTAATTTGCAAGTCCTAGTTTCACATTGATTTAAAGATTGACTGTGACGCAGAATATTGCAAAATATTTTAATCTGAACATTAAGCTTCTCTGCCGAGGGAGTTCCTCTTCGTTCCTCCTGAAACTTGATGACCAGCTATTAATATTCCTATTAATATTCCTATTAATATTCCTATTAATATTCCTATTACTGCTGAAAAGAAGTGGGGAGGGTCGCAGAGTTTTGGGAGATGCCTCAGTCCCTGCAGGTTTTATGTTTCTTACTGTTGTGCACCTTCAAGTTGGTATTCGTTGGTATTTATTTCCATTCAGAGTATTTGGAGAGTTCATCTTTAACCCTTTAGTCTCCAACATAATTTTCCAACACTCTTCCTGACATTTTTTTTACATTTTATCACTGTTTTAAATAAAACATTTTATTTATAAAAACCAGGAGAAATGGCATTTACTTGAAAGACATCGTGTTAGTACATCATGTTAGTACATCAAGGAAAAAAATATCATCCGTATGGAAAAACATGGCGGACAAACTTAATGGACAGATTTGTCTAACCTAGATTGTCTAACCTGGCAACAATAGCTATAAAAGTCTGCATGTATGGGTGTCAGCTAGATGAGTCAGTAACTTCCAGACTGCACATTCTGCAGTGTATGAAGTTGTAATTATGTAGTAAACAGTTTGAGAGCTGACTGAATGAACTGGATGTTTTTAACCCTTTCTCTCTTGTTCACTCTCTCTCACCTAAAGGACACTTTGGCCCAGGTGCTAGATTATGTCCAGAAGCTGTGTGCAGATCTGGGCGGCAGCAGCCTGTTGGGGGCGCTGTCCTGGGTGTACCGCCAGCCTGTCCACCGCACCTGTCCCCGGCAGCTCTTCATCCTGACTGACGGCTCGCTGGGCGGCGCGGGCCGAGCGCTGGAGCTGGTTCGGAGGAACATCTGTAATGCCAGGTACACATAAAACACCTGGTACTCCCAGCAGATTGGAATGTAACGTGTGGCGAACACCTGGCATGCCCATGGAATGCCCAGTGAATCAATAACACCATGCATTATCAGGTGAATAGCTTATTTATGTCACTGGGGCCTTCACTATTATGTTGGTATAATGTTTCAGTTATTAGAATCATCATGCTTGTGGTATTTAAGGTCTGCAGGAACTGTAATAATTCTGTATTTTCATTGGAAATAAAAAGGTAAAATTTTTTGAAAAGCCCAAGAGAAAACTGTCAGGATTTGTTTCCTGTGGTATCTCGGCGGATACCGACGAGCTCCCTCTTTCAGTGTGTAGAACTTCAGGACTAATATAAGTATATTAGTATAATAAATATTAGTAATTCAGTTAATATAATTAGTGTGATTGCGTCAGTTTTATTTTTATTATTCTTTTTATAGACGCTTCTACTCAGATCTCGTGCTGAATTTCTGAACCGCTCCACTGTCAAAATTTCCGTTAATATCTGTAGTTATTGTGCGTGTGTATTCAGATTTGTGATCGGTTGATCAGGGGCCGAGTACTGATCATTTAAAAACTGATTGAGAGACCTCTGTGACATATTGGGAGAGAGAGAAAATGGTCAAGCCCCCTTTCAAATCTGTGTGGAGAGATAGTCGGTGACGTCGCGTGTACAGTTCCCAGGAATGGAGAAAAAGGCGAAGAAACTGAACACAGAGAAACAAACACGGAGCAGAACACACAACACTCTCATAAAACGGACCTTTACACCCTAAAGCTCAGGTTAGTTATATAAAAAAGACGTGTGTGACTGTTTGTTGTGGTTTAATTAAAAATAATCAGCCCGTGAATGGGTTCCCATGAATGACTTGGTAAGAGCTGGTGAATTGTCGCCCCCAGTGGTGCAACGGGTGAAGTGCAGGCATTTCAACCAGATCGGTCCTGAGTGCCAGAAGAAATGTATGGATTTTGGAACTTCAAAATAGTGTTGAGATTTTTTTTTAAATGGCGTAATTTAGAAGTCAGAATGACTAAATATATTTTCATTTCTGATTGGAAAAATGTGGAAAAAACGTGCTGTATGTGTGTGTGTGTGTGAGAGAGAGAGAGAGAGGGAGAGAGAGAGAGAGAGAGAGAGACAGAGAGAGGGAGAGAGAGAGAGGGACAGTTACTGGGACAGACTTACTTGTGATTGTAAATATTTGTTCAAATGTACTTTTTTTTTTCAACAAATCTTATTAAAATACTAACATGTGTGTACACTGAAGTTTACCAAAACCTTTATTATGTATGTTTGGGGATTTTTACAGTAAAAAAAACAGAAATTCTCTGAACGAGAACACCATAGCAACCACCCTGCAACAATGCAAGTTACCATAGCAACCACGCAGTCACACTTTGCGTCTTCTCACAGAAATGCATCTCAGTTAATTAATATAATTCCACCACATTATATTGATTCCAGCTCAAATCCAGTGTCCTCCCGTCTTCTCTGTTTAAACCCTCTCAGCGCTGGAACTCTTTGAGCGGCGTTCTAAATTCAATTTGACGAATTGGTGCTTTACAGTGATGATGATCTTTTGTTCTATGACATTTTTCGGTAAAGCTCGTCTCGCTCCAGACAAACTGCTCATTCTCCTCACACACACACCCCCACCTCACCCGGCACACACACTCCTGTTATTGATATGCACTCAGGACATTTAAGAGCCTACAACCCAGACAGACCTGAGATGAATCCCAAACAGTGTGTGTATGTGTGTGTGTGTGTGTGTGTGTGTGTGTGTGTGTTCTCTACCGCTTTCCTCAGACATTCAATTAGTGAAATGGCCCTGATTGTTTCTAGAGGAATACTAAACACTCACTCTCTCGGAGCTTTGGGGATTTTGGTTTTGAATATGGAGGGAGGAAACTATCCAAAGTCTCTCACACACTGATGATCTGGTAAAGTTAAAGGAAATATCAGACTTTGGCCACACATACATGGGTATTTAAAAAAAAAAAAAAAAAAAAAAACTTTTTAAAAACGTTTTAGGTCACTGAAAAGATTTTCAGGAACTGTGTTGATTTTCAGAGTTGACATGTAGACAGAAAACTGAGTTTGTCTCCTCTGATCCGGGTTTGCTAACAGGACTTTTTCAGTGTAAAAAAAAATAGACAGTTGTTCTCCTGCTACACTCTATGGACAAAAGTATTGGGACGCCTGACCATTACACCAACAGGGACTTTAATGACATTGCAGTCAAACCCATAGACTGTAATATGGAGTTGGTCCCCCTTTGCTGCTATAACAGCTTCCACTCTTCTTGGAAGGCTTTCCACAAGATTTTGGAGTTTCTGTGGGAATTTGTGTCCATTCATTCTGTAGAGCGTTTATGAGGTCAGGCACTGATGTTGGACGAGAAGGCCTGGCTGGGTCCACAAAGTTGGAAGCATGGCGCTGTCCAAAATGTCTTGGTCTGCTGGAGCATTAAGATTCACTGGAAGTAAGGGGCCTAACCCAAACCCTGACAAACAGGAATGTCCCAATACTTTTGTCCATATAGTGTATAGTGAGGAACACAGGCATTAGAAAGTGTTACAGACGTCTATTCTATACCCAACACTCTTACAACTCGGGCTGCGGTCGAATAGTTGAATGAAGCTTCCTCTCTGATCTGAAGCCCATGGAGCCCCTAATTACAGCGCTAGATCAGTCAAAATCCCTTTTTTTTTTTACTTTTTCTGAAGTGTGGTAGATCAACCAAGGTGTGTTTGGTGTCCAAAACCACTAATGTAGGTAACTAGTAACGCTTATACTCTACTCATTTTAATTACTCAAACACATTACTTTTAATTACTTAACCCTCAGAGTTATATCGTATTTTTTTCTAAACAATTTTTGGTCGATGTGCTTAGACTTAGACACTAATCCACTTGAAACTTGGCATGTTTGTAGCCCCACGTGGCTGATACGGAATAAGAGATTTATGTCCCAAAAATAATGAAAATTTGAATTGTTGGCCTCTAGGAGCTGCGTGACTGTTACTCGTTGTGATTCATTTGTGGAGTAGCACCACCTAATGAAAAATGTCATTGCAACAGTCCAGCCAATATCTTTTGATGTAAAGGTTCAGACTTCACAATAATTCCCACCCTGCATCACCACCACGTTCTCTGTATGCGCACCAAATTTCCACTTCAGATACAATTTTCAGTTTTGGCTACGTTTGTTTACATCTCTATTTCTGTTTGTCTCGTTTAACAAAACGGCTGCCAAGAGTCAATCAAAATTCAGCAGCCAGTACCTGCCTGTTTATTAGCAACATGCTAATACGTTAGCCACAACTAATATGCACCTACAGGGAACCCAGCAGTTACTTTTTAATTTCTGTCGAAAAGGTAGATTTGAGCAAACCGCTTAATGCGTTTCAGTATAAATTATGGTTTAGTAACCTTCCCTGTCTCTCAAAGAACAAAAACTTTTTTGGCATGCACATGATTTAATTTACTTTTAACATGTAAGAAGCTGATTACTTTGTGCTTCTGTGCACCTACATACAACAGCACCACCAACAGGTCGTGAAAAAAGTGCGTTTTGGGTAAGATGGGGCTGATGCACCTCTAGCCCCAGCTGTAGATTCGCACAGCCTGTCGGTGAAATTCGCTGTGACGCGCTACATGAAGTGAAACGACCTTTAGATTCATCTACACTCATTTTTCAACCCACAACAACCAGCTCCAGAATTCTGCAGAGTGTAGTGAGCACTGCAGGTCAAGTCAGATTTATTAAACAGCCACCCAGCCAATTACAGCCAAACCATCAGAACCAGAAGAGAGAGAGCAAATAAGATACGAGATAAGAGATAAGATAACCCTTTATTAGTCCCACAAATCAGAATCAGAATCAGAATCAGAAAACTTTATTGATCCCGGAGGAAATTGCTTTTGTAATGACTGCAAAGACACAGAGACACAGAGACAAGAACAATATAAAATAAAGTCTAAATAAGATCTGAGATCAAAAATCTGTAGAAAAGAAAAAATCTCAATATGAATACACTGTGCTATGTACAGAAATGCTTGGTATAAATACTATATATAAGTAACACAGTTGACTGAAAAACTACCGACACAAATGGCAGTTTGTAGTAAGTTATTGCACTTATTAGAAAATCAAGTGGGAAATTCAAAGTGCGATGAAGTAAATATAAACTAATAAAATATCCTGGACGGGGTGGCTAGCTAGGTCAGTCATTGCTGGCCAGGTTAATGTTAATGTTAACGCCAGGTTACTGCATCTGGATTTATTTTAGTTAGATAACATTGTCACGATTAGCTCACAAGGTAAAATGAGTCAGAGTTTTGTGCAGCAGTGTCTTTTCCTGTCATAGAACTGTTCCTATCAAGCCACCGTCGTTCCTTTTGTCAAAAGATAGTCAGGATACACAAAAGAAAAAAGACTCCTTTTTCAGTTCGGATAATGAAAGTGGAGTTAAAATCAGATGAACTTCTGCTTAGTTTGCATCCTAAGGCTTGCCAGATGCCTGGATAACTCAGTTTTCATTAGTGATGTCCTCGTTACGTTAGGGTTCCTTTAGGAAGGTTTTGTTTGAGCTTGGTAATTTTTAAGCAGGCAGTGATGAACAGCACAGAGTCAGGACAGCAGAAAATAATGCACATTTAGGGTGGCAATGCGGCCTTGTTTTATAGATAAGAAAACATGTCTTACAGGTTTAGAGTCGATATTTAATAGTAGGACACGCTGATGAATTTAGTTTGTTATCCTTAACAAAGGATCTGAGCATTTTCTGAAACTGGACAAAAACAGTATGTGACATTTACAGAGAGTGAAACCAGGAAAATAAAGATAATATAAGAGAATAAAGGGTGGATTTTTGCATTGATGAATCTACTATAGACGAGAGAGTGTCAGTTGGACAGTTATTCTGTTTGCTATGATTTGTGTATCATGTCTGTAGGTTAAGACTGAATCTACCCCCAGAATGGAGACTTGGTTTCTTAGGCTCAGCTCGCTCCTGGTTGGATGCAGCTTTAAACATGTAAATGAAAAATCCGTAATCAAAATATTTGTGGACTTTTTTTATCATTAGGCTGAAATTGGCTTCTTATTAGCCAGCTAGCTATTCACGCCTTAAACAGTCACAGTACAGAATTTACTGAAGGATGAGTGCTAGTCTGAATCTCATACAAAAGGGTTATTTCAATTTATGAGAATTTGATTAAACAGTCTGTTAAATCTGAAAACAGACATGACAGGCCATTAAAAAATCATCGTAAATTACGTGAGATAGTACTGCATTACTGATAATATAGCGATAGGGATCCAGCAAATAAGCAGAAAGGATCATTCTCCCTCTGTCCTTTCACGTACCAAGTTAAAGATAAAGAAAAAGATAAAGATGACTTTATTGTCACTGTACAAAAGATACAGTGAGATTGCAGGTGTCCTTCACAGAGCGTAATAAAAAACGGTACAGTAATATTTCATGTAATTCATGATTTTGGTGGTCTGATATATCCATTTTTATGTTTTTGTCACATTCTACAGACTGTTTGGTAATATTAGACCTTGAAATGAATGAAATGAAATGGAAGTGAAGTGGCCGTGGTGCAGAAAGGCTGGTACTGGCACTGATCAGTCAGGAAATACTGCCCCCTACTGGCGACATACTGCTACTGCACTGGAAGAGTTGAATAAACAGCTTGAGAATACGAGCCACCTTTAACCTCATGATAAATTTAACCCCATGTCGAATGCCTGTTTCAGTTCTAATGATTCAGACTGTGTCCAGCGCTCCTATACTTAATTAAAAAGTGTGAAATGAATTGGAGTAATTTTCTGTAGGCTATAAATAGAACCCTCTTACTTTGTTAGCGATCCTCTCTCATGTAGGTTCAGGTTTCTTGCTGATAGTTTATTGTCAGATAGATTGTACACAAGCACTTAAACATCTCAACAGTATAGATGTACACTTTTATGTGCCCTCACATTTCTATCCCACTGTGTATGTGTTAAATGCAAGCAGCGTTTTGTCCGTACACCACTCAAAGCATCCTGTGGCGCTGGAATCAGACGGACATGTCGGTTTACCTGGCGGATAAAGTGAGGGCTGTGTCTGTGTGTGCAGGTGCTTTGGGCTGGGCCTCGGACCCCGGGCCTGCAGGAGGCTCCTCCAGGGCGTCGCCAGGGTGACCGGAGGAAGTTCAGAGTTCCTCTGTGAAGAAGAGCGACTGCAGCCTAAGGTGAGAGGTCACAGAATAGCAGCAGGGTGAGGTCAAACATAAACACAGTGCATATTTAATTATGAGTATAGGTTTACATTGTATAATAGCATACACATATATATTACATTAGATTTAGATCATAATTCTGTTTAAAATAATGTATTGTTAGTGTCTCCCTGTTGTTTCCCCCCCCCCCCCCATAGTATTTTATTTTGCTTGGTAAAGTATATATATAGGTTTAATTATAATTCATTCCCCTTTTTTACCCTCCTTGTTGATCTGTCTGTGTGCTGCTGTTGCGTTGTGTTGTATGTTGCACTGATGGTCCAGGAGGACGATATTGGTTGATCCTAACTGTGTATATTAACTTAAAGTATATGGCTGGGATGACAATAAAGCTCTACTTACTTACTTACTTACATTGGAGCTATGAGGCAAATGTAGGTGTCAAGTAATAGAAAGTTATTAGCTACAAAATGCGTGCGTCAGCTGTGAAAAATGGTGATAGTTGAATATGGAATACACTGTCCTGCATGTATTCAGTAATGGGTCTCATTACAGTACATAAAAAATATTCAGAATATAGACAACCACCTGGAATACCATAACAACAACTAGTAATGCCCCGGCGGCTCCGTAGGTTGGTAGCACTGACTGAAAGTTACAGTGCTGCTGTGAAAAGAGGACAATGCCCCAAAATAACGTACCTTAAAGCTCAGCGCGTGAAATAAAGTACTGCAGATAGTATACAAGCCCTTTCTGCGTTTCCTAAAAAGCAACTGACGATGCCCAACTATTCAAGATTAACTTAAGAACCAGTCGGCTGCAGCTTCTGGGTTGCCTCATGCTGTGAGACATGAACACGGTACACTTTGCTGTCTGTCTCACAGTGTGAGATTAACATAAGATAAGATAAGATAAGATAAGATAAGATAAACCTTTATTAGTCCCACGGTGGGAAATTTGCATTATTATGGCAGAAAGTGGACAGAACAAAGATAAGAGCAGCAAAACAATAGAATAAAAACTATACAACACAACAGTATAGTATAAAATTACACTGTACAAATAATACACAAATGTAAATATAGACATTTGTGTGTGCAAATATATGTATGTATATATATAAAGCTATATATGTATATGTATGTTTGTATGTACACATTGGATATATGTATATGTGTATATATATTATGCGCACAGTATAGTTTCCATCTGTCTCATAGTGTAAGATATCATAATTATGGTATAATTTGCTGTCATGTTGTCAAACCATTATTTAAATCTGTGCAACACTTAGCGAGTTGTATTTAATGTATACTGCGTAAATGCTGCTGTGTTACGTGAAGAATGTTTGTCTTTGCTGTAGCTGATAAAGTGTCTGAAGAAAGCTCTGGAACCCGCCCTGACTGACGTGCGCATTGACTGGTATTTGCCGGACAACATGGAGGCTTTGCTCTCGCCCAATGAGATCCCTCCGGTTTACCCAGGGAATCGTCTGATTGGCTACTGCACCCTCTATGACCTGTCTGCGTTCAAAGCAAAGAAGAGTGAAGTAAGTGCGGGGGTGTATCAGACATAGAGAGGGGGAGATGACAAAATTAGTGTTGCTTCCAAATGTTTCCTATAGTGTAAAGTGACCAATTTGTCATATGTGAACACACACAGCACACAGTGTTAACAGTGTGAAATTCTTCCTTTAACTCATTAAACCCATTAAACCCATTTAACCCATTAAACCCATTTAACCCATTAAACCCATTCACCAAGTGAAGCAGCGGGCAGCCAGGAACACAGCGCCCGGGGAGCAGTGTGTGTGGGAGAAGTGTGGGGGAGCAGTGTGTGCGGGGAGCAGTGTGTGGGGAGCAGTGTGTGTGGACAGTATGTTGCTCAAGGGTACCTGAGAGGCACCACTAGCAGTCCTGGGATTCGAACCCACAACCTTCTGATCTCAGGGTGAACTCCCTAACCACCAGTCCTGTATGTAGCAGGGGCAGCTGGTGGCCTGGTGGCTAGGGCGTTGCTCCTGCAGTCAGAAGGTTGTGAGTTTAAATCCCAGGCCTGCTAGTGGTACCACTGAGGTACCTTTGAGCAAGGTACCGTCCCCACACACTGCTCCTCACACACTGCTCCCCACACACTGCTCCCCACACACTGCAGAGAAATATTTCCACACTGTTCACACTGTGTGCTGTGGTGTGACTATAAGGGGCCACTTTACTTTACTTTACTTCACTGTGTGTGTATTTGTGTGTAGATGAAGAGTCACACGTACAGGCCGATGCCACGGGGCTCCGCTGGCTCAGTGTTCGACCTGTCGCCCGGCTCGTCTGAGCTGCTGCAGCCGCTGGTGCCCGCGAGCGAGAGAGAGGCAGAGGAGGGAGAGATCGAGGACGTCCTGAAAGAAATCTCACAAGAAATTTCCTCCGAATTCTCGTGCGCTCCTGCCACGGACAACACGAGCAACTACGGTACAACACACCTTCTGCACCTCCAACTGACACAATACACACCAGCACAGACAGAATTTAGGTTCCGTTTTGTTTATGAGACTGATGTCCATCTTCAGTCTCAAGCAGCTGGACCTGATTTCAGGCAAGCATGCAGTTCCAGTGAAAAACTACAGAAGTAAACTTCAGACACCAAACATTTATTGGTAGATAACTGCATACTGTGAAATGTTTCATACACTGCCAAATGAAATGTATCATAAAACCAGTTTTGTTGCGTGTGTACACAGCAGGGTCGCTGGAATCCCAGGAATCACGCTGGAAACTCTATGGGAATTTACTGAATGTCACTTTCAGTGTTTCTTACCTTATTAAATAAGATTTGGTGTTTTTGAGAGGTGTTACATTAACATAAAAAAGTAAAATCTCTGGTGAAATCGTTCTTTTGGGTTTCAGGTTACAGCCTGTTCGGCTCTTTTTATAGATGTGTAATTTAGAGAAGCTGGATACATGTGGACAGAACGGAGAATCTTTAAGAACACACTTTTAATTTTTTTTGTTGTTTTTTTTAATCATTTTTAAGTTGTGACACCACATTTGGGATGATAAATAGAGCCTGTAGATGATTCCAAAATCACTGAGAAAACTGTATAAAAACTGTATGATCTTCAAAACTGTATAATCAAGAACGAAGTTGTGATTAAATGATATTTTATAGTAGTTTGCATGACAGATACTTTTTGAGATGTAATTGTACGTACTTTGAATAGGCAATATATTATTTATCATATTCTTACTTGTTGAATCATAAACATAAAACATCAAAAATGCTCATTGTGTTGATTAAACTATAGTGAATATGTTAATACTGTATAAAATAGCAAAAACTGAAACAATGTGCAAAATGAAAAAAATAATTCCAAACAATTCTAGACTACCAGTCAAAAGTTTTTGCATACCCATTTATTTCATAAACTGCAGATTTTTATTTTTGTTAAGGATTAGAAAGGTGTTGAGTGAAGAACTCTAAATGAAAATGTGTGAAATAAAGCCAGTTTCCTTTCTAAGAGTAAAGAATCTG
>JBBPCZ010000045.1:4668-19462 GCA_037974445.1 Brycinus macrolepidotus
CATCCCAGATTCTTAATGTGATTGAAATCTGGATAATTTGGAGGCCAAGTCAACACCCTGAACTCTGTCATGTTCCTCAAACCAAATTTTACAGTGTGGCCACTGCCATTACGGAGTACTATGTCCAAGAGGGGGCTCCTGGCAAATCAGTCAGCAGTTAAAAGAGGGAGCTTGCAGATAACAAGCTGTTGGACTTAACTGGCTAACTGAAAAGAAACATGACCCCAAATGAGACAATGGAAAGGATTATGATGGGTACTAACCACTGCATACTGGGAATACCCCATTCAATGTTTTGCTGTTTTGGAGATGCTCTGACCCAGCATCTCCTAGATTTTTTCCTGCTTCCAACACATCAACTTCAAAAACTGACTGTTCACTTGCTGCTGAATATATCCCAACATTTGAAAGATAATTAATGTTATTCACTTCACTCATCCATGGTTTTAATACTGTTGCATTAAAACTATGGATGTGTGAAGTTTAAGATGCAGACCTAGAGATCCTAGTTAAATAGTCTAGGATGCATTTATCAAAACTAACCCAGCTGGCTTCAGCATCAAATACTGACTTATATTACAGTTACATGAAATAAAGCTGTTTATAAATGTATTACCTCATTCTCCACAAAAAGATTGAGCATGTCATTAGCAAGCTGCCAGTGCAGGTTGTTTTCTATGGGCAAGTCCACGGTCTTTGTCTTCACTTTGGGTTTCTTAGCTTGCGGAGGCTGGTCAGTCTTCTTTTCCTGCTTGTTCTCCTCAGCAGAGGTCTGAAATAGATTCAGTTCAGTAGATTCATTCTGCATACTTTCTTTTAAAGAGTAGAACAATTCACAGCAGCTCAAACCACAGAGTACACAGAAGACAAGACAAAAAGTTTAGTTATTCAGAAGTTATGGTCCGAAGCGTAAGTAATATGTTCTCTGTAATATGAATCTCTGTTTGAAAAGTGTCATTTCAATTTGATATTAAGCTGGATGACTCTTGTTAACTCAAGGTTCAAATTTAATAATCATACCACAAATGGGGATAAACAGAGGGGTAACAAATTATTCAAAATCTCTCATCACTAGTTATCTCTGATCACTGAGACAAACCTAGACATTCATGACTTTGAATATCAACAGTAAATGTTAATTTGACTAGAAAAAAAAGCTCAAATTGTTCCAACAGGTTACAAACTGCTTTAAATACTTGCTAGTACTTCTGGAACCAAACTGATTACCTACAACAATCTAGAAATTATAAAATGCTGTAGTGTGCTTGCTTTCGTCCATCTAATTTGAAGTAACTGTTTCTAGAAAATTTCTTAACATTCCTAACAACCAACAGACTATTCTTTACAATTACAATTTACAAGTGGATGCCTTGTGAGTTATAACCATGGCAGTAAATGGAGGTCGTCACTGTTTTTTTGGCATTTGAGTCTATCAGTGCAGGTTAAACGAGTTTGTCACCTCCATGTCCTCTGTGTCTGATTTCTTATCCGCATTCTCTTTCGGCCCATCACCCTGGCCCTTCTGATCCTCTTGGTCCACTTGCATTTTGTTCTTCAAAAAGTACAAACACTTTTACACACTGGAATAATAAAACTATATGAACTGTGTCAAGCAAGAAAAGAATCAGAGCTGACACAGTTGAGCAAATTTATCATGGGTGAAAAAACTGTGTCCAGACTTGCCCTCCCCATTCAATAGCATGGTAAATATTTCTGTGGCAAACAGTGCTGACATTAATGAAACGTGGATAAGGCTAACGGATGTCTTACAGTAGGGAAAAGAAGTGTTACCTCCTCTTCTTTGACTGGAGTGTCAGTCTCCATGGGCTCCTCTCCCTCAGTAGGCTTCAGGACCTCCACCAGTGAGGCACTGGACACGCTGAAGACGCCGTGGATGTTGACACGCACTTTCACCTTCACTTTAGAGCTTTCACCAGATGCCTGCGGCACCACCTTCTGGATCATGAACTGACCTGAACATGGTTTAGGGGGGGGAAATTTCAGACAAAATGGTCCTAGCCTGTTTTCTGCTTTAACATTCTGACAACGTGAATAACTTAAGGAATGTAATCAACTCATTAAGTAACCATATCAAAGAGAAATAAATACATTGAACAGCAGAACTGAAATGCTGTGTAAAAGTGTATACTAAAAATGTAATATTTTAGTAGGTCTCCTTAAACACAGACAGAATTGTTACCCATTGTATCAGTTTATACATAAAACACAGGTTGTACTCAGAGGAGACACAATGTACCTATGGTAGGGTCTGGATATGGCAGTTCCTTTGGATTGTTGTAGTACGCTTCCAAGGAGAAGGGCTCCTTGCGGTAAAAGGTCAACACTTTAGAAAAGGGTGATGGATGGTTCTTTGGGAATACCTCACAATCACTGCAGGGAGATTGAACAAAATGATGACTGAGTTTTGAATTCTGACATTGGAATTTTCCACAACTACACTAGGGTGGTTTTTTTTTTTTTTTTTTACAAACATGATATAAACAGTTAATGGACCTCAAGCCTTCCTCTGCTGCTGAATTCCATTTAAGCGAGACAGGGTATGGAACCACGTCTGTGATGGAAAATTCACGCACTTTAAAAGCAGGTGACAGGATTGCACACTGAGGAAATGAAGCACATCAGAAAAAGTTTACTTCATCACCAAGAAACACGGGAGGTTGCTAGTACTAAACAGCCCCAGAAGAACAAGCTACACATTCATCATATGAAGACATGTTTAACACATGGAAAACAGAATAGGGAGTCTGTTCAATATATTCTAAAGGACATGAAACAAAACATAAAAACTGGGCCAATAAAGAAATAAACCTATAGTCAAATTGGCATCATAAATGTTAACAAAAATAAAACTTTGAGTTGTTTAAATTCATTGAAAACAATAATATTCAACTCTGAAAGGCCATTTGCTTTCATAGAGGGGTCCAATTTCTGATTAAGGTAAAGATGCATATGCATGAACAAAAAGCAAGAATCTGCACCCAGCTGGGTAACAAATAACTCAACAAGGCATATACCTGCAGTGCACAGCCTCTGGCCACTGCTTCGTCTGCATTCAATGTCGTACTCAGCTCCTTCCCAAAGAATTTGCTGACTCGCTCTTTGATTGCTGGAATCCTTGAGGCACCACCTATGATCTCCACTGCATAGATGTCTTCTTTCTTTAGCTCTGAGCAAGGGCAGAAGTTATTGGAGGAAAGTTTTAAGTGGTCGTTCAAAATCTGTGACAAACCTATCAGACAGGTGTGCGCAGTGTTGCTACTCACTGGCTTGTTCCATGACGCTGCGTAAGGGACCCTCTACTCTATCCAGTAGCCCCGCACACATCTCCTCAAACTGGCCTCTGGAACAAGAATGTCATTGGGCTATTTTTAGACACTGCTTTCAGACCAAAGCAGTTGCTTACATCATGATGCACATGCAGGGATGGATCCACACATATCCGCTGGCCGTAGTCAGTGCCTGATTTAGCCTGCATAACTGGCTAAATCTAGAATTGATGAGGAGTTGCCAGGAGACTGACCTGTTGAGTTTACCGCTGACATCGATGTCGTTCATGAAGCATTCAATATTGAGCGGGAGGTCCGAGGAGTTGGCGCTCATTAGCTTTTTCAGTTTCTCACACTCCTGGTAGAGGCGTACCAGGGCACGGGGCTTTGCGCGCACATCCAGCTTGTACTTCTTGGCAAACTCATCGCAAAAGTGCTGAACCAGCATCTCGTCGAAGTCTTTGCCACCAAGCTCAGAGTCAAACGCAGATGCCAGGACCTGGAGGGATTGAGGTTTTTTTGGTGATTTCAAGAAGTTATTATACGTAAACGGAACAAATTCAACTATGCAGAGAGTGGATAACAAGTGACTGCAATCAGACGGAACTCTTTTGAATGCACTGAAAGATGAAGTCAAAAATTTCCCCTTACCTTCAATTTCCCCTTGTTAAAAGCACAAGCAGAGACCTGATAGCCAGCATGGCCCACATCCACAAACACAACTGTCCTGGGCTTCTCCTCAGCAGCTGGCAAGTCTTGCTTATAGATACCGTATGCCAGGGCAACTGGAACAAAGATATTTAAATATGAATTCTGAGTAATAGGGAATCCATTACAATTCACTGCAAGATTATTAAGAGCAAGTTACCTGCAGTGGTGTCATTCATGAGTCTCAGGCAGTTGAGGCCTGTGATCTGTGCAGCGTCCATAACTGATCTTCTCTCAGCATCAGTAAAGAAGCTAGGAACCTGATGAAAAACAAGCACTTAAGCCTTTCTGCAATAATCAGTATGCAAAAACACACCTACCTTTTTAAAACAAATGACACGAAACAGAACATAACCAGGCTTATATACTGAAGAGTAATTACATGGTTATATGCTTTAGCACAAGATGGTGAATTATTGACAAAACACAATAAGCATGTATATTAACATAATGCTCAAGACATTAACTGAAAAAGGCTTAATGAAAATACATACAGAAATTACGCAGTCTGCCACTGGTTTCTTGAGTGCAGCTTCAGCAGTCTTTTTCAGTTTAGTGAGCAGCATGGCACTGACTTGCTCAATACTGAACACCTTCTCCTCTTCCATGTACATGACCTGGTAGACACAGTAAGTGAGGCAAACCTTCTCAAATCTAAAAACATGTGAGTAACATAGAATTAGCCTGCTTTCTAACTGCTTCCATCATCCAAACTAAAGTAATTTGTTTAGCCAATGTTACCTTGATGCCAGTGGTCCCCGTGGGCATCTGGGCAAGGTCATAGACCAGGGTAGACTTCGCTGACTGAACATATGGGTCAGTGAATGCCCTGCCATGGAATCTCTTGAAGCCTTGGACAGTGTTCTTGCAATTTGTGACCACCTTTAACAAGAGAAAGTAAATCATTAATAAAAGTAACCTGCACTCATAAAGAAGGAAACTGTGTCTTTAGTTAAAACGCTTCAAACTGAAGTAGTAAAACGCATATTTACCTGGCTCTTGGCTGCTGCTCCTATTGCTCGATTTCGAGGTCCAAAAGATACAAATGCCCTAAAAAAGTTTCATAAATTAGCCAGAATGACAGTGTTGCCCCTCCCCCAGCTCCACAAAAGCTTTAAGTCCTAGATTACACTTCCGTTAAACCAATCTATGTGCTGCAAATTCACTGGTAGGTTACTACCTATATCAACAGTGAGATTATAGCTGACCTATAATTATCCTATTATCGCCTTCAATTCTTTATTAGTATTGAAAAAAAAACCCAAAGTAAATAAAGTGTGTTAGAAGGAGAAGCAGCCCATAAAGACCACGTATTTATCTAAAGCATTATCCAAGGGAATTCCAATTAGTACGCTTCATACTGGGTTAATCTGCATTCTGAAAATGGCCAGTAAAAGGTAAAGAATGTTAAATTGACAGCAAATTTGGAAATATCACTCCTGAAAATGTGGGCCCTTAGCATAAACCAATATATTAATTCTGACGCACATACTTTAATCTAGAATATAATAGTGTTAAGCCAGTTTCCCCCGCTGACCATAAAAAAAGAATTCTAGTAAAGCAGTAAAGGTTCTATTAAACAGCGTTCTGCTTATACAGTGTTCGTCGTCCTGACTGTACATTACGAATTACGGAAAAATAGGTGTATAAGTGTAAACTGGCTGTGTGAATCGTATTGCACGGAACCCAGAAATACCGTACGGAACCGAACCGAATCGTAGCGAAGTCCGAGGTTTACACTCTGGTATCTTAGCAACGGAGTCGAATCCAGACATCAGAGCCGCATCTCCTCCGACGGGCTGGCTGGAGCTCCGGCCGCTGACTCCTTATTCGTGCTCGACAAATTAGAGGAATGTATGTGTAAAAAACGAGCTCGGTTGGTTTAACTGAACAAATCTTCACTTAAGAGCGTTGGCTCGCAATCAGAAAACCGTCACTACGTCAGAAAAGCTGCCTTTTCAGTTTAAAAAACCGAGAAACTCTCAGTTTCACCTGCCGTTAAACGTCGGTTCAGATCCTTGGTTTGGGTCTTAAAGGTCGGTCTCCACTCCACCGTGTGACTCCACTGGGCCTTTTCTCGGGTGGTGAGGATTAATTTTCACGCATTAAAGCTGTTAAGGTTAGAAAAACGCCTTAACAGAGCTTTAATTTCTAAAGTGGACCAGACAGGAAAACACGACTGCACTGGAGAGTAAGTGAAGATTTTAGGTTAGGATAAATATCACTTTTCCGACCGAGTTAATATTTTTTTTGCTAGAATATTCTCTCCGACGACAGTCATCTGTGTGTCGTCACGCTGCCCGACAGCCCACATTAGCTTAGCGCGGTAGCCTCGCAGGGAAGTAGTGTGAACGCAGAACAACAACCTTAACAGCATGAGGCTCCCTGGCATTAACAGACAACTGAAGTACACGGTGGCTATTTGTAAACAACTTTCCAAGTGATAGTTGGTCTTAAACAGACAGACTAGCACGACCTGACGGTGTCAAACAGGAGAGCTAACTGGACCATGCGGACAGGGTAGGATCTTCAGTTTAAACGTTTAGGAATCGTTCTTTCAGTTGTTTTCTTATTTTTTTTTTTTTTTTACTGAAACACAATTTCAGCACCTATCCGAGACTGTGAAAGACATGTTAGCTTTTGCCTAGACAGACAAAAAAAAAGACATGTTCACAGACAGACTACTCTCTAGGCCGCAGTCTTGCCACATTTATCCAAGTCTGCTCGCTGCTTTCCAGGTTCAGGTAAGCATGTAGAGCCGTGGAAAGCAAACAGACTGAATGGGACAGAGGAGACAGACTGTACTTACGGCGTGCATCTGTCGCTGTACTCGTTCGCCACGGTCTCTATTCCTCCGGCTCTGGCCACGGCAACGTAGCAGCTCTGAAAGCCCACATCAAAGCCCACCACTGACATTTTTCAGACTAAAATAACGCAGTATGAGTTGTAACTAAGCTGCTGAACAGCAACTCTAAGCGTCCTCTGGAAAACGACGGAGTCAAGGTGACGCACAGTCAGTCTCTGAAAGCGGTTAAAACTGTGAGAATGTGCTCCGGCTGCTCTCTCCGCTCCATTGACCGCACTACGGAGCGCACCGGTCGCTGGAACACACAGCCCCTGCCGGATCACGCCGAGCCTCGCACGCTTATCGCGAGAACTCGCACTTCTAGCTCGCTCTCGAGCTTTCCTCGCGCTCGGTGACGAAACCGCCCAATGAGAGCGACGCGCGCTCCCGACGTCACAGATTAAACCGAAAAAACCTAGAAGTTTCCAGAACAGTTCAAATGGCCGGTCACCAAGTTCAGCCGGTTACTTCGGATTCTGTATCGTAAAAATAGTCGCGCTTCAGGAATATCAAAAAGCATAGTTACTGAATAATTATAATAATGTCTAAAACTGCTTTGTATTTTCTTGTTTCCTCTGAAGTCAATGTATGACATTTCTACAAGTTTGTGTCAATAACAGTCCACTTCATTTCTCAAATTTTCTTCATCCTTTAGAAGGAAACAGGCTGCTTTTGTTACTGGCTTATATTTGTTTTTATATAAGTGTTTTTTTAATGTGAAATGGTAAATTGTACTGGATTTCCTTTTTTTTTTTTTTTACAGGTGTAGGGGACATGTCCAAAGCCGTTTAATTTATTCTTCAAAATGACTTCTTGGATTTATGTGCATTTCTGTAATGGGTGCCTTTTTGTGTAAAATTTTTTGTAGGTACCTTTCCATCAACGAGTGGATTTTAAAAAACTAATTTTAGGCCACAGACCAATATCCATAAACACAATAAAACAGTGTTTCCAGCATGGAAAAATTGTGAATTATACTGGATTTTTTACAGCAGTTTTAAAGCTGTTTAATTTACTCTTCAAAACGACTTAAGAATCCCCAGGTCTTCTTGAGTTTACATTTATTTCTGTAATGGGTACCTTTTTGGATATTTTTTTGCCCCACAATGCTTTGTAGATGCCTTTCCATCAACAAGTGGATTTTAAAAAACTTGTTTAGGCCACAGACCACAAAAACACAATAAAACAATGCTTCCAGCATCAGGGAGCACATTATTCCTATCAGTGCTTTGGACGTCTGGTTCCCTGTCACTACACTTTTGTGAGATTATCTGGTACTAAGCATTTCTACATAAAACCACTCTGATTGGCTTTCTTTACATGTCAACTACTATGCAGATTTTTTAATAAGTGGAATTCTTCTTTAATCTGCCCCAAAATGTTATCGTTTTAAAAGAGATTTGTAAAAAACACTTTTTTGCTAAATTTTCTAGAATGGCCTTTGTAAGCAGGCCAATTCATGTTGTCATTCAGAGAAAAGGCAAGATTTTGAATGTGTTAAGTTCAAGTGTGCTGACATCACAGCACAGGGGGGTCAGTGTGGTTTTCTACATCTGAGGAGCAGACTCATTTTCACCTCAGTGCTGTTCTGTAGATGAGGCTCCCTGGGACCTAATCTAACAAATTTCTCATTTCAGATCCCCTTTCCCCTTTAAACTAAACCAGAACTTTATACTCTTAAGTCTATACCAGAGAGGGTATACCCTAATATTAACCTACATTTTCATTTCAAAGGGCAACCTCCATCCAAAAGATGGTATAGTCCAGGACTAGGCTTAACCTTTATTTAGGAAACTGACTCATAGAGGTCGACTCTAGTCTTGGACTAAATTGCTGTGCCGATGGTGACTGAGCAATGGAAACATTTTTTTAGTTAATGCTTAGCCTTAATCAGCAAATGGGAAACTGGCATTAAGGGTCTGATTGTGGGCCACACTTCACTTCCTTATATTCGTAATTACATACACATAAGTTCATATCTGTTACCTTGTAAAGTTTCCTATTAAAACAAAAACAGTTTGGTCTTTAAAGTATAACAACTGAATAATAGGCTTGGGTTCAATAGGTTAAATGTCATAAGCGATCTTTTAGTTCACCAGGAATTCACAGTCCCTCTTACCCCAAATGCAATCATCAAAAGGCTGCATCCAAAACTGAAGGCCACTGTCTCAAGGCCTTCCTGCCCCCATGGTCTAATCGATGCCTTAGAAGGGCGCACTGTGATAAAGAGACCTTCTGTCTGAAGGTGTTTGAGACAGATATGAACCTTTCTGCCCCAAAAATACTACCGAAGCAGAAGCAGAGCTCCTCACATTAAACAAAGTAAAAATTTGCCTGTGAAATATCTGGTTCACTGAAAAAGTAAAAGACTCTGGAATATAAAAAGCAATTTGTGCCTCTGGCTGATAATTTGGCCTAGTTCATCAAACTGAACTTGAACCTCATAATTGTGAGCCATTAGAAAACAAAAGGGCAAACTGTGATATCTTCTTTTTTGAAAAAAAAACAAAACAAATAAACACTAATTGGAAGAACAACAATCAACATAATAATGCTGATTGTCATTTACAGTTGCAAAAAAAAAAAAAAAAAAAAAAACAAATGTGACTGCAACAGATGTTGAGCGCCTAGGCATCAATCAGTCGGGTCCAAGCAGGATGTGTGAACCGACTCAATTTAAGTTGTCCTCTTTCAACTACTGAAAGAGAACAACTGAAATTTGTAAATGTTAATAAATTCAGATGTATCAGTCGCAGTGCCCACTATGGATGAAATTTTCACCAACTTTACTTCAGCATTGCTTTCACCATCAGTGCTTCCAGTAAACGTCGTCATGATGCAGTGTGCCACAATTTGTGTTTGATGTCACAAGTCATTGGCTGGTGATGCGCTGGATTTTTGCATCGACATTGTCCACAAGGTGGTCTGACTCCACAAATGAATTATAGTGAACTCGAGTCACCTTCCCCCTAAAGCCAAATTTGACAAACACATTTTGTACCTTTTTGGCAAAACGGTTTCTGAGGGTGCTGGTATAAAGAGACACATCCACATAGGGACACAAATCTCTCATTCCATTTCATCCATGAGAGGACACAAGCAGGCCAAGTTTCACGTGCATTGACGAAGTTTTCAGTATATGAAATAGTCAAGACCAAATATCAGAGGAAACAAAAGAAGCAAAAACCTTTGACAAATCACGCTGTTACTGATAGCTAGCATTAGTCATTCATTTAATTCTGGCCATACTGTTTTGTTTGCCCTCCCCATTGTATCGCAGTATATTCTAACAATACAACACACTGCCATTCAATACATTATGTTGTATTGCTTGTTGTAAGCTTGGGGTTTACATATCTATAGACTACAGAGTACAACTTTTGTTTCTGATATTGTACTTTTATAATATTTTATAATATTGTAATAAACTAAAATGAAATGTTATTGTAAATGAAAATGTATATTGGGAAATGGAACACATGTTAATGTAAGGCACTTTTTTTTCGGCTGCACTAAAAAATTACTGAATTGAGACACCGTTGTATGTAGTGTGTTTACTTGCACATAATAATCCAGTAACTGCAAAGTCAGATTTTGACAAAAATCAGCTCAGCACGTTCACTTGCACCTTTACTGTTACAAAAGGAACAACTCACAGCAAGTGAAAAATTCTTTCAACAGTTTCCTTATTAAATGAGTTCTTGTTACTGATGCATATTTATTAAGTGGCTTCAAAAAACATGGTTGTTTATTGTCATTTCACGGTTTTGGCATTGAAATAAACTTTTAGTGTATGCCATGAAGGTACTCTTTATACCTAAGAAATCGGAGTTTGGTGTGGTGAAATAAAGTTAAAAGGGTATCTGTCAGATTTCCTCTAATAACTGCTATAATGTGATCTTAGAAATGAGAGGGTGACAGTGTGTAGGACATAATAATGAGTTTGGGTGAAACATTACACCCCTACAGTAGTGAGTGTGTGTGTCTGTGTGTTTCTGTATCTCTGTGTGTTTGTGTCAGTGTTTGTCTGTCTTTGTGTGTCTGAGTTTATGTCTGTATCTGTGTCTCTGTGTGTCTGTGTTTGTCTGTCTCTGCGTGTGTCTGTGTTTATGACTGTCTTTGTGTCTGTGTGTGTCTGTCTGTGTCTGTGTGTGTGTCTGTGTTTATGACTGTGTCTTTGTGCCTGTTTTTCTGTGTCTCTTTGTGTGTCTGTGTTTGTGTCTGTGTTTGTCTGTGTCTGCGTGTGTGTGTGTGTACACGTGTACTCCTCGCCAGCAGGCGGCGTGAACATTAAATTCAGAGAAGAAGTGGCTGTACAAGTGCAGGCAGCATGGCGACGCCTATGCACAGGTTAATAGCCCGCAGACAAGCGTAAGTTGTTTAAGATCTCTTAGATCCGCGTAGCTTTCTGTGCGTTTCGTTGCTAACTTTATGAAACAGTAGCGCTTATTCTCAAAGCTGTGCTCTCCCGAGGCACCACGCGCAGTGAAATGTGTGTGTGAGTGCGTGTGAGAGAGAGAGAGAGAGAGAGAAAGAAAGGGTAGAATACATCTGGCTTTTAACGTTTCTGTTACAGCGCTTACTTTTAACTCGCTTTCACATGACATGTAACACGTAACTCCTCTCAGACTCACGCACTTTAGTTCTGACGAGTTTTGACGAGTGTTTGCGCTATCAGCCCGTGACGTCACGCTGCTAGACGTTCATCTCCCACAACGTTCTGGTTCTTCAACTTCCCCCCCCTGTAGAGTCAGTGCTTCTGATATTCCGACGTTTCGTGTTAATTTAACACCATTTTATGAAGTGTTCACGTCGCCTTCGTGTTTGACGAGGCTGTCTCCTTTCCTTCTCCTGTTCATTTCTGTTGGTGTTCAGCTCAGGCGTCTTTTGTTCCTCTCTGAGAATTTTCTCATCCTCTGACCACAGGGAGGCGAACAAGCAGCATGTTCGCTGCCAGAAGTGCCTGGAGTACGGACACTGGTCCTACGAGTGCACCGGCAAAAGAAAGTACCTCTATCGACCGTCCAGGACAGCAGAGATGAAGAAGAAGCTTAAAGAAGTGGCCAGTAAAGAGCCAGGTGTCACAGGGTACGTATCGCTCCAAACATTTATCTTCTTATGGAGTACAAGATAAGATATCTCTTTTGCATTGTTGCAGTAGCAAAGTGGACAAAACAAGAGAAGAAAGTAGAAGCAGCATAACCAATAGAATAAAAACTAAACAACACAACAGTATACTGTAAGTATCGTATGTAAGTACAATACTTACAGTATAAGTATTGTACATACATATGTATTTGTATGTATGTACACATTGGATATATATCTATATATGTATGTGTGTGTGTATATATACATATATATATACACGTATATATATATATATATATATATATATATGTATGTGTATATATACAGGTACACACTGGAGTGTTCTCAGTTGCATGGTAGACATTGACAGAAACAGTAATAATGAACGAGACAAATTGCACACTTCAGAAAGTCAGAAAGTAATATTTTATGTTATATGTCATCAAATACTGTTTTGAAATATCAGTTGAGTCTAAATATCTGTCTAATATAAGTATAAGCCACCTGTCAGTTATATAATTCCAATATAATCTTTGCTAACAAGACATCATGCCTACAAAAATCTGTAATATGAAAAGCGGTATCAGTTTCAGCCCAAACGTTTTATTCTTTATTTGTTTTCAAATATATATGCCTTCACGATGTTTGAAATAATTTTGGAACATTGGGTCTATTTTTTTTTTTTAGATACAGCTCTAAATCTAAATAAAATTCAACTTTCCACAGAATGGGACCTTTAAAGTGAGAGCTGCTCTTTAAAGCGGATGGAGAGAGCCTTCAAGTCAACATTGCCGCCTGCAGGCCATTTAATGGAATTACAGTTAAACAGAAAATACTTGACCTCTGATTTCTATACTTTTCTCTTTAGGCATGGACCAGTATCACTAAGTGAAAAGAAAACGAAGAAGAAAAGGTACAGTAGATTTAATTGCATGTTGCACTGCTCAAGATGAATCTTGTGACATTCTGATCCTATTTCAGCACTTTTGCTCTGTGGTAACTATGGGCCCTAATGTTGAAATCTGTGTGTTTTCTGTTCTCTTTCAGGTCCAAGACCTCTAGTGGTTCCAGCAGCAGCAGCAGCAGTAGTGAATCCGAAAGTTCCTCTAACAACTCTTCTTCAGACAGCAGTGACTCGTCCAGCTCCTCCTCCTCTGAAGATGATAGCAGCAGCAGTGATAGTGAAGACAGCTCCAGCTCCAGCTCCAGCTCCTCATCCTCCTCTAGCTCAGACTCCGACTCTGAATCATCCAGCAGCAGCAGCTCTGACCAGGGTCCTCCCAAAAAACGGAAAAAGAAGAAGTAAAGGACTAACCTGTCAGCATTTTTCAGTTTAGACCCCACTTATCATACTCTGATTGTACTAGAGTGAGTAGGTGGGGGACCCCTATTCAAGCTCCAATTTCCATCCACATCTTGTCTCCTTTCCTTCTCTGCTGCTGATCCAAAAAGAGCTGATAGGTGTGAGTGTGGACAGAGAGAGTAGGTGCCATTTACTGGACCAGTCCCCATGGAAATCAATGGTCTGGAATGAAAGGAGGCAAAGACAAGGTGGTTAACCTGTAGTGAAGAACTGAGTTGCTACATTGATTGTTAATGGGTAATTCTGCATAATTCAATAATTAAGATGAAAACAGTGTCGGTGAGGGTGGTGTGATGTGAAATGGTCCATCAGAAAGAAATTTTCTGGCTTTAGTCTCTTTACAGTGGTGGTGATAACATCCAGGGGTAACAACACAAATATGTCCAGATTATTTACTGTGCAAAGGCCAGTGAAGCTACACACATCATCTGTGGTTTTATATGTATAAAAAGGTACTCAAAAATACGTTTGGGGACTATTTTGCTTTACAACAGCCTACATTTACTTCTGGCAACATATTCATAACCAGATCAAGTATTAACTTTCTGTGTGGGGATGTGGTTTAGAGGCGTTTTTTTCCAGGAAGTCTTATTCCTGTCACCACTGTTGTGAAAACTGCAGGTTTCACATCAAACTGTGACTTTACATTTTAACCCTTTAATAATGCAATTTCGAAACATTGGTGGAATTCCCCTCAAATAGATATTTTTCCTGAAAATGTTATTACTGGAGTATGGGATATTTTTATTTTTTCCTTTAACATTTCTTTCTCTTATTCAGTCCTCTCAGCAACATTTGAAAAAAGCTTTTTTCTTTGAATAGCAAAGATTGTCTGTTCTAGTCCATTGCTGAAAGGTAGGTGGAGGTCATATTTATAAACTGATTGATATCTAAACAACAGACAGAAATGCTCAGTACTACATGTTGCTATGGGGAACGAAACAACAGACCTTACAACACGATGATGTTTTAGATAATGTGATGTCCTGAAATAAATGGTATGTGTTTTTTAGACATGAACTGAACTGTTTTTGTACTTTTTTAATACATCATCTTCAACTCCAGATTATTAATATGGCCCAAAACACAGTGCAATTGGCTTCCTTCATTAAACCTGCTATTTGAAACTGTTATACTTTTGGCAGAGAATGAAGATGAAGACACGTTCTTGTGTCACCTAGGTATGTTGATGAAGAGTAACGGAGAGCAAGAAGCCTATAGGTGAATGGACTGGTACACTCTATAGATGAATTCGTCTTTTACCTCTCCAACAACTAAGCTGTTAATTGTACATTGAAGCATGTGGTGGCCTAGTGGTTAGGGCATTCGCTCTGCAATCAGAAAGTTGTGGGTTTGAATCCCAAGACTGCTAGTAGCACCACTGAGGTACCCTTGAGCAAGATACCATCTTGCTCATGGTGTATTCCTGGCTGCCCGCTGCTTCACTTGGTGAATGGGTTAAATACAGAGGAAGAATTTCACACTGTTCACACTGTGTGC
>JBBPCZ010000045.1:23230-42117 GCA_037974445.1 Brycinus macrolepidotus
CCCCCACCCCTATAACTTCAAGGGCCCATTTCAAGGAAAACTTTTTTAAGAGTATAATGTAGCACTTTACCTCTGTGTCCATATGAATAAGACATGTAAATTAGGCTGCAAAAAATAGCCTGTTTTGAATTCACTGCTTTCATGATGTTATTAAAAGCAGCTTATTTACACATATCCGTTTATTCAGCCAGCAGCAGTTTAGCTGCATCTGTCTTTACTTATAACAGCAGAAAAAAAGAGCCTAGTGGACTGTTTTTTGAATAAAGTGCAATATGAGGCACCCAATTAGAGCAGTGATCATTTACATATGTTTGTTTTAAAGGTACAGTAACAAAACAACCTATTCAAAGATTGTTAAAGAGGGCATGAAATGGTCATGTATGATTGAATTATGGCTGGTTTTGGTGAATAAAATCTAATGAATCAACCCTTTAGGAGATTAAAAAAAAATAAAATGCAAAAACTGTTATTTAATATGAAAAAATGACCATTTCAGAATTATTAAAACCATAAAAAGCCAGTAAAAGTGCAGAGATTAGGTTTGGCCCCATCATGCAGCTGGTGGTCTGCTGCTTAGGGAGTTGCCCCTGTGATCAGAAGGTCATGGGTTCGAATCCCAGGACTGCCAGTGGCAGCACTGAGGTACCCTTGAGCAAGGTACTGTCCCCACACACTGCTACCCAGGTGCCCACTGCTTCACTTGGAATGCAGAGAAAGAATTTCACATTGTTCACACTGCCTGCAGAGCTGTGCTGTGTTCACATGGCCCCTTATAGTCACATGTGACTGTAAGGGGCCACTTTACTTATCATTCAAATAAGAGACAAGGCATATTGACTTGAGGGGCTTCTTTCCTCCAAGTTGCACTGCTGTGGTAAAAGGTTAAGAGGGAAGTCTAGTCATTCTGAACCACTGAGCCTTTCACACAGACTGACACTCAGTGATAAACACTGATCTTACTGAAAAAGCTCAGGGGTCGAGGCTGAACACAGCCGTGGCCAAACAGCGTCACCGTGTGGTGCCACCTGTTCTGTCCTCAAAACATAACTCAAAGCAAGACATAAAAAGGTCGTCTTGTTATAACAGAATAATGACTACATACACTAATGACTCGAGTTGAAGTGGAGCTATCTAGAACAGAGTAAACAGGGTGAAAAGTGCCCTATAAACCCTCCGAGAGCTGCTTAGCACAGCTAGCGTATTAGCATGCCAACCGTCCGGAGGTGTTTTTATCTAAAATAAAATGCTAAAGACAGCAAAACAGTCCTGACGCTCAGTTAGCCTAAAAGCCGCCGTATCTTCCTCTTTCTTTTATATGCTTGGACTTTGTATGTGGCCAGCGCATCGTACATTCATGAGGTAACGAGTCGTTGGATCGGAGGTTCGGTTAATTGAACCGCTTGGTGCGACAGAATCATTTCGGCAAATTGATTCAAACTGCACATTAACTTGAATAGTGGTTCAAATGAATCGGCTCGCCAAACGGAGTCACGTCCAGTAGCTGACAGGAGCATACTTCGAAAGAATCGGTTCTGCGAAGCTGAATCAGAATCCTTACAGACTAAATGGGACGCGTTACTACCTTCGTGGTCACGTGACTCGCCAGTTGGGTCTCAACATCTCGGTCGCTCCAACATCCACTGTGGAAAAAAAATAATGGGTTTGAGATGTTTGGGGATTTTGTCAGACAAAACCATGGCGTGTAAACGCCCCTCTGACTCATGGCTCACTTAGACGAAGCGGGATAACCGTATTTTTTTATAAACGCTTTTAGCTGATTGTTTTGTTTTTTCTTTTTGTTTTTATCAGCACCCGTGACACATTAATCAGGGCGCTCCGTGTGTTGGAAAGTGGGGAAAAAATAGACAAAGAGAAAAAGGCTTTCAGTAGCTACAATGGTTTGGGCCTGAAAGAAGACAAGAGGTAAGCCGAAAACCCCTCGAGTGCAAACGTTATATCGTTTGGACGACGTTTGTCAGTTATGGCGAGATGTGTTTACAACAGTGAGCACCCTGCAATTTCTTTTCATGAAGAATTAATCCAGAGGCTAACGGCACTGTTAGCCACCGCAGCTAACGTTAGCATTAGCCGGCTTGCTAACGACAAACACACGCACAACTCGGTGTTTGGGGGGGGGGTAAACAATTAGAAGTTGTGTTATTTGTGTAACTCTGCGCATTTAGATACAATGTGGTAGCTCTTCAGAAACAGATATATACCCTATCTGTGTCTCTAACACTGATACGTGCCATTTGTGTTGCCCCCTAATGTAGGCTAGCCTATCGGTTTAGCTATTAAATGTAGAAGCTCCCTAGCTGGTCTGGTCATTTTGTGCAGCCCATTTTAGCCACGCTTTGTTGTCATAATCACAGATACTCGGTGCTTGCTCACAATGTGAAGAACAGAGAGAAATCATGTTCACTCTAGTTTAAATGACACAACTCAGTCAGGCCTAGTTAGCTTCTCTTTGAGTGGCAAGCAAGCAGCTAGCCGGTATGAAAATGCACCTTGCCCTCCCTTGGATGGATTACCTTTGAAAACTAGACCAGTTGTGTAATGTAGGGTCTGACTGGACGTTGGAGATGTGAGGATGGCTGTTCGTGCACTTGAGCAGCTGCCACTTTGTACACAGACGAGTGTTAAACATGCTTTGTTCTCCTCATAGCCGTCAGACTGAATAGCTGGTAAAGTTTCTACTTTAAGTAACTTTTCGTCTTTTCTCTTCTGCCACAGAGTGCTGAAGAATTAATCTCCCTGGCTTTAGTGAGAAGGGGTGTAATGTTTGCCCTGATAAGCCCACATGCCGCTGCTGGAGGCACAGTTTACTGTCAACATCACCACCTTTTGATAACAAAACGTTTTTTTTCTGCCTGAACTTGAATGTGGAGGCTGGCAGTGTGCCAGATGGTCTGTATCAGACTGGAAACCTGGACCGTATGCTGAATTGAGTCCAAACTGTTAGATGTTTGGCCCATTTTCCCTTTGTATGTGTGGTTCTCTAGTAGGCAGGGTTTACTGGCGTTGTCTGGAAACGTCTCTTGGTTTTCTCTTCCACTGTTCAGATTACCCTCTTTATAACTGTCCTGTAGCAGTCAGTCTAACTTCGTTCTGATCTGTTTTTGCTTTAGGCTCAGAAATGCGTTGCATGCTCGTAATAGGTGTCAACTTTCATTAAGTCTGATCCTAGTTTATATATCAGTTAACCATCCATTTGGCAACTTCCCTTCCTTTATGCCCTTTGAGACCATTTTAGAGTTGATCTTTGTAGGGGAGGGGCTATCCAGGAGAGAAAGTTTTGCTGCATAATTAACTCAATCATGCACTGCCTTTAGGCTGCTGCTGGGCATAGCCAAATCTGTGTGGCATGGACAGTAAGCCCTGCACTTCTTGATTTGAACTAGGACGGACCTTCTGGTACTTATATAACATGTTCGTACACGCGCACACACACGCACACGGTTCAACTCTGGCTGTGTATGACGTATCTTGGAGGAGGATGTGTGCTTCCTATGCACATTATAGTTGCTCAAGGCCTAACTGTGGCCAGATGTCAGTTCAGTAAGAGAGGCAGCAGCAGTTGTGTTCTGGAAAGCGTCCGCTTTTGAGCACAAGATTGCCTGTTCATAAACAGTGTTACAAGTCCTTTCTGCTGTACTTCCTGTTTTAGTTTTGCTCCCTGGCATCAGTTAACCGTTTCCTCTGTCATGCTTTTGTGATGAGGAGGAAGATCAATATCAGGCGTGCCATCTAACATTTCGTTTTCACATCAAAATATTATGTAGAACATTTCATAAGCAACAGATTTGAAATAACTTGGGTTACAACATTTTTTTCTGTTTGGCCACTAACATCAAACTAATGCTTGACATTTCTTGGTTGGGGGGAGGAGGTTTGCAGGGGGCAGGTTTGGGGGGGTTGGCGGACGTCTGTGCAAACACTGTCTCCATCTCCACTTCTGTTACGGTTAGGAAATGGAGCTGAAAGCCACAGTAGGTTTGGTGTAAGAGTAGTGGTTCTTCTCAATGAGTCTCCGCTAATGTAATTGTAGCATTACTGAGAGCCTTCTCTTGGTACTGGCACAGTATGGTGAAAAAATATTGGTCAGGGAATGGCCACCATGCATAACTAAATCAGGCACATAATTGGAAAAACTGTTGTGACAATGGTTACGTTTTTGGTGTCGCAAATATAAATGAAAAGGATGCCGTATAATGTATAGCAACAGTTTTAGTTTAATATGTTTTCCTTAGCCTCTTTACATGTAGGTCAGGCATGTGGAATACAGAATAAGTAAATAAAACTTACAACTCAATGCCAGTGTAGTAGCCACACAAGTTTTACAGAAGATTTTGCTTTAGGTCATTGGGAAGGAACCTCAACTAGAGTTGAACAAAAGCTGTCAGTCTATCAGAAACTGTATTAATCAGGAAATTTCTGAATTACACAGTACCTGAGAGTAATTTCCTGAAGTAGCAGAGATGACGTGTCTTTGAAAGTAGGGCAAGTAAAGGACAGATTTTACCCAGTGTCTCTTGGGAAGTGTCTTTGCCTTTAACTGACACTTTCACATGTGTGAGTGTACAGTGTGTCTTCGAGAGGTGTGTATGTGTGTATTTTCACACAACACACTATGTGTAAATGTGTGTGTAGTGCTGTCATAAATGGACATGGTATTGCAGGACATGGGTCAGCCGTAAAATCCATCTCTTAAGTCCAGTGAATGTGTATCTAAAACAGAAAAACTCTCACAGATGCAACAAACAGTTATGCAACAAAACCCCATCCGTGTTTCTGGCTGTTCAACACAGAAGTATTGACGTAATGACTCAAATGCGTCCCCATTCAAGTCTATTTGCATGAATATCGATTTCCGTATGTGTGTTTCTGACTGTGACACATGGACATTGATCTACAAAGTATTTTTTTTACCTGGTCTTTTTTGCATGTTACACAATAGCAGGGGTCTCAATTTAAATCATTGGTAGAACCATGAACCACAAAACAAATCTTATGAAAAGAAACCTACTGGCTGATATATTACTATCACAGGCAGATGTTTCATTTTGCCACCAATTGCTACTCAGTATCAAGCATAGTTGGAGTTCATTCATTGTGAGGAAAACCTTTCATGTTCATTCTGGAGATCTAGCCAAATATGCTGTTATGATTTAACCACTATGATCCAAATCCTTCTTAGGCACTATTCAGACAGTATTAGTTTAACACGGGGAGTTGGGATGATATAATTATTTCTCAATCATTTTAGTCCTGTACAAAGCTGCCATGTGAGACATTTTTCCAAAACGCAAGCTCCTGCATGAGGAAAGATTCCACTCTTGTAAACTCTATGAAACAAACTGTAGAAGTAACCCCTAGATATATGAATACTGTGGAAATCAACATGCCACTACAAAAATACCATCTGTTCTGTGGAAAAGGAGTGTTCTTAAGTATGGAGACCCCTGAACTGTTTACTTAGTAAGTACAAGTATATTTTACATAAGTAAAATGGCAGAAAAAAGTTTGATTTATGCAGCAGTGTTGATTGTTGGCTGTAAATTCCCAAGCTAATCGCAGCGCTAATGGCACACTGAATTCACTCAAAATAGCAAGGTAGATGGTAAGAACCAATAAACAAAAATAAATGCTAAATTAGAGTTGGGCAATATTAAGATATTTTTTATTTTGATCATTTGTCATAGTGTGCTTTTCTGGGCAGTTTCATTACAAGAAGAGCATAATCAGTCCTGTTTAACTAGATTGAGAGCAGAGTGTGATATGTTGAATTAAAATCCACTGGTTCTTTTTTTGTCTGTTCTAGCTTGTTCTGTTAAATGTGCTTGAGTAATGGTATTAAGGTCCAAGCAGACTAGTCCTCCAAAAACGACCAATTTATTAAACACACAAGTGAGCAAATGGCTGATGGCAGTGCCTATGATTGGATTTTCACCATACATTGACAACAGTTTTTTGTAAAAGTTGGAAAAGGTCTGAAGGCTAAAGCTGTTTTTCTTCCCCCCAAAGTCCCAACTTTTTAGACAAACACTACTGAAGAATTGACAGTACACGTTCATTTTGCTATACTGAGATAAACAGGTTGTAAATGTCATAATATTGTGAGACATAACCTGCAGTTGTGGCCACTGTTCGTATTAAACTTTATAGCTTTATTTTAGGTACATAGAGATTGCAGTATCATTATTGACTATTGTTTGGACAATAGATTGGATTTTTACCTTTCATGAGATGTAAGACAACATAACACTATTGTTTGGACAGTACATTCATTTGTTAAGGTTCACTGAAGCTTTGTTTTCATGATCAGCAGTGTGTGTATTTAGTAGAGATTATAGCACTGTTTCTGTTCATCAGTTTTATAATTAGGTGTGCCTAGAAAAATCAAAGGTAAAATGATCTGCCTTGCCACTGGGTACAGTTGTTCTGCTCCTGACTAAGACATATTGCATCATGCAACACGCCAGGGACGCATACCAGTGTTTACCCAGGTGTGTGTGTGTGTGTGTGTGTGTGTGTGTGTGTGTGTGTGTGTGTGTCCGCTCACTCACACGCACGCACGTACACAACGTAAAACAAAAGCCAAAACTACGTTCTGTTCAGGGAACAAAGGCTAACCACATTGTGTGTGCATACCCAGCTCCTCTTTAATTACTGTTCCTGATCAACAGGGAATTTTAGGCTAGGTAAGTGTTCGGGGGAATTCTGGATGATTCCCACATTGCACTGGATTGCCTCAGCATGATATGAGAGCTTGTTATTATTTTAGGAGGATTTCCCCAGCTCCTCCTGTGGCTCTAGCTGAAAACTAGTGCTGCTCCTTTAAGAAATTTACTCTGGCTGTGCTGCTTCAGGCTGCAGTTGGGGAGGGAGGCTGTGTACGGTGAGGCAGCCTGTGATTGGCTGAGCTCCTCTGAACTGTGACATCACAAGGCGGACCCACTCAATGGCATAAAATAACATCTCCTTATATGGGAAGTGTGGGACTGCACCATTTTTTCCACCAGAGGTGGAAATGTCTTTTTCCTGAGTCAAACCTCTTTAAAACTTATAAACTTGTTGTCTTATAAAAATGTTGCCTTTTAGTGACATGTGCCTCTATTGTTAGTAACTTCTCCTTTTCACACTTGGCTCCTAGTGAAAAATCTTTTTTTGCTAAGCCTTAATTTGAGAAGAAGCATAGCCATTATGAGAGGTATGAGCTATAGTTTGACAAACATTGATTCTCTTCACCAAGTGAAGTGTGGTAGTAATGTATGGCCAGTGTTCAGTAATTTTCCTTCTGAAGGAACCGTCCATATCAAGCCTTAATGTATTGTCCCTTGACAAAGCACCCCTATGTCCTAAAGAATAGTATCTCCCACAGACAGCCTGTAACCTCCCCTCCCTAAGTCAGATTTATCTCAGCAGCTAGGAAATACACCACCATCGATTGAAGTGTTTATGCTGCCGTTCAAAAAGTGCTCGGAACTGACCAAGACGGGTAATCAAGAGCACCACCAAAACGCCAGGAGTTTAACCATTAATCCCGTTCCAATGGTTCATTGGTTGAGGCTATGGCCTCTCAGTCAGGGTAAGCACTAGTGCTAGTTTTGCTCAGCCATGTTTCTGCTTAGTAAGTTCAGTACTGCTGTTGAAAGAGTTATGGACCTTCTGACAGCCAACCACATCCTCAAATTTTTTTATATAGCTGTAACGCAAGGAACATAAAATGATTGACAATGGTGAAATTTAGTTTTATTGTTACCCCGATTCTGCGTTTAATCTAACTAGTGCTCTTTCATTATTGTTTATAGTAGTGAGATAATCTAGAGAGATGCTTGTAGGTCAGTCACGTACAGGGACTGGTATCAGTTTCTTGTGCACTTCAGTCATTTTCCACTGTAGAATCACCACTGACCAAACAATATAACATAGGTTGAGTTTAAGGCATCTTTCCATGTATGTTTCCCATAAAATATCAACACAAGTTTGTCCTCTCACAAAAAGATAAATGTGATATAAGGACTGTTGTCCATTTTATATCTGAATATATACAGATAAATGATTCATATTTCTTGCCACTAATCTGTCACTCTTTAACTATTTAACATGAGTGCACTGTCAGTAGATGAGGCAGTTGAAACTGCTTGAAACAATGTGCATCTAACTGCACTTGGTACTGAAGATACTGAAACTGCTGAAAGACATGAGGCCCTCTCGAGTCCAAATCACTGAACCATTCACTTGTTTAATGAGCGCCATTAATCAGAAGTCTCTCAGGTGCATGTAGATACAGCAGAGAAAGGATGACTGAGCTGTTTACTTCTGTTGATTCGTAACTACCAGTAACTTAATTATTTGCTGAAGACAGCTGTAATTGGATTGAGATGTGGAATGGCTGTTTATCAAGCCGCTGCTGGGTAGATGTCGTTTGAGTATCTTTGTCTTGCAAAACAGCCAGCCATCATCAGATCATTCACATGCTGTTCTTTCCACTGCTATCCACTGAGACATGGGTTTTGGTCTACCCCCTTTAAATTTAAGGCCAACCCCTATCAGCAAGTCTTCACAAGTAAGTTTTTTCAGCAGATGTCCACCCCTTTAGACTGAAGAGTCGTTGAACATTTTAATGTTGACCAGATAAATAATAAGAGTGACTTGACTCTTGAAATTTCAGTGGACCTGTAATAGGTTCAGAAAGGACTAATTCTATAAGAGACGATATCTAGTTGTCCTGCTTGCTCTGTGGTTGAGTGATCCTCCTGGGTAGCCTTTTACTCCCTCATTTGTATGTCATGTCTACAACATCAGGTTGTTGATCAGAAAGCTAACTGCTGTCTTTCAGATGTTAAATGGGAAATCCAAAGATTTTAAATTTTTTTTGGCATAATCTAATGGTTAAGCTATAAACAAAGACAAAGTGGTTTGATATGAAATTCTCAGTTCTTGATAAACTTAGAGTCAGACCTGTTCACAGTGGTGATGATGGGAACCAGATGTCAGAAGTGTTTAATAGGGTTATGAATACATTATGAATAATCCTGCCTGATGTGTAAGACATTGTTTTAACAATAATTTGAGATTAGGTTTTAATGTAAAATCTATTTTCAAATATGTAAACTAGTCTCCAGAGATTGATGTCCCCAGAATTTTAACTCCTTTACACATAAAGCAAAACACACATGTAGGTTCACTGCTCATTTTGTGTGGTAAATAAAATGTCTATAATAACTTTGTGGACTTCTGGCTCCTCCCACCACCACTGTAAACAAGTCACAGAGTTTCTCCGTTATTTTAACTTTAATGGGGAATATTTCTTTGACAATTATTCGGTAAAACAGTTTACAATTATTAGTATCCAGAAAGAACAGTTTGGTTCAGTTTGCTTTTAATTCATTATGAACAAGAGTTTTTTTTTTTTTTTAAACTCATTTGGTCTGGGGCCAAAGCTGATGATGTAGAAGCACTGAACTGACTGTTATGTTGTCTGGTTAGCTTGGTTAGCAAGAAATCCCTGTCTTCCTGAATAACTTCCTGTCTACACAACAGAACAGCTCTCTAGATGATTTCATGTGTCAGCAGGCCACAGCATGGCAGCATGTTTTGCTAACACCATGTTTGTCCCAAAGAGAGCACTTAAACTTTCTGGTTATCTGAGTCCACCTCTGGGCTCTCTGGGTACCAGGCCACTCTAACCCTTTTGCTTATCTAAGTCTAACCAAAAGAGTGAACAGAGTTAAACCTGCCTGACTATTGTTGTCAGTCACCCTGAGTCCCTTGGTAGATCTCATATTAGTCATTGTGTTACCAAATATGCAATTTCCCCTGGCTAGCCTGCTTTTACTAAAAAGAATCTTGTGTAAAGTGTAGGCCAGATAATTGAATAGCACTTTCTTTTAAGAAACGCTACTACAGAGAGTGTTCACTGTGTAACAGTTTCAGTGACTGAAAACTTATGTAACAAATGTAAACCATCACCTTCAAGATACTTCTTATCTCTGTGATACAGAGTTGCCTCATTGGCCTTAATGTAGCCTTTTTCGATTTTTTAAACATGGACATCTGCATCAACTTTGAAACAGTGTGTGGATGGGGGATTTAATTCCATTAACTGATGGCAAATAAGTTTAGGTTTAGGTTTTATGCTCAGAAAAGGGAAAGGGCATTAATTTTCAAATGTCTGATTTTAGCAAATCTCCAAGTCAGCTAATGTTTTTTGTTTCATTTGTGGCCAAACAGCCACCGCCACCCCCAGTTGCCAAAAGTTTTGATAGTGGAACTCCCAGCAGGTATTACGCTCACTGGTTGACAATATAAGGATAATTATTGTCATCATGAATAGTTGACACAGTATACTTCTCTGAGCATATTGTGAATAATGACCGCTTTTAAAGAACACTGACCAACTGCATGTTTCTTTATGAGGACCCCATAATTAGTCAGTTTAATTGGATTTACTTTAACACTGTGATGTTGAACCAAAATCAGTGTACTCGTAGTTTTTGCTAGTATTTGAAATTTGTCATTGCTGTTTGTTTTTGGCCTTTACCAAGTTATGACACTTAAAAAAATAGAATATCAAGATAGCGTATCATGAAGATGTCTAAAATACCGCCCACCCCTGTTCTGAATTCATATGAAAGTTCTTCAGACCCTCTTCAGTAGCCCTCTTGTTTTTGCTGTTGTTGTTCACATGTATCAGTGTACCTCGTGTTCAGATGTTGACTGAGGCTTTGGAAAGCTGCTTTTTTTCCCCAGTTCTCCATGCTTAGTGACTGTGTCTCTGTTGTTAGCAACATGAACCGTGAAGACCGGAATGTGCTCCGTCTGAAAGAAAAAGAAAGGAGAAATCAAGAAATCCAGCAGGGAGGAGAGGCCTTTTCAGCCAATTCCCCACTCTTTCCTGAACCTTATAAAGTTGTAAGTTCTTTTCTTTTAGTTTTTTTCTGTGCTCCTCTTCTTTCTGTTGTTTGTTCGAAGTTAGTTATGGTTATTCGTTCATCAAACCTTTACTAGTCGCAGTCTTTAGCAAGAGAACGCTTACATTTACTGTGTTCATGTCTTGAAAGACATAGCACTCTGAGGTAAGTAGCCTTGGTTAAATGCAGCACTTGCAGACTTTTCAGTGCATGCGTGTTGCTGACTGACCTAAAATGGCTGTTGGCGAAGCACAAAAAATAGAGCTTTGCACTTGAGATTCAGTTTCACCCTCTCTGTAACATTCTGCTTGTCTTGCAGAATGCTATTAAAGCTAGTGTCTATTGTCCCCTCAAATTCTTGAATGTCACTTCTCTGTCACTGCAGGGTAGATCCCTTTTGATTTTTTTTTCTTTCCTATATGCAGGCATCAGATAATGACCTAAAAAGTTGGATAGCGTGCTTTGTTTTATCCTTTCTGTTTCTTAACATTCAAGCTAGTTACAGTTCAGAACTTATCCTCTTTAAAAGGTGTCAGAGAAGAACCAGGTACTTTTCAGTGAGTGATTCTTTACAAACCCAGTTGAAAGATTCTTTATGGAATTCAAGGTGATTGTTCTATGGCATTGCTTTAAAGAACCTTTAAAGAACCAAAGGACCTTTGGCATCTTTGTTTTTAGAGCATCAATTCAGTTGAAACATGCTCACCTCACAGTGAAATTAGATATTGACTGTAGCCACCAGCAGAGAGAAAAGAGGATTTTAGTCTTCCACCGACTAATCTTTTGCTGCTAAGCAGCTTTACACAAAGGTAAGTGTTTACTTTACCTGGTAAGGGATCCATATAAGATAGATCTAGAAGTGTATGTTTACACGAAGAAGAGTATGGCATTGTAATGTGGTATTAATATGGGGGTTGTTCACATCACCGGTCATTCCCTGTGCAATGGGAAAAGGCCAGTATAGGTGACCTCAGTCTCGAATGCTGTCCCCATATGTGACAGTTATTTTAAAGGGTAAAGGGGCATTTGGCTGACGCTCTTATCCAGAGCGACTTACAATCATTAGTTACAGGGACAGTCCCCCTGGAGCAACTGAGGGTGAAGTGTCTTGCTCAAGGACACAATGGTAGAAAGTGGGGTTTTTTTAGTAGTCAGGGAAGTGTAAAAGAAGGAGAAGCGCATGTACAGTAACAAACTGTACTGTTTACCTTTCCAGCTTACACAGGGGTTCCTTTGAGATGTTGGATGCCCATGAACATCTTGTCTTCTTTGTTTGATTTTTAAATCAAATCTGTTTCTTAACCGTCACCGTAAACCAGATCCCCTTATTAAAAACAGCATAACCAATGTTGCTTTGGCATTAGAAAGCTAATTCTGTTCTTTAAAACTCACATCATCTTACCCTCCTATTGCTGGTTTAAAGATGTTTTGAAATTTTGCTTAATTATACATTAGTCAGATGCTGATGCTCACTTTATCTAAGCTGTTTATAAGCCTTGGAAGTGAGTATTTGTTGCTATATAGTTTCCCACATTGAACACTGTCCCTGTACCACCCGTCCTAAAGCAAGAATAAACATCTCTTCCTATCTTTTCTTCTCATTCTCACCCTTTCTCAGCAGTCCAAGACAGAAGACAAACTTTCAAGTCGCATCCAGAGCATGCTAGGAAACTACGACGAGATGAAAGAAACCATCGGCGAACCTCCTGTATCTAAACTCATGCCCAAAGCCTCCAGCTCGTCCTCTTCAGAGGAGAAGTCTATGTATGGTGAGACGCGAGGCGGTGGCAGCCAGAGCCAAGGCAACAAGTGGACACCAGTGGGCCCAGCCTCTGGCGCCTCTGCCTCGTCTTCATCCAAGTCCCAGAACCGCTCCAGCTCTGGCATACAGAGCAGCCACAGCAGTAGCCAACGCAGCGGCTCCAGTGGCAGCAGCCAGCGACACGAACGAGACTTCAGCAGCAGCAGTAGCAGCACCAAGAAGTCCAGCAAGCATGAGCATAAGTCACACACCACCTCCAGCCCGGCTAAAGTCTCCATGAACTCCAGTAGCCACTCGCGTTCACTAACTGCCGAACACCATGGCAAGGAACGATATCGTCCCAAATCACCCAGAGACCGTGAGGCTAACTGGGACTCACCTTCCAGAGTTCACTCTTCCTCCTCTTCATCTTTTCCCAGCGGCCAGCATTCCAGCCAGACCTTTCCCCCCTCACTCATGTCTAAGCCCGGCTCCATGCTCCAGAAGCCTACAGCCTACGTGAGGCCAATGGATGGCCAGGAGACAGCCGAACCCAAGACCTCCTCTGAGCCCTATGGCGGCCAGTCCCATAGCAGCAACATGGGGGACATGAAGGGCAATGGCAAAGCATCGCTCACCAAGCTCAAGATTCCAGCGCCAGTAGAGGTGAGGCATTTTTTTTTTTTTTTTTTTTGTAGCTCCCTGATCCACAAGTACATCAGCTAGAGCTTGAAGTGTTTACAGTCCCATCGGATTTGTACTTTGGATTTTTTAATGTTATACAATTTGATACAACTTTTTTTTATTTCATTTGACCGGATCTAATGACTGTTATTGTTGCTATACGGTAATTTAACCAGTGATGTCTTCTCATTTTTTTTTAGCATTCTGGGGGGTAATGAACCAGTTCACATCAGATCCAGACAATTTTCTTGAGCATGAGTCAGCTTAGGAACTTGTTGCGGTTTTGATTGGCTTCAGGCAAAATTTTGTAGTGTTCAGGTCAGGACAGGTGATGATGTGGCTCTGGTTGCATTTAGACCAAAATTTAGGCCTGATTAAAACTCCAGTGTGGACATTTGCTCATCATGCTTGTTGGATTATGGTCAAAAGTTAATTTGTCACATTTTCAGATATTCAAATAAAATATTATATTTCAAATAAGCACAAATTATCCAACTCAAACTTTAATTGGATTTGCCATGATAAGTTGTCACTATTATGTGAGATGTCACCTGATAGCGTCTGCTCCATTTGAACTTTTGATAGCATCAATTACGATTATCTTCCAATGGTGAGATATAAGACACATTCCAGGTCAAAAATGGGTCATATAGATGGAGAATAACAATTTAAATACCACTACTTTGCTTTATTAGATCTGATTACATTAAATATAAATATTTAATCGTAAATATTTTCTAGTAATTTCCATCTTAATTACAAAATTGACAAATAAAACATTTAATTTAGTTTTTGTAAATGACAATTCAGCCTACCTACAATACGTTTGTGTCCATGGGTCCATGGGCTTTGGGAAACATTGGCCTGGTGTGTTTGTATCTGGATTCCCTTGGTCCGGATCAAAGCAGTGCTTTAGTCCTGGTTTGCTTGAGGTTCATATCTGAAATAAAACCAAAATATTTAAGCAAAGGTCATATGCATAAAACTAAAAAGTGTTTGGGCATATTTTATGACGAACAAATGGTGGCAGTAACTAGAACCGTTCTCACAACAAAGAAATTAACCATTGTCTGTTTTAATCAAACCAAACCTTCCAGGTATGAACACACCCTAAGTAATAGGTGCCTTAACCGACTATTGATGATAAGTTAAATCAACATACCATTATTTTGACCGCAGTAGGAAAACTGCTGCATAAATGTAAACCAACAAATTTACAGGTGCTTAGTCTTAACCATATTCAGGTTTTCACAGTACGGAAGGGTGCTTTTGTGTTACTAATTACAGGTATGTTAGTATTTTATTTAATACAGTTTATCAATGCTAGGTTAAAATGTAAACTTACATATATTAACAACCAGTGCTCTTGGAAATGCTATGTTCCATTATACCTTAACCCCTCACTGTTACATATGTCTTATAGACTGTAGCTGAAAGAGGTTTAACCTGGGTATTTTTAAGTGTGACACTACTGGACCTTTTTTGTCAAATATTAATATCACATGTTGTGAACATGCAGTATTGCCCAACCCTAGTCATTAGATATGGGTGCTGTCTCTCAAACAATAGCTTCATAAAGCTTTAGCATATTTAGTCTAATATGAAAATGTCACAGTAGGATCTCATAAGAGGTTCATGCAATCTTGTAATGAAAGCCTGAGGCTTGAGCCTTTATGAGGGGCCTTTATCCTCATTTGGGGTTTATTGTGTTTGATACTATTCTCAGTTCATCTCTCTGCTTTATTTGCAATTTTTTTTATGCTGACTGACCTTATTTTACCTGGCAGGCATCCATGACAGGAGATCCAAGCTGTGTTGATGAGATTTTAAAGGTAAATACGGCGGTTTGTTCATCTCTGCCTATCAGTAATGGAAATGCTCATTAAAAACTGAATTACCTTCTACCATGAGACAGGTTTGTTTTTCCCCCTTCCAGTTTGTACAAAACTCATATCTTGCTTGTCTTCTCTCTCTCTCTTTCTCTCTTTCTCTCTCTCTCTCTCTCTCTCTCTCTCCCCCTCCCTCCCTCCCTCCCTCTCTCTCAGGAAATGACTCAGTCCTGGCCTCCTCCACTTACAGCCATTCATACTCCTTGCAAGACGGAACCTTCAAAGTTCCCCTTCCCCACTAAGGTCAGACATTGCTGCAGGCGGCTGGCACTCTCCTTCAACTTTAGAACAACTGCCATCCTTTGTACTGTTTTCTCCTGTACATCACTGTAGCATTTGGAGAGATTTTGCAATTCTAAGTAAATGAGTCATGGTTGAGTCAGCTTGTATGATCAGCCACTTGAAGTCTGAGTGATGTTAACTTGCTCTACTGACGTAAAACAGTCTGAAGGGATTGTTTACAATCAGCATACTGTCAAATGTCTGTATGCTGTGTCCGCTTAAAATTCCCAAACAATATTGCTACTGTTACCTTTCCTGAATCTCTACATATCTTTCTTTGTGTTGTAGGATGCCCAGCACACAAGTTTTACAATCAGTAAGTATTCAAGATATCAGATAAACTTAAATTACTCTGTTTGACTTAAGTTATTTATCTTAAGGTATTTGGTTTAATTTATTAGTTTAATTTATTAGCATATTTTAATTTATTAGCATACTTTTGATGAGCCATTTCTTTAAAGCCATTTCTTTTCTTGTAATTTATTTTTCCCTCTAAAAAAATAACTTATGATGTTTGTGTGGTTTGGATGAGTGGGGCTAAATTGCTGGAGGCTGAATAGGTAAATATAGTGGTATCACAGCAAATTTAAGCCTGGCTATTTTTGCAGCTTAGCTACCATACATAGACTCCTGATGTGGGCTGTTTAAGGGAAATTGTTCACCCAAAGTATGCTGATATTGTTACCATCTAATGAAAGTCTCACAGATTGGGTTAATTTTTTGACTGGATGATGTTTAACACAATTTAAACATCTACACAATTTTTGAAAGAGCACAGTAACTGAATAACTGAAATAAAGGAAAATATTAAAGAACAATTTGGCCGTTTTAACCTAGTCTAAGAACTTTGATACATATACAGTTCAAACAAAATTTTAAGTAAGGGGTAATGTGGCAAAATAGAAGATTTTGGTCATTGTGATAGTACAGCTTTCAAAAATGATTATCAAGATCATGTTCAGCATATTTAGTAGTAGCTGAACTATAGTGATATGTCCAGGCTAACTCATTATCTCACCTCTCCCAGAAAAATGTATCTCAGGGAAGGGCTCATCCACCAGTCAGCAGTCTAAGGCATGTGATGGCGATCAGTCCAAGTGAGTTACAGATTTGTTTTTTAATGATTTAGCGGCCTTCTGAAATAAGTGCACCTTTTTTGGTCATGAAGGTTTTAGTGTTACCTATTTATGGTTGATGAGTTTACAGTTTAGAGTTACATCTGTGGTTTAGTGAAAGAACAACATATTAAACATGAGGTTCACTTTTTGTGGTTGTTTTTTAAAAGGTTGTGTGTTTATTTGATATGAGTAATCCAGTTGTACAGTCCCAGTTCTGTGGACCCCAAACTTTGGGGGTAAATCATTTGTAGAAGAGGACCTTTAAAAACGTTAGTGAAATTTTGAGAAATTGGAAAATGCTTCCATTAAGTGCGTGCAACAAAGCTCTTTTTAATTTTTTGTTTTAGTGTATGCTGAAAAAATACTAAGTAATTACAGGCATATGTCTTCAGAAAATTAAACTATTTTAACCGACTGAAAGCTCCATTGTAACGACTGTCATGTTCATGTGCCTCTGCTCCAGCATGCTGCAAGACGATCTGAAACTTAGCAGCAGCGAAGACAGCGATGGAGAACAAGACTCTGCCAAAAGGAACACCTCAGCAAGGTACTAGAGCGGTGCTGCAGCAAATCAGAGGCTTGATTCAGCATGAAAGTCGCCTTTTAGAACTTAAAAAGATCACTTTCCTCAATTTATGTAATTCAGCCAAGACATATTTGGTTCCTGGGCTCCTCTTTAGCTTCTTTGTCCATTTTTATAGATATGTCAAATTGCCACTGTTTTAGTCATGATGATATAGGCATGCTGCCTGCACATTGCTCATTTTTGTTGTACATGATTGGCTTCATGGACCTCATAACGTCAGTGCAAAATAAGAAGCAACCTGCAGACACCAAAGATTAAAAGTGTGTTAATTTCACTGTCACTGAAATGTGGCTTTAAGTAGCTATGATGGAAGCAGTTTGGTGTTATATCAGTGAGGGACTCTTCCTCTTTATTAAAGCAGTCTGTCTTGAGTTTGAGTTTGTGTTTACAGTTATTGTTTTATAACTGTGGTATGTGCAACTCTGGTATCTCACCCCTATTTGTTTTTTGTATGTACGTGTCCTGTTATTTCATCAGTAATAACAGTAATAATAACAGTGAAGTAGCTGAGCGGGAGGACTCCAGTAGTCACAGTGGCTCAGAGAGCAGCTCTGGATCAGAAAGTGAGAGCGAGAGCAGCTCTACTGACAGCGAGACAAATGAACCACCCCGGGCAGCCTCTCCTGAGGTGAGACACATCTGACCCTGGCACTTGTCTTCCACGATAGTTATGTTGCTTTACCTCATCTGTTGTCCTAAAGAAACAGACACACACCATGATTCTGAGGATGCAGCGTTTTATCATTTTCATCATTGTTCAGCAAGAAAACATCAATTTTGAGAATAAATATGTGAAGGAATCTGCTTTAGCCTGTGCTAAAAGGTGTACTCTTCTTTTCCATTCTAGCGAGAACAGCCTCCAGCCAACAAATGGCAACTAGAAAACTGGTTGTCAAAGATAGAGGATCGGGAGAATAACACGGGCCGGGGCTATGGCAGCCAAGGCTCCAAAGACTCAACCCCTACCACGGGACGGGACCTACGGGCGGCCCAGAAGGGTTCGGAGAATGGCCGGGGCCGCCAGAAGTCGCCCGCTCAGAGCGAGGGTAGCGCAGCCAGCCAGCGGCGATTTGTGGGCAAGAAACAGCCCAAGAAGCCAGAGAAGGCGCCTGTGGTGGAGGAGCCAAAAGGTGGGCTGAAAGTGGAGAGTGAACCTCCACCTGAGGTTCCAACACATCGTGGTCGGGCACCCAACAAGGGCCCTCGCAAACCCAACATCAAGAAGGAGCCCAAGTCGTCCTCATCACCCCGGGCAGCACAGGACAAACGCAAAGCGAAGGCACCAGGCAAGACGGCACAAAAGTCACGTGAGTTTGTGGACACAGACTCATCATCCTCTGATTCGGAGGGTGAAGAGAGCGCACCCTCTTCCTCACAGACGCCAAAATATGTAGAAAGCATCCGCACCCCTGTTTGCGTGTTCTCACCTGTTGAGACCACAGAGCTGCTGTCCCCGCTTAGTGACCAAGACGAGAGGCTGCTGCCCCCCAGGCAACTTCTGGTGACTATCGACCTGAACCTACTGAGTAGAGTACCTGGCCGGTTGTACAAGGATCCTGAGGTGAAGATGGAAAGAGACTCTGCCATAGAGAACAAGGACTTTCAAAAGCAACCGGGGGAGAAGGTACCCAGCAAGGGCAAGAGGAAGCATAAGGTAACTGTATTTGGTTT
>JBBPCZ010000045.1:42217-90087 GCA_037974445.1 Brycinus macrolepidotus
AAACAAAATGGCAATAATTACCTTTGACGTACTTCTAGTAGTGTTTTGCCATCCAGCTGGTCACATTGCAAGAGGAGTGATCACCTAATCAGTACCTCATAAAGCAGAATGAGGTGCCTGTGTAGGTATTTAACAGACACTGGCATTGAATGGTTGTCATACTCATAGAGATGCTGATTTAAAAATAAATTGCAGTGGTCTCTTTTTTTTTTCCAGAGCTTAATTAATATTAATAGTATCATTTTAATTCTTCTTCTTTTTCTTCTTTTTTATTTATTTATTCATTCATTCATTACATTTGTTTTTTTCAGACCATTTGGTAGAATAGTGCTTGATGAAATAAAGACATGTTTAACTCAGTTTAAACAATTTTTATAAAACTATTTCAAGTGAGAAATCGTATTGAGCTTGAATGTGTGGTACACTTCAGTTCATTTCATCATTGCATTACATTACAGTCATTTGGCAGACGCTTTTATCCAAAGCAGCTAACAATATGAGGACCCATTCAAGTTTCAGTTCGCCCAAAAATTCTAATCACAGTAGCAGTGAATGTGATGTGGGCGTAAAGTGTTTGATTGAAACCAGTTTGACAATTTTAATTGTGTACTTTTTCCCCTTTATCAAATATTTGGTGTACTGTTCTGTTACTGATAATTTACTGTTTCTCTAATTGTTGTAGATTGTTCATTATCATACTATTTAAACACTAATCTTTGAGGCATGAGAATTTTTAAAAACAAAAAAGAAAAAGCGGACTCAACTTTTACTACATAAAAGCTCAAGTCAAAGATTCCTACTCAGTGGGGACAATGAAGATGATGTGAAAAGATGATGTTTAGTATTTTTTTCCCAACATTAATTGTTAGCAGTGTTAGTGTTTTGGGATGACCTGCTGTTCAACATCCCATTTGTACAGTTGAAAATATTTGTTCAAGTTCTAACCACATGAAAGGTGTGTTTGTAGAATGACGATGACTGCGTTAAACCAGATAGCAAGAAATCCAGGCAGGAAGAGAAGTCTTCACATCATAAACCAAATAAGGAGTAAGTATGTCTTGCTTTTAGTTTGAAAAATAACAAATCTGCAAAGGTTTTATTTAGTCATTGTGCATGCGGGCAGTTTTAATTAAATTGAAATGTATTGTTTATGGAAGGCTTACGGTGATCAAATTCTCCTGAATGCTCTTCACTCAGTCATGTTTTGGCTTTTCACATTATAAATATGGCACACTTTCCAGGTTATCAAGGCGAGGTCTGGATAAGGACAAAGAGCCTGTGCCCTCTCCCTCTATGGTGCTGCAGCGAACACCCAAGTCTGAGCACCAGGGGCGTAAACGCACGGCCAGCCAGTCATCCACCTCACTGCCCAGCAGTGCTAGCAGCAAAGAGAGTGGCAAGAGCAGCTCCAGCTCCAAGCACCGGAAGGGCGAGGACAAACAAGGCCGTGGCAGCAGGGAAGCCAAGGTGTGAGTCTGTGGCCATTTGCTTCTCTTTGCTAAACATCATGTTCATGTGAACATCATTATGCTGGACTTGAACCACATTAACATAGGCAGTAAGGTCAGTCCTCGGAAGTGAAATAAGCTTTAGAATGACACTGATTCTCATTTCCTTCCTCCAGGAGAAGAGCTCTAAGATGGAGAGTCAGCTGACTGTACCTCCTCTCTCTTCAGATAGCTCAAAGAGGTCCAAACTGCTTTTTGAGGACAGGTAATACAAGGATCCTCCAATGACTCATTAACAAGTGCATAAGATGTTGCATAAATGGCATTTAATTTAAAAGTTCTTGTGACTCGAGCAGTGTTTGTATTATACAATGTGGCCAAACTGAACAGATACATTAGACAGCAACACTTGAGCACTGCTGGATTTGAGTTTTGTTATAATTGTAGGGTTTGAAGTGTCAGCCCTCAGCTTTGGGTGAAGCTTTAGGTCTTTTCAGATGAGATTAGATTAGCAGATGAGATTTTAATTAGCACTTTCACTTATTTGACCAACCTTTTCGTCTACTGTAGATCTTATTTTATTCAGTTTTATTTCACTAGATTTATACTGTATGGGTATGGGAATTGGTATGTTTGGTCTATAGATTATTTCAGGAGTCATAACCCATAAGTACAACCTACAAGCTCTAAACGCCCACTGTTTTGTTTGTACACTAGAATGATTTTGTTTATCATGTTATGATGCAGGAAACTATTTAACCAGTTAGCATGACTAGGCATTTTTAAATGGACTATTCTAAATGCTATGTGTAATGTTGCATTTAGATTTACTTTGATCATCACAACCTCTGGTTAATTTTTATGGGCTATTTCGTGGTGTGTATGTGTATGAACATATCCATCAGTTCAAACACAGCCGTTGAATTTAATAAGCCTGCTTTTTACATTAGGCCTGCATACAACATATTAATTAATCACTTTTGGAATGTCATTCTGGAACACAAGCAGAAATGTTGTATATTGGTACTGCTTGAAAGTAATTTTAATGTTTTTGAGCCTGATTATCAGTCAAATTGCATATTAACAGAAAAAATACCTCTTTTGATTATACTTCATCAAACAGCAAAACCAGGTAAAAGGAATCTAAGATGATATAAAAGTAAAGTGACCCCTTATAAGTGTAAAGTGACCGTTCTGCTATACGTGAACACACCACAGCACACAGTGTGAACAGTGTGAAATTCTTCCTCTGTATTTAACCCATTCACCAAGTGAAGCAGCGGGCAGCCAGGAACACCGCGCCCGGGGAGCAGTACTCAAGGGTACCTCAGAGGTGCCTAGCGGTCTTGGGAATCGAACCCACGACTTTCTTATCGCAGGGCGAACGCCCTAACCACTAGGCTACCAGCTGCCCCAGCTGCCCTATAGTCACACGTGAACACACCACACCATACCATAGCACAGCACACAGTGGGCTGCCACCAACCAAGGGCGCCCGAGGAGCAGTCTGTGGGGACGGTACCTCAGTGGTACCACTAGCAGTCCTGGGATTCAAACCCACGACCTTCTAATCAGAGGGGCGAAGACTTAACCGCTAGGCCGCCCAGCTGCCCCATAAATGCCATTATTGCTATGTTATTGCCTCTATATACTTAAAAGATCAATAAATCTAAAATGAACTCTTGCAGTCCATCCTTGGACCTTCCTAGTTACTTCATATCTTTCATAATTAGATGATGATGGGTAAATTGTAACTTTAGATGTCTTAAACATATTTTTACACTCTAACATTTTCAGAGTTCATTCTGCTGACCATTACCTCCAAGAAGCTAAGAAGCTCAAACACAATGCAGACGCTCTGGTAAGGACATCTCTATCCCTTACACAAAGTACCACCTGTTGCTATAAGGTAATCCACATGATATTTCAGTGGCATCTATGTCTTAAAAAAGAGCTGAACAGAGGAGCTTTCTTTGCTCTTAACAAACTTAATGGTGTGTAGTGAAGAGACTAATGAATATTGATGCTTTAATCAGTATTCATATAAAAAATCGAAACAAGATTTGTTTTATTTTTCCTGCTTTATGTACAGTAAAATGCAGACCTTCAGTAGATATTATATCGGTTCATGTCAGGCCAGCTTCCTTTTAAACCAATACATTAAACAAAAATTAGGTTACAGCTCTGGGGTTGTAGTATACAGCTTGTTTGGAGACTGGTTTTGGTTTCTCATTGGGTCTAAATATTGATGTCTAGGTTTAGAGGCGTTAGTTATGGATTTCAGGTCTTTTTTTTTTTTTTTTCCTAGATTCATTTGATGATGATGTAAGGATAGAACATCCTTACATCATTCTGAAGTCTTCTGACTTCTGACTATATAGACTGTTATGGAACACATCATGAGCATGTTAATGTTCATTCTGAAGTCATGTTAATGTCCTGTTTTAAAGATGGACAGATTTGAGAAGGCTGTGTACTACCTGGATGCTGTGGTCTCCTTCATTGAATGTGGGAATGCCTTGGAGAAAAGCGCCCAGGAGGCCAAGTCCCCTTTCCCCATGTATGCTGAAACTGTGGAACTCATTAAGTAAGTACTCTTCCTTTTTTTTCCCTTAACTAGCCATGTGACTTCATGATTGTACAAACATGTGTGCAATATATTAGGGTTGTGCTTTTGTCTGCAACCCCTAGGTGCCCTCTTTACACCATGTGATGTATAAGAATGTTAATCTCCTGCTAAGGGAAACCAGCTTGTCATATGTCATGTGTTTTCTGGTGCGTGTGTGTGTGTGTTTTACAGGTACACTATGAAATTAAAGAGCTATATGGCACCAGACGCTACCTCAGCAGACAAAAGGCTAGCCGTACTGTGGTAGGTGAACAGTCACTCTCTCGCACATGCACATACACACGTTCTTTCCTGGCTAGCGAGTGTGACGGCTGCAGGCTTGCAATACCATTTAGCAGGATCGCACAGCCTTTTTTTAAAGACTAGTTTTTGAACATAATAAAGGAAAATACAATGCATGGTTGTTTACATGCATCACATTGCAATGCATGTAAACCCAGCTACGACGTGCATTGATGTGTATTTTGCAGGAAAATATCTGTAGCCCTCCTTTTCAGTGGATTTGACTTGTAATTAGTTCTGCCATACTCTTGACATTCACCAAGTAATTAATTTAGAGTGGTAAATTTGAAGGACCAGTCCATCAGTGGTCCATGCTCTTATTCTTTTGCTGTTGTAAAAAACCCTTGTATCTCTGAAATGGTGATTTTTGCCAGGGGAGGATAAATATTCTTAAATTACATTATTCATAAAATGAACAGATTTGTTCCATTCATCATGAAATATTTTGTGGTTTATACTATTGGTATATTATGTTGGTTAATAGACTGATTTTTCTTGTGTTTATGTATATTCAATTATTTTACTTTAATAAAACTGGATCACAAATCAGTTTTAAGTTCATTTACTGAAATCTGTGTGTTTTTAGCCTGAGGTGCCAGTCTCTCCTCTACCTGAGACTCTTCAAACTAAGGAAGGAAAGTGCATTAAAGTATTCTAAGACGCTTACTGAGCATTTGAAGGTATGTTTCAGTTGTCAGTTTCAGTAAAGTATTACTGCTGTCCAGCTTTTCAAAATTAATTTTTGTGCAGAATGAATTATGTGCTATGATGTCATGTGTATGTTTTTCAGAATTCACTGAGTAATACTCAGGCTCCATCTCCTGGAATGGGAAAGTAAGCCTTTTTTCTTTTCCTTCATTTTTTCAGTGAGGTTACTTTCTTCAATATGTATAGAATGCAATGTAGTTATGTAGTGTGAAAACTACTTTCAGATTCATATTAAGTTTGTATCGGGGTTTAGAAACTGAATGTAAAAACAACTGGTTCACTCTGAGCACAAAAAATATACCAAAAAACAAAACAAAAATAAAATATATCAGTTCTTGTGATTTACATAAGTTAAAGAAGTTAAACCTGAACAGCTGACCAACTCATTTGACAATATATACCAAAATGATTACGTGTCCTAAGCTAAATCCTGCCACAACAGACATGAAAAAGCTTATGGGCCACTTGTGTCTTACTTGAAGACTTGATGTGTGAATGTAGTTGTTTTTAACAAAGCCTTAAGCTATTCAAGTTAATTTGCAGACCGCAAAAAATGACACAGCAACTACTCAAAGTTTGCACATCTTTTGCCTTTTTTTTTTTCGCCTCCCCATTTGAAACACTGGCGCATATAGCAGCCAGACAGTCCTGATTTTGACCAACTCCACTCAGATTTTATCATCTTACAAAAAGCACTATCTAATCACTTTATTTTTTATAAGTACCCATAATCTGATTATTCGTTTTTCCTTTTACTGTGAACGATAGTTACCTTTTCTCTAAGTTAAAGTATATAATCTTATTACCCTCTGACCCTGATGATACAGTGAATCACATTGTATATGGTTACTGACTTATGAGCAATGTGAGTTATGTAACTGTAAGGTTGCTGTTGGTAGCAACACGTCAGTTCTGTTCATGTATGTGTTGATTTGAGAGAGGACTTGAAACACAGTGGCACCAATTCCTTTGTTCGTCTTTGGAAAGTATTAACTACCTACATTGTTGCAACAGTCATCTAGATCTTTACCTTTATCTTGCTTCTTCTTCCTCCATCTTCAGTAAAGCAGCTGGTATGCCGTCCCCAGTGTCGCCTAAGCTGTCCCCCGGCAGCGCTGGCAGCTACTCCTCAAACAGCTCCAGCCAGAGTGGCAGCTCCTCCGTCACCATCCCTCAGCGTATCCACCAGATGGCCGCCAGCTACGTGCAGGTCACCTCCAATTTCCTCTATGCCACTGAAGTGTGGGACCAGGCTGAGCAGCTGGCCAAGGAACAGAGAGGTAGGATTTCCAAATAAAGCTTTAAAAGCTTTCATTCAAATTTTGAGCCTCAAAATGGTCCAAAAATTGTCAACCCACAGCACCAGGTTTTGAGTTCAGACCTTACTGGACCCTGATAAAATAATGTCCAAACCTGACCACCACCAACCAGACACAATTAACTTACATTGCATTGTGAATTGTACACTGAACTGCAGTGTTGGTCTCAGTGCTATCCTGAGAATGGTCCACCACCCATATGTATATATGTCCAGTGAACTGACAACTCAGTATATATGCACCATGTCAGATGATTTCCTGATGTCTTATGACTGTCTCTTTGGCTGCATTAAACTTTACTCTGCATAGAATTTACATCCATTCATTTTCAAACATTGGCCTTGTGGACCTCAATATCAACAACACAGGTTCCTCCAGCATGCAAGATTAAAATCTATTTAATAGGGAGGGGAAACAATTAAAGCAGCAGCTTGAACATGCCTTGATGTAAATAGTCATATTCCATCAGGCTCTGAATATATTCCAGGCTCTGAAGTGGGCTGTTATGGCCCTTGCCCTGTGTTCTAGTTTGTTTATACTGTGTTTTCTTTTGTCCCATCTTTTAGAGTTCTTCACTGAACTGGACAAGGTTATGGGCCCGCTGATCTTCAACACCAGTAGTATGACTGAACTGGTGCGTTACACTCGGCAAGGCCTCCACTGGCTACGGCTCGATGCCAAGCTCACCTTATAAAAGCCTTGCTTTCCTTCCTTCCCTCACACTCACTGGCCATGTTCATCATCCACGCTCCTCTACACCTACTCACAACACTCTCAGACTTAATCTGCCTCAGACATATCTGTGACACTGTGTCCATTTTCTACACCAGCTTGCCAAAAAAGCAAAACAGAAAACACTGAGCTATTTGGAATGCCCAACACCCCCCCCCCCCCCCCCCAAACCCACATAAATATTCATGAGTGGGGAGTCAACCAAGTGCACATTTATCAACAGAGCATTCTTAAGCTGCACTTGTCTCATTGCTTTTGGGCTGAAAAAAAAGAAAGAAAAGCCATCTTCTGTTTTCTTGGCCTCATTTTTGCTTTTTTGTCTGCTTTGTTTTTTTGTTTTTTTTTTCCTTGTTTTGTTTGTTTTTTATTTTTAAATTCTTACAGCTGTGAACAAAGGTGGACAATACTTTTAGACTTTTTATAGCTTTTTTTTGTTTTGTTTGTTTTTTTTTTTAACCAAAGTACCTCCCTTTAACCAAAGGTGCTTTAAAACGAAGGGTTTGTCCTTTTATCTTTTTTGTGCCTTGTATATGATATACAGGAAGACAGGAGATACAGTATCTTACTCACCCACAGGGATTGGTCTTTGAATTAGGTTGCGACAAGTGGGGCGATATGTGGCGCAGGGCGAGGCTGTGGAATGCTGATGGACATTTGCAGTAATCCAAGCTAGCATTCTGATTGATGTAAAGAACACAGCATGGCTGCACCACAGAGAGATATCATTGCATGCACAAAATCATTTTCTTCACAGACGCCGAGCTGAGTTTGATGTGGCCTCAATCCTCAACTGTCTACAGGTGTGACAACACTGAACGTTTCTGCAAGTTTTTTTTGTCTTTCCCAACTGCATGATGTTGTTGACCAAAATGATCTAAGTCATATCAAACACTTATTCCCCCCCCAACCTCCTTTGTTTTTTTTCACGGCTCCTATCCTGTACTGACTTTGTTGGTGCAAAAATTGACGTAAATTCACCTTTCAGAATATTAACACAGTATATTTTGTTCATGCTGGCCAAGGCTTTTAGACTTTTTAGCCATAGCTTTTCTCTTCCTAAGCACAGGATTGATTACTGCCGCTTCAGTACCTGACCCTGATATATTTTATTTAGATACAGAAAATTAGCTTTGTTCAGACTTGCATTTTCACTTTTTTTGGTTTGAATACAGGGTTGTAATATGAAATGTATTTCTATTATATATGAAAATGTCATATTTAAATATTTAATGTGAGTCTTGAGGTTCCTTTTATAGCTTCATAGTCATTTGTGTACTACAAATCATTTAAAGGAAAGAAGTCATCTAAGGAATATATTTATGATACTGTTGAAATTTACAGTTTATATATATACATATATACAACACACAGTATATTGCAGGATTACATTCTTCTAGTGGAGATCTGCCCAGAAAATACAAGCAAGGTTTACCTATCAAATTGTGTTCCATTGTCGCCTCATTCTTGTCTGATGTGTTTGCAGTAAATCAAGCATCGCAGGCTAAAAGTTTAATCGAATAAACCACTTGTGTTGGTACTGTTATAAAAGAATTGGACTCATATCTTTTTAAGATTGAAGTCCCTTGGCTCAGTCTGCAGTGTTTTAAATGCTGGAAATGTACCATTTCTTGCACTAGAAACTCCTTTCATTGGCTCCCTGTTTTTTCTGTAGGGACAAACTGTTATTTCTTCTTGCATTCATTCAGAGTTGAGGAAGAAATCTGTCTATGCAGACCTTGCTTTCCTTTAACAGCAACTAACATGGGCAGTGGTTACCAGCTAGTAAATTCAGTACCGTTTTCATGTGTAATTTTCACCAAGTATTGTACATTGACTTTAGACTTTGGGTTCAGTTATGTTAAAGTAAATTGTTTGAAGGGCATTCCACTGATTTTTTCCAATTTTCTGCACAGTTCAATCATTGGGATGTAAGCATTCATTAAGAGTAGTTTGATATGAAATGCTGTGTTGTATAGTACTTTATTGATTCAATTTCTTTACAGTGGTTTGGATGGGACCAGGGGTGTTCATGTCTTCAGCTCAAACATAGCCATTTTATTAAATGTCCAAAACAGCAAGTGAGACATCATGTTATATGTAATGTTGGTTATGTTAGTGGAAAATATATCTAGGGTGTAAAAAGTACTTTTTTGGGGGACTATTTTTCCTTATGATGACTGCATATATACCTCTTCACCATGGATGAACTTGTGCTTTAGGCCAAAACCTGATCTCAAGACTAACTTAAATGAATGTCTCGGGCATCATAACCATTTGGGGTAACCTCCTCCCATGAGGAATTTTTTAGAGGCATTAAACTCTTCATACCTCTATGTCCTATCAACACCACTGTAAATTATTCTGAACATTTCACATCAAACCACTGTGAGCCACTTTCTTTGTGTCTTAATGCTTAATGACAGAATAATGCAGACATTGTGCATAGTGAAAAAAATTTGGTTGAATTTCCTTTTAAGCTAGTTGCCTTCTATATATTTTGTGTTTGGGTAGAATATGGTATAGTTCTACCCAAACAAACAATGTTTGTCTCAGTTGACTGTTGCATATATGCAGAGAGAACGGTTTTGTCCTGCTACTTAAGAAAATACTCACTGCTAGGTTCAGTTTTCTTCAGAAGCTTTTTTTTTGCTAGGTTTGATTACCAACATAGTTAACATCTGTCTTGGACAGCCTGTTGCTCGCTTGGAGCATATGTGTGGTGTATATTGAGGCAAATATGGATTTTGGAGAAATTATCCTATTGTGTTGTATTTTTATCTTATTTTTATTAAAATTGTAGATCATTACTCAGAGCCCACTGGTCATACATGAGCAGGGTTTTGTTACTTGCATATTGACTTAACTTATGCACTACTTTCATTTAAGCAGAGGTTGCAGGGTGAGACTAACTACAGGTGAATTTGTTGCAGAAATATTCCCATAGCCTTCAAGCCACCCTTATTTTCTTGTTTCCTCATTATGTTTTGTTTTTATTTCTAGCTGTTTTTATCCTACCGTAATTCATAGGACCGCTTTTAGATGAGTTTATTTCCATATTAAAATAATTATCTTATTACAACTATAAACCAGGGTAAGATGACTTTTTCTCTGACGTCCTATACAAAAGCAGAACACTTGCATGTTTCTATTTAAGTACTACACTGTACAAATTGTACATAGTGTCTTTTAGGGTAAATTTTTATGGCAGTTTAACATTTGTATTAAGTTGTAAATAGAATGTGAATATTATATGCATATTTCATTACTGATCTTTGATTATTTTTTCTTTAATTCAGTGAAACTTTGGACTCAACACTGTATGTCGCTATGTGTTTTGTTAGTTTCTCTTCCCAACACATTCATTACTGTACTGTTCTTGTTTCCACAGCTGCATTGCTGCGTGTTTTAACATTGGAATTCTTAGAAATGCTTAGTATGTTTTATGTACTATATGATGGAGTCGTCATTGGGTTGATATTGGTCCGTTCTGATTCCTGTTTAAATGAGATGTGAGCAGTCGACCCAGAGGAAGTCCTGGTGTAGGACTGCTGTAGCCTGTGTTCTCCCTCTGGGGTGTTTTTCCGAGGTGTTTCTGTATGTTCAACTGGTCTCAGTGTGTGTATATGTTGTATCCATTTTATGATTCTCAAAAGGCAGATTATGTTGGCAAAGACAGTTCAATATAGTCCAAATCAAGTTTAGTTTTAAAGTATTAAGAAGAGATTGATGAGAGGTTTTACATATATATTATGGATGCAATATGATTTATGAGTTAAAGGTACTCTCACGAGCGTGGATTATCCTAACTTGTAATTTAAAACTTTTTTTTTTTTTTGTGAAGTGAGTATTACTGGATACTAATGGGGTTTCCAAATCTGTTGCAATTATTCTTTGTATTTTGCTGTATTGAGAATAAAATATATGATGATTGAAGTTTTCTTCTATGTTTTGTTTTGTTTTTTGGTGGGGGTAGAGGGGTACTTGGAAACATCTTTCTTTTGTTTGATCTTTGTATTATTCTTCTGCTGCCTCTTCTTGTTCTTCTGCTTCTCTTCCACCACCTCACAAATCAGCCAGACTGAACCATAAGCTGTATGAACATAAGACTTGGTCAATAGGTAGCAGTCCCTCCCTTTACTCAGTTGCACCATAAGCCTGACTTGATTAGCCTGATGGTATCATTGTAGCCAAGCGGTATACATTTTGGGCTGTATCACCTTTGCTATATGTCACACAAATTTCTTTTTACTCCTCTGCATCTCAAGAACTATATAACTCTGCCCTATTGATTTTCGTATCTTCTCCATGTTATGCACATCAAGCATGTTTTTGAACACGACCTAGCCTTTGAATCTAGTGTCAGTAGAGTCCTATTAGACTGACTTTTAATATCCATAAAATTGTTGGAATTTCAATACTGGGTTGTGTCTAGGCACCACCTAAAAACTGGGGTTTATATCACAAAGCTCTAACTCAAACACTGTGTCACTAGCAAAAACAAGTGGTCCAACTGACATGAGTTGGTACTTCGTGCTGTCTTGGATCAGGTTCTATGAAGCTGATGTTGTATTAAGAAAAACATGCCCACTAACGACCAATTAGATTTCAGCAGATATTTGGCAGCCTTAGAATTAGCCAGTCATCACAAATCTTGCTAGATGTCAAAAATTTCTCAGTCTCTGTTACCCTTTGAAGTATGGTAGGCATGGGCCACAGTGTTGTACTACTTATGTTTCAAAACACAAGTCAGTTTTCTTGGTCAATGTTCAATGTGTACTCATGAAAATTGACTCAAATTGTACATCTCAGTGACTCTGGACACTTTGTCAACAAACGTTTTTTGTACCATTTCCTGACAAAAGCTCATAGTTCGAAAAAGACATTTCAAATTTCAGATGGTTTTCTTTCAATCATTTTGAAATTGAGCTTGAAATTAAAGTTTCTTTTTAATGTTTTTTTCTACGGTAACCTATCATTCTACCTGGCCATCAGAGTTCTGAAATCCACCTCAAAACATCAAAATGTCTCTGCTGCTCATTGGAAGAAATCTATCCATTCATTATCTGAACCACTTTTAGTGAACCAGGGTTGCTGGAGCCTGTACTGATCACAGGGCGAAAGGTGAAGAAACATCCTTTACAGGTTGTTAGACCGTCACAGGACAGACACACACACACACACCTAGGGGCAATTTAAGTGAAAGTGACCATTCTGTCATATGTAAACACAGCACACAGTGTGAACAGCACAAAATTCTTCCTCTACATTAAACCCATTCACCAAGTGAAGCAGCGGGCAGCCAGGAACACGGCGCCCGGGGAGCAGTGTGTGGGGACGGTACCTTGCTCAGGGTACTTCAGAGGTGCCTAGCGGTCTTGGGAATTGAACGCACGACTTCCTGATCGCAGGGCGAATGCCCTAACCACTAGGCTACCATCTGCCCCGAAGCATCTCCAATTTGCCGGAGTTCTCATCATGTTGAGAGGCGACAGCAGTACCAACTGTGCCACCCCCAGGTCTGTGCAAATAACAGTAATTCAAAAAGGGAATTCAAAGAGATGTAAGGAGTCCAGACTTCTCCTAAGAATGGAAAAAAACACTTTTATTCCTGTTTGGTTGTACAGTGTAAAGCTGGTAGTTGTTACCATACAAAAGTGCGCTCCTCCATGGCTTAGCTATCTGTTATTTGTGTGAACTTGTGGTCTCCTGTAATCCTTCTGGCTCGCTCCAGTTGAAGGTGTAGGCTTTCTGCTCATACCAGGAGTTAAGAAATCTACAGCAGGTCAAAGGGCTTTTCACTGCAGAGGCTTCAAAAACAAAGTGCGCCCATAATATATGGGGTTATTTCTGACTTCCCACCTTGTTACACTCAGATTTTATTCATAATCATTTCTTCTATATATTCTGTATTGTGGCTGTTAGTGTTCAAAAGGTATTAGAGTGACATTATTCAATATGATTACATTTCCTTGCACTCAAAAGAATAACAGTAAAATGAATCCCAGCCAATGATGATGATGATGTAAGAAACGGTGTTACGGTAACAGGCTTCAAGGCCCTCATTACCAGGGTCAGATGATAGAGTAGGGTTGGAGCTCAACCCTGCAGGGTGGTATATCCGAACAAGTACTGCGACGCAATACCACCTTTTCACTTCTCATACCAAAACTAAGTACAAATTGATTCCAATTTCCAATAACATAACTACCAGATAGGCGCCTATAAATCCATATATTTATACCATTCCATATTTTAAATATTTTACTTTGGTAAACCCTAGCGTCAAAAGCAGACCCAAGCTTAAATTAACAGCATTTGAATCAAATAATACATAACAATGTATTTTCATATAATACTGTAATGTTCACTCCCTCGACACTAACCCAGACCCACATTACCTCAGGCAACACAGCAAAGATAAAGATTCCTGAAAGATGTTTAATTTAGTCATTCAATTCAAGAGGTTAACGTTCGAGGCAGCTTTTGCTGTCATGCATGGGTTAGGGCTAGGGTTCTGTCCAACTTCTGAGAAAATGTAAAAAACGTACTTAATATGTACTGTCATTTTGCTAAAAAATATGAAGATTTCTTGTACTTTTTGTACTTTTTTGCTTTTGTGAATAGGCACAAAATGGTGGTAGGAACAACAGGGCTGAAGAGTAGAGGCTCGGGCCCTCTGACTCCCCGTGTCTATAATTGGTCTGAGGGATTGGTACTGACGCATCAGTAGAATATTCTGTGGCTTACGTCTCAGATCTGTAACAGTAAATCTACATACAACTGAACTTTAAGTGGAGTGCAATAAATCTAATCCTAATCAATACTTCTCCACCATCTATCTAAACTTAATCTACCCCCCCCAAAACACTACGCTACAGCTACACCCATCCGTGTTCCAGACCCCCCTACACCAGTGTGTCCTCCCACATTAACATATTTAAATGTAAAGACAGTTTACGTGGGTGAATGAGTGTGCTCTTTTCTTGAGTTATAATGTAAAAAGTAAGCTTTGAATGCCATTGTGAAAGCTGCTTGGCAGAGTCTGTATAGCTGCTACATAGCATTACTGAAAGTAGTTAAAGCCCTTTGCATTGCTCCGCAGCCAAAATACTCTTAAACTTAATTAGGTTGTTGCAGTCCGCATAGTGCTTCTAGAAGCCCGCTTAGGCTGTTGAACAAATCAGGGGATTTGTTTCCGTGCTGGTTTTTTTTTTTTTTTTCCAGTTTTACATAGTTTTAGGGGTTGTAGTGTCAAATAATGAGGCCTACTGACTTACATGTCAAATAGTTTGCATTTTTGTTTGAGTCACATTCAGCCTGTGGATTTATGTTGTATTGAATGCTTCGGGCACCTCTTTATTAACATTCCTTCAAAAAAACTAAACATGCTTTTTTACCTACAAGCCACATATATAGCTGTTTTATCATAATAGAAACCCTGGGCCTACTTTTGACTAAAATTACTAAAACTACATAACACTCTCTAAGCTGTGCCATAGCATCATTTGTGGTGAAAAAAGTAATATACATTATTAGCTTGCCAAATTCAAATAGGTCTGCATTCTGTTGACATTCTTACTCTCCTTTGGTGAAATGTCTTTAGTGTATTTTTTATTTTATTATTATTCATTATTTACTTTCATATTGAAACAAGGTCCCTGCCTTGTGCCCGTTGACCCTGGGATAGGCTCCGGGTTCCTGGGACCCTAGTGTGGATTAAGTTGTTACAGAAAGTGAGTAAATGAGTATTGAAACAAGATCGTTGTCATGTGATATATTTTTTCATGTTGAGTGATGAATTAATTACAGTAAATAAATTAAAAATTTACATACGCAATTTTTGGGTGAATGAAAAAACATAACCTCAGATCTGTGCACTTTCCAGAATTATTCACCTCCTTTTTCAGCTATTCCCTACCCCACGTGATTGCACTTGGTTCAACAGGTTAACTATCATCATAACTAAAAACAACCACGTAGAAATAGCGTATACACTGCTTGCTGCAGTTATAGAGTTTGTCAAAATCACAATGAGAAAATGTGACCTTTGAGTAGTCTTTGAGGGTTGAACATCTCATTGAGGGCTGCATCCCAAACTGCATGTTATACCACAGTAAGCAATAAAATTGGACACAGCCGTTAGAAATACGCCGAGTTATGCAGAATGAGAAGCAAAGAAGAGCGTGTTTTGAGATGTCCCACACTTTGCACGTTTACCTGCATAAGCCTCGTTCTGAAACGCGTGGCCCCGCCCCCTGCTCGTTGATTGGTCGGTTTTGAGTTGTACCTTGCGAGCTCCGTTCGTTGGCTGGAGGTGCACAGTCATGCTGAGTGAGAGTCGGGAGTGTTTTTTAGTGCCTGAGGGAAAAACGACGTGAAAACTAATTTAGAGCTACGTTTGTGCTTTCGCTGTCATCTGACATGACACTTGCGAGGCAGGAGAGCACTTGAACGACGTGTGGAAAAATTACAGGTGAGTAATTTTCGTCCTTCTGTGAAAGTTGGTGGTGGATCTTTGTTTACAACACCTGCACACAGGAGTTTCGGTCCTTAACGGCTGACAGGTGTATCGTCCGGGCTGCTTCAGGACTAGTGGACCAAAACAGACACGTAAAGCGCCTCTTTTTTTTTTTTTTTTTTAGGTTTTTAAACATCAAAGGTGTGGTACAGAATTAGGTCTTTAACAACAAACTCTTTAACCGGGATTTGTAGCATGTTTCCTAAACTCTTACACAAGTAGCAGTCATTTTAGGCGCCCTTTGACCAGAGTGAGTGGATGAGAACCTGGAGCAGCCTACTGCTGAGGGAAATAACACCAAAACTTACCCCTGCGTGTACCTGTTCAGTTTGGACTGTCTGAGAAAAAAAAATGCGGTGTCTTTAGTTTCTTCACAGCGCAGAATGAGGAGTATGTGAGTTAAACTTTTAACGAGTGGGCGAATAAATACGCTGAAGCTTGTGCGGATTTGGATTCTAGGTGTTTGCAGCCCTTTGCCTGTTGAGCTTAGTTTGGTACCTTCACCTGCGGTCTTTCCGTCCAAAAATGGACTGGCTTTGCTGTTTTCCTAAGAAAGTGGTCTCAGCAGAGTTCACTGAATTATTCAGCTTGTCCCTTTGGCCTAGTAATGCCAGTATGTTTAATTCAAAGTTGGAAAAACGGCAAAACTGGGGTGCATTGTTTGGAGGAAACTGGACACTGGGGTTTTGTCCTGCTGTTGAAACTCAATCACTTCACGTTTGGTGTGAACACTGCCTCCCAGCGTCCTCCGTGACGGCCACAGGGTACAGGCTGCTACAAGAGTACACACACACACACACACACACACACACACACACACACTTGATTCCACTTTCACAAACATACACCTCACTAGTGCTGTCAGGTGGCCCATATATTTTAAAATCTGTGTAATTAATGCACAGAAAAAGTCAGCTGCTGCTATGGAGGCTCGGGGTCCAACAACAGTCATGCAGAGGCAAAGGATGTACTGGTCTGACCTTTTCTTTCCAGATACCGACTCTGAGATCTGAACTCAGGCTGTTAGCCGATACCAAGTACCAATTCCAACGCCAGTGCTCTGTGGCTTGTCATAACATAGTGATAGTGATCTTGTTTCAGTGTTCCGACTATTATGTTCTGATCCAAACAAGTTTCTAAATAAGTTCTCAGATATTCATTCTTAGTGTTAACCCTAAAATTTTTTATTCTGAACTATACTTTATATTATTTTTGATTGCTTTAGTTAATGTTAGTTAGGTTTTTTTTTTTTGAAACCATGTATGCCTCTTCTTTTTATGATGGACGTCCCATAGAAACTGACCTAGATATCAGAAGTAAAGTCAAGACATAAATCTTTTAACATCTTTGTGTACAGATGTGTGTTTTTTGTTGTCAGTTTAGCTGGTTTTCTAGAAAATCAAGTTCATATTCCTTATTAACTTAGCGATCCAAATCTAGGTGTCAGAATTCTGCTGGAGACTAAAGGGTTAACAAAAGACTAAATAAATAAATGATTAGCAAGATAATGAACAAATATTCAAAGTATTCAAGCCAGCCCTACATAAAATCTTAAAAAGATACCGTGGAGTTTGTATATCTTCATGAAATACTTTTAGCTGGACAGACCTTTTTCAATATAGTGGTGGGTTTTACATCATTCAGTTACTTGTGCCTCATTTTGTGACTTTATGTGTAGAACGTGTAGTGTACTGGTCCAATAATTCGACCCACTTGTTCCTAAAAAAGTTGTCTTTATTTTTGTTATTTTCCAGATTTTCAAACAATTTTGATGGTATCTATAGGTAAAACAAGCACACAGGAAATGTTAGCCCAGTCCCAGCTGTTTAATACACATACACTAGGACCTTTCCATCTCCTGAAAACAACTTGGTAGAGGATCTCTTCCACCTTTTTTATATTTTTTGTATAGCAAATAACAATTGAGCTTAAGCCTTTAGATCAATGTGTATTTATGATTATAGAAACAATAGAAGCTAATGTATTCACTCTCTTTGCCCTTTTCATTTGACACGTTGGTGTGAACTTAAAACCATAGTGCAGACTGACTTTTAGCCTGGTTCATGCCTGTTAAATGATCATGTGTTCTGCCCATTCTGTCTGTTTTGACATAAACACTACAATCGTCACACACACACGCACATCATGCACACTCATAAAGGAAAGGATGGCATGAAAATCAGAATGTAAACAGGGGTATTTATAACTGAGGAATGATTTCCAGTCTGGTAAAGTCTTTTAAAGTATCATAAAAGTGACATTCTCATAGGGGTGGGCAATGTGACAATATTCTATGATACTGTGATAAATTACACCACAGTGTGCTTTTCTGAGTAGATTTCTGAGTACATCATCATAGTTAATAATACAGGAATAATATTTTGAGCAAGTGTGCTTACTGGTTCACTGTAATTTTTTGTATACTTGGTGGTACTGTAGTAATTTAGTCAGTATTCTGATAGTACTGGATTTCAATACCCAGCCCTAATCTAGACTGCATATTTTCGTTAAATGCACCCACAACTACACTGGTCCTGATAAGTCAGGCTTTCTGATGGCCCTTTATGATGTCATTGCGGTCACTGTTACTGGTAAGCCCGCTAAGGGTGGAGCTGATTCGAGCCATTAACAATGAGGGTAAACTGACGCCTTACAAGGACGCATGACCAATTGCTGCTGGACTGAACAGTGTACAGCAAATAGATAAACATAAAAGAGTTTCAATATAGACTAGGCATCGACTTGCAAACTTGGAACTGAGGACTCTTTTTATGGGGTTCAGTTTTTTAATATCTGTGTACAAACTGTGAGTTTCAATAGACCAAACTCCTTGGAGAAGCTGCCAGTCCCAGCTCCCGAATTGACAAAAAAACATTTTCGATATGAACGCCATGGCTTAAATGAAAGTATGAGACAAAATAAAGCATTTTTGAGGACAGTTATGTATTTGCTTGGAACAAACCTTAGGACTAAAAAAGTTCTTCTGCCAGTCAAAAATAACTGTTCTTACAGAGCTACTCTTGTTGCAGCAATCTAATCTAAAGTACAAATCTAAAATATCATATTAGCTGTGTAGCTGTCAATACAAGCTGTTAATACTTAGCAGCTTTCAAGTGACAGCAGACACAGCTCAAGATAAAACAAACATTGTGTACTGCTGCTCTTTAAACATGCATTAGCATCATTCAGAAGTTCTTTTTTGTATTGTACATTTTGGACCTTAGTTCATTCTATTTTTATTGGGTGTGATCACTTGCTTATTATTTTGTGGGTTGAGCACACATGTTTTGTTGGAGGAGTTCAGGAATGGTCTGTTACGTTCAACATTTACCCTTGAATGTAATCAGTGCAGCATATTGGTAATGAATTTGTGATGAGAAGATGCTGATGTGATACTATTCACTATCGTCACCAACTGTCAAGAACTGCGTGATGTGTCATGGCTGTGATTTACGTAGTTGTAACAACAGTTTAGTAACTTAAAAACAACGGCTATTTGAATTCTTTTCAGTTCCAACTTCATGGTTCTGCATGCTGATTTCCTCACTCTGTACGTCCGACTGTGTCCATTTTTTGAAACAGGAGTATGCCTCCCTAGAAAAGCTAGTGAGGAATCAGTCCAGCCAGTTAGAAATGGTATTTTCGTCAACCTGGTGTAAGAGTCAACACTAAAACAAACTTCATAATGATGTACATGAACTTCAGTTTTACAGTGTTGAATGGTTATTGTGGTTTATGTGACAGCAGCATTTCATTTACAGAGAAAAATGAGCTGCTTGAGGAAGTCTGGTAGGTGAATACTTTACATCAACAGGTTCTACAGAACTTGTTTCTTGTGAGTGGCTTGACCTGCACTGGAATGTCATGATGCATCATGTGGGGACTATGATTGGACAGAGCTCTCTGTATGGGCTGCTGATTGGCTGTGGTGAGGTCAGAGCGCTGCTGGGGATTCTGGCAGATTGCTTCCACATAAGAGAGCAATCAGGCATGACAGAAACTCCCTGAAGCACTGTGCTAAACACAGTACGTCTTTTCTCTTTGCAAAAGGAGCAACAGGTTGTATACTGGTTTCATTTGAATACAAGGTAACCTGTCACACACCATAAATCTTTAAACGACTGTTTGAGGAATGTCAATACTGCTGTTGTTGGCATTCCAACATTTTTTTGTTGCAGGAAAACATGGCTTGAGATGGTTCAAACTTGCATACCAGTATATGTAATTGAATTCTCGCTTCAATCACACTTGTAAAGAGTGTTTTTGGTAATATAAGGCCAGTTTCTGTAGATTCACAGAGGTCATTTCTTCAGATATCTAAATGCCATAACTATAAAAGTACTTTACTCAGTGCTACAAATCATACTTTCAAACTATGCAAGGTCATTAATTGCACTAACTATTGTAAGTGGTGCACAGCCACAGGCCTGTCAGAGTGCCCATGCTGTCCCCTGTCTATTGCAGAAAGTGCCTACAATGGGCATACGAACATCAGAACTGGACAACGAAGCAGTGGAAGAGGATGACCTGGTCTGATGAATCACGTTTTCTTTTATTTAATGTGGATAGTCAGGTGAACCTACCCAATATTTATTAAGGAGGTGGTTTTAATGTTATGGCTGGTATGTTTTTAGTAACAAAAATTAATCCTGGACTAAAGTACATTATAGTTAAGTGGTGTTAACACACACTAGTGATCACAAGAATGGATTAAACTTCAGTTTGGCCGTTTATAATTTTATCCTACATCTGTGTTCATGGTTTGTCAGATCTCTAAAATATTTCTGTCAAACTTGATTTCTTGAGTCCTTTTTTTAATCGCCCTCCTACATAGAATGATAGTTGATGGCTGGGCCGCAATAACAATTATATGTAATTGTGCCAACTGACTACTGTATGCAGTTCTACTACAAGAACAACTACAGTCTGCATCCTGAACAGCATTGTACAGTCAGCGCATGCACATTATAATGGAGAAACCTGCCAGATGCTAAGGTTTCAACCTTATTGCCTCTGATGAGAAAGTGTGCATGATGAGCTGTCACTGCGCCTTAGATATCTACAGCTCCAGTGATACCGTTGTCACATTAGCTCATAAAAGAGGTTTTTACAATACACTGTCATGTGGAGGCAATGGAGTCTATCACATAATTACTGGATGTTTGCAGGGCTGTGCTGCAAACAGGTGAATGTTGCTATCATCTCACAGACTGGCGGATCAGCAACATTATTGCTGCTTTACATTGACTGTTGTTATCAGTGATTCTACATTCCTTTCCTCCTGCTTTTTCTTCCATTTACCCTTGCTCCTGTTTTTCTCTCTCTCTCTGGCCTGCATTGATGCCAGATGACAAAGTTCAGCAAATGTGGTATTGTTAAAGGCTGAAGTTTAATCTTAGTGTGTTTTGTTCTGTAGAATGTTTTCTCTTTCTCTCTCTCTCCCTCTCGCTCTTGCTCTCTCACTTTTGAATAGAATATTTGCTCTAATGGATGGTCGTTTTCATCAGTTGGAATTAAGAAAAGGGTTGTAATGAACATAATGGTTTCTGGAGAGAACTTGCCACATGCTCTTTCATAACACCACCACTGAGCGTTTAATTGCAGCCATTATCTTACACAGCATTTAGATTTTACCATAAAGACCTTTGTGTCCAATCTCAATGCCTCAGAATTGGAACAGCCACAGGAAGCCCATCTTTTTCACTGTAGTCTGTACTGCTGGTTCCTAATTGTAGGCAGGAAAGCATGGGGGAAAGCAGCCGAGAAACTTTGCCCTATGTTGTCCTGCAACTCATGTGTTCAAGCAGTTATAAAACACAGCGGAGTTATTGTGAATTAGTTTAGACACTTAGTGTGTTGGTTGTGTGACATTTCTGAATCTTGTAGGCAGTAAATTCAAATGGTTTGATGTTTAGAGTGAATTGATGTTGGGCACTCTTAGGCCTTACGCTGTGGGATGTTCATTATTTCTGGTCAGAAATTTATGGTAGCTTGTTTAATGTGGAGTGTTTTCAGTGAGAGCACACAACGGATTTTTTGTGTGTGTTACCATTACAACTAGAGAAACTGTACCTTTTTGCAAGTCAAATATTTAATGTGACTATGCAAATGTAGCTCATTATTGTCATTTAAGGCATGGAATGGAGTGTTCCTTTCCTCTTGTTTATGTCACCTGACAGTACTTGCTTAGATAATTTGGTTTTGCTTTTATTCTATAGGTAGGCCTAATAATATTAAAATAGTAACTTGGCACCTTGGCTAGCTGTCTTCACCTGTTAAAATAAGATTTTTCTCAAGGTCATTCAATTACCCATTGCCAGCCCAATTAGCGGTCGGGAATGTTTGACCAGTTGATCTTGCACTGCTCATACTGCAAAGATGAGGTCATGTCTTCACTTGCTGCTCTATTGGAGAGCACATGGCCTGACTAGAGCTTGAAATACTGATGAAGAACTTCACTTTTTTTTCAAGCACTGATCTCTTCTTTTTTCCATGAAGCTGACTGCTGTGTGTTATTTGTGGATGTGCATTGGCGGAGTTGATGAACAGAGTAAATAATGCATAAGTGACTGTTCTCTGCCTCTACTTAATTATTGACAGAGTCTTCGAGCCAACTGAAATAGGAAATAAGTTACAGAGCTAAAGAGCTGGGCTGTTTGTGGGTCTGTACACTTTGGAGTCATGCAAATGAGGAGTGCGTGAAACAAAGGTGAGCCTTGTGCTTGATTTCCTTCTTATTAGCTTATAATGTTTGATTTGTTAATGTATTCATATTGCTTGTAAACATTTCATATTTATTTCAGAGTGCATATATGTCAGATATACTGCTGTAATAAGTCAGAATATAAAAATTGCTTTACAGTGGTCTGTTTAAAAACCACAGTTAAACGTCATTTGATCGAATGGTAACTTTGGCCTAAACTCATTATTAATGTAATATGAGAATTTGGAGATGTTACACTGTCTAGGTTACATTACCTGCCATTTTTAGTGTGCTTTCCAGCAGCACTGCTGAAGCAGCAAAATGGATCTGGTGGGCTTGAATATTCTTTCCCAGCCACCAATGGCCTAAAGATTCTTATTGTTTCCAAGAATTTCTTGCATGTGCGATGTTTGCCAACATTGTGATTGTTGCTGTCAGGAAGTAACTTGCAATATTGTTCCTCTCTCAGGATTAGATATTATGTAAGGATGAAAATTAAACTTTGTTCTTGTGATTCTGGTTGAAGCATAATAAAGTGAGGCACCCTTAGCAGGCCTCAGGTTACTGTTGCTAGTACTTCTCAGTGATCAGACCATCTTTTTATCCTCAGGCTTTTAAGACGCATGTCTGAACCCAAGGCTAATGTTTGTCCGCCCAACTTATCGTACAGATTACACTTCTCATAAGGACGGATGACATAATACAGTTTGTCCTGGCCTTATTTGCTTTACCTGTGTCAGCTTATCTTGCACATTCCATTCCTTGTGTAATTGCCAGACCACCAGAACACTGATAAGGTATTGGTGAGACTGCCTTGCTAGCATTAAGAGGATTAAAGAATACTATAATGGCCCTCTTTGCTTGTTGCTTGTGTATATTCTACCAAAAATGTGCATGTCATGGCCTAAATCATATTTTAATGTGAACTTTTGAAACGTGATGATCTAAGTGAATGTCCTATACTCCTCACTCCTGTAATCATGGGGAAATAGCATTTTTTGTCCTTGCAGATAATTTTATTTTTGGGGAAATGGTATTTCCTTTGGTAGCCACCAATGTATACTACAATAGGATAAGCTTATTACTGCAGTTTAATCATGACATCATCGTTGTTTGGAGGTGCTTTTTTTGCAACACTGAGACATTCTGTCTTATTTACTATTGTGCAACTTGAATGGTGGTTTTCTCTTTTTTGTCAGTGCTACAAAAACAATTGGCCATTTAACGCCTTATAGTTTTGGAAATTTTGAGCTTACCAGGTTTCAAAATTAACCCATAATAATGTCGAGTGAGGAAAAGCAGTTGTGATCATAACGTTGTGTTTGGAGTTTAATTAAATGTTTACTGTTTGAATAACTGTTTGATTGACTTAGCCGTGCTGTTCTGCTGGCAAATCCATAATGATTGCAGGATGAAACAGTATTTACAGAGCACTGACAAAATTTGTTCAGACTCAGAGGAGTTGAATAGAAAATCTTCACAGTAATTACAGCTGTGAACGGCATCCAGTGGGCTTTGGAGTAACTTGCAGATGTGACACATTACATTCGTAGTTTGAATATCTGTGATTCTCAATGTATTATTCATTTCACATTGTTTGTTTGGTATGTGTTTGAGTATGGGTGGATGATGTGACAAAATAAAGTATCTTTACATAATTTTCATGATACGCGATATGTCTGAATATTTTTTTTTCGTAATCTGAGAAATCCTAACAGACACAAAAGGACCAGCAATGCCACATTTACTGTGAATACCGATGCATTAAATTCGGCATTACACGTACTGTCCTACAGTAGGTTTTGTTAAACACTGTCACATTATTAGGATAAAATAGGAGGAAAATGTCTGTGTATTAGTTAGCCTGGCAATTTCATTGTCATTTTACAGGGAAAACAAAATCGTATGTAGAAAATCAAAACTCCAGTTTTTTAGGTTGAATAGCCAAAGTTCAGGAAAATCTTGTCTGCTGTTGCTGCAAAGAGAGGTCAGTTTACCTGTATGTGTGTCTGGAGCTTTCTTTACTAGTTTAAAAATACCCCTATGCATATTCCTGGTTTCAGCTTTGCTGATGCAGCCCAAAAGCCTTTGGGCCTAAACAAATAAGTGAAAGTAAGCCAAATGCACCACCAGATACTACTATCAGTATCTCTGTCAAGGATCTTGAAGGTTTATTTGTTTGTTTGATTCCCATGCCACAGAGTTTCTCAGGCTGTGGCCTATTACATAGTGTTTTGTGCTCTTGCTGTCTGCTGGGGTTTTGTGGGCTGGTCAAGAAAAACTGTTTTGAATAGGTTACAATTAGGGACTCTGTCAAGGATATGGGTCATTTCCTTAGTGTTTGTTCTCTGTATCCTTCTTTACTCTGCATTTTATACCATACAAGGCTTACTGTATTGCTTCTTGGGCTCTTAGCAAGGCAGATGTCTGTCTTAGCAATAAAAGGTGCTAAAAGAAAAGGGTCAGGTTAAAAGGTAAGTGGTTTTAGAACATAAAGATGTTGATGTTTTGTTGTTAAGAAATGGTTGAGGTTTTTTAAGCCTTTTTTGCAGTCAGAAAAACTGACGCAGACATGCTGCATAGTTGTTTGGGTTTATTTCAATTACACATTGTCGAATGCATCCCATTATAAAGGGCAACAAATTCCCATTAATTGCCCTTGCAATTTCTCCTTGCAGAATGTATGTTTATGTTGTAACTCTTTACCTTTATATTGTTATGCTGTTGGTTTAAAACAGTTTTTTGCCATTAACACACTGTAACATTGGAAGAAATATAAATGAACATAAATGCAGTCAAACATAGATTTTTTTTTTTTTTTAGAATAGTGCACATATAACACAATTGAATTCCTGATATCTCATTTCACTATAGGCTACATGTGAATTTTTTAAACCTGGTTTAATTAAGGCCTAACTAGCTGAAGCAGGTACTGGATGGTAACTGTAAATACTAGACTCCCCAACGGAGAGCTTTGGAAATCGTTAAACTAACTCACACACAAACTCACAATGCTTTGTTTACTTATTGTAAACTTTATTTTAATAAATAAATGCTTATCAGACAAATAAATGTTTTTACCTAAAGGTTAATATTGTATATAAGCCATATATCATCACTGTTGGAATAAAACTTTATATCTCCATTTTTATTTTTTTTACATAATACTGGCAGCCTGTTGTCCTAATTTCAGTATAAATAGACCAATAGAAATGATCCATAGCCACTTAAAGGAACTGCTGTTCCATTAATGTACACTGAAAGTTAAGAAAGTTATTTCTTTGTCCTGTAAAGTTAGTTCTTTTGGTCAACAGTGATACATAAGCCTGAATTCCATTTTAAATTTGTGAACTTCACTTTAGATTTGTTTGAGCAGCAAGAGTTATTGTGCTTTATTTTTGCATTTTTTCTCATTTTATCTGATACCTAGGACTGTACAGCCAAATAACTGTACATTCTGTTGGTGTTTTCTCTTACTCTTTCTCTTCTTGCTCTCTCTCACTCACCCTGTCTCACTTTCTCTATATATGGTCTTATCCGGTTGCCCTCATTATTCCTTGAAGAGGAACGATTTGCAGGATTTGGGTCTTTTTTGTGCTCATTGTGCTGAACAGCCTGGATTTTGGTTCATGACTCATGACTCTGGTTGCTCTGTTAATCCTGGTGCGTAAATGTGTGTTTAACCGTGCGTGAGGACGTGTGTTGGAGGTTGTTGTTAGACAAAACATTGTTCATGAACACCTTTTGAGCCTTTGTTTCCACATTCCTTATTCCACACTCCTATACCATCTCTTTATTTACTCAGAGCTTTACTTTTTCTGGCATTTCCTTGGAAGTTAAAAAGGGGTGTACAGCTTTGGCCTTACAGTTATTTGATTAGGAAAAGATTCCGTGCATAATCAAATATCAATTTCTCTGTGATCCGAATACATTCAGTTCAGCTGCACACTGAATGCATAAATCTAATTCTGAACTACTTACGCAGTTGTGGCATCTAGGCAATACAATCATATTGTATGTGGTTTTGATGGTGTTCCAGTTATTGGAACATGGTGTGGATTATTGTTGATGGTTTTAAATGTCTGGGTCAGAATTCAGAACTGATGAACCCCTTTACATGTGCCTTGTAATCCCAGACAGAAGTCTTTCCCTGACTGGGTCAGTACTTACAGTGGCTACTTTATTGTTGCCGTACAATCCCTTAGCATATCTATTTCCCTTCAAATGTATGTGGAATTTTACCTGCTTCTCTTGAAAGTCAACCTACAGCGTTAAATGCTTTTGTGACATTAGTATGACTTCCAGAATAATAGGTGCACATGACATCCTGAAATACAAGAAATTATAAATACAGAAATTATTTTTTACCACGCTTGGACAAGCTAAGTGATTCATCTTGGCTACTGCTCTCTCAGTGTACACAAATATTTTTTGCCAAACATTATGTCAGGGATGCTGGGATGCTACATGATGGGACAATACAGCTGTCTAACTGCTTGTTACAAGTTCATCCTCTTCACAAGTGGCTGTGTTTTGGGAGATTGACCAAAAATTGACTGAAAGATTAATTTGATGCCATAACTATACTCTATGAAGCCCTAATGTAATAGAATAATCTTCTCATAGTTCCTGTTGATAAGAAATAATTATGAGCTCTCTACACTACTTATAGAGAGATGCATAGAGAGATGATCCAAAGATTGCTGCAGTGATTGACTCTTTGAAAACCTTTTTCAGAGGCATTTGCTCATTTTAGACCAATTTCTATGTTTTTTTTAAATAATTATTGGCATCATTTTTCAGTTCTTAATGCAAACAGATTAATATGGCACATTTACCATTTAATGCTGAAGCAACAGGTGGCTATTAGTCTCAAAGAGGTGGGTGTTTTGGAGTGCTTGAGGTTAAGAATAGTTTGCCCATTTTGCTTGTCGTGAGCCTTTGAGTCTCATTCATCTGGCAGGTGGGAATGGCAGGAAGTCGAAAACAACAGTGTCGCCCCAAGGTTCCTCACAATGAATAAACCTCATGGACTTGAGCATTTCCTTTAATGCCTTCGACCCCTTTGGTGAATATTGACACTATTGGTTTGATTCGACCACTTAAGAGAGTTCTGAGAACTTCTGCATACCTCAGTTTTACTCACTGGCAAAAATGAGAGGTGTTAGATATAGATCATATACAAAAAAAAAGATATAGATCATATAAATAAGTTTACATAACTGTTCATGGTTATGAAATTGAACATTAAATGATCATGTTGAGTCATTAATTTTGAATCATTAGGAAAGTTCTCAGGAAGAATCAGATTAGGGACCATGTTCTTACTGTATTAGCATGAGCTTGATTATTACATTAGTATTGGTTCTGCATTTGAACCAAGGAGCTAAAGTGGTGCACTTTCGTTAGAAAAAGTTGTGGTTCGTTCCCTGTACTTGTTTCTAAAAAGATCTTAAAGAATCAACAGGGTCTTTTGTATGCAGTGAACCCTTGAAAATGACATTAAATAAGAATTATGTCTGGGATGTTTGACAAGAAGTTATTAAATATGTCATTGTAATTTCATCCTTCAGGATGAATAAAAAATAAAAATGTAACTATTATAAATTCAGAGGAAAATCTGTGCTGGCACTTTTGTATTCTTTTATATTACTTTTCTGACTGTAATTAGTGATGAGACCAAATACTGGATTTTCAGTACATCTAATGGTCAATACTGGCTGATCAGGCCTGTTCAGAGGGAGGGTCACTTCTCTGAGTGAGGATTTCTACTGAAGAGTTCCTCCCCTCCTGCTTGGCAACTCTCCATATGCAGAGGACTCTGGGAATGAATGGTGCCCAGGCCTTTTCTTTCTTTGAAGCCAGCCAGGAATGTGAGGCCTTTTTTCCCCTCTTCAGACACCATTATCAGCAGTGAAATATTCCCTCTACTGGGCCTATTGTGTGTTTGCAGGATGGACGTCACAGGCATCCATAGCCCGGCCTCTTAGCAGGGTCTGAGGAGAACGAGGCCCGCTGGAGCTCCACTGTGTGCTAGTTGTGGAAGGAACACGTCTGTAGCTGGAAATGTACTAGCAGAGTGTTTTGCAACTCTTGCAGGATGTACTTGCTTAAAATGGAGTAGTGGATAATTTCTTTTTTTCTTGGGCTTTCCAACTATTGCTTGTGGTAAGGCAGGGAATATTTGTTGTCATCTGCTCTGTGACTATTAGTATTATTATTATTATTTATTGATTACATTACATGATCGGTTATCCTCAGGAAGTCCGGCTCTAATGTACTTTTTTGAAGAAGACAATGTACTTTAAAATTATTTAATTGAAAACCTAATTGTCCTTATTTATAAATGTTTTATTAATATTTTGTCTTAAGTGGACACATGAGCAATGCGTCCATAGCTCATGTGTCAATTGCAGAGTAAAAATTGAGGCTACAGTGATCTGCATAGAACAGGCAATTAAGTGATCAGTTTACACCTGCCTTGTCATGCTCTAGTGGTGCTTTGACAACCTCATTCCTCCATGGGGAGGTTTTTAATGACTTGCATTTACAAAAAGTGGTGCTGCAGCTCTTCACTTCAATTCTTTGTTGTTATTGATCATTGTTGTAATTGACCTTTTTTGTAAAGCATTAGTAATTGAAAAGTCAACTGATCTGTTGTTATTGTTTCCTCTTTCTGTTTTGTGCTTTGAATGACATGTGCAGGAGTGGAGAAAATGTAGTTATTTTGAACCATGATTAGGAACCTGCATGTCCTTCAGAAAGTGTCATGCATTGCGTCGGAGTGCTCTCACTATTTTATCTTTGTTTAAGATATAAATCTGATATAAATCTCAGAGCAAGATTATGTCCAGTTAATTTCCCTCTTCCTATAACAGACTAGCCTTAATGGAATATTATGCCAAAATATGATGCACAATTTGAAGTGCCGAGTTGTCATTTTTTGCTGATGTGTTTGTATGTGCCACTACAAAACAAAACCAGAAACACCCTTGGACGTTAAAATATAAATGTTTTTGTGGTTAACATTCATAGAGTTCCTTAGTACTGTATAATCCATTAAAGATTTATCACATGATTAATCCCAAATTATTTCACCCAGGTTGAAATGGCATTCCAGACATTTTTGATTACCACTATCCCGACTTACACTTTAAGGCCCTCATTAAAGCTGGTGCAAGTGGTATATTATTGATTGCTGCACTTTTACTTATTATTTTCATATTTTCCAACTGACACTACAGAAAAGCTGTTGTAATATATTTTGCTTGCAGCAAGGGAGGGCAAGTGGTGCTTTGAACATTTTAGACTATTTAGCAATTATTGTGAGTCTTTAATCTTTTATGCTTCTTACAAGTTGATTTTCCCAACAAGCACACCTACCATAAAGATCTTAGGTGTTAAAGTCATCCTGAGCTGTTGGGGACTGCTCAGTAAATGCAAGCATTAGCTATGGTTAGAATTCCACATGACTAAGACCAGAAATCAGATTTAATTACACCAGGGGTGCATTCTGGGAGCTACACTGTACCAAGCACTTTGCTTGGTATTTGGGTACATTCTTTCATGAAGAAACCCTGACAGATCCATTTATATGACATTTCCATTATAACAGTTGTGACTCTTGGATGTGTTTGAAGTGCATGCTTATCTACGAATTTGCTACTGTTGTTGGTTAACGCCTCACCCAGTCGACATGCAATGTTGAGAATCCAATACAAACAAGCTATTTTTAGTCAACACAAATGTCCTGAGCAACATGTGCTGTATGGTAACATAGCATGACAGGCCTGGTTATATCAAGAGTGTTCGGCCTGGAAAGGCTTTCATCTCTTATTGAAATAGCAATACAAACCAAAGGGATCTGATAAGTTGTACATATTCAGTCTATTTACATTGGATGGTGCCTTAGTGTGTTTATTCATGAAAACAAATGTAGCATGCTGATAGAGAGTGGAAAATTAGCCTGTAAGCATCATGGGTGTAACAAAGATTAAATGAAAGCTTGATTTAACTCTTTATCCAGTCTGTGCAAAATTATTTAGACCTCATGGCAGCAACTTTAAAGTGAATGACAAAATCAGATTGCCTTATTAACATCACTACATGTACGGCTCATTAGCTTGATTACTATCTAGAAAAATTCCCAATGGTAATAGTGTTACAACTGTGTTATTGTGTTTAGAGATAATGTAAGATGTACTCTGCAGTGCACTGTGGAGTTTTGCTAAGAACTTTTTGGTCCTAATAAAATATGGCATGTGTGTATTTGTTTCTCCAGGTACTGGCAGAATCATGTAATTTTTGTTCCATGATGACACTGAGAAAAGGCTGGTAGGTGCTGGACACTGGAGTTATGACCTGACAATATAGAGAGAAGTTTCGTTTCACTTGGATCCATGTTTCCTGCTTGCACTCCAGATGGATTCCTACAGCTTGCGCTTTGAAAGAATGAGCAACCTTGACTTGCACCCTCTTAGTCTTCCCATCAGTCGTCTTTCCCCTGCAAAGTCTACTAGTAGTATAGATCAGTACGCTCATCATCACAGCAAAGGGGACTCTGCTTATAGCTCTTTCTCTGGGGGATCTAGTGCTCCTGATTACCCTTCACCCTTTCTGCCGGATGATTTCCACCCACATAGCCTGCACTATGCAGATCTTAAGTATGTGAAGGCAGTATATGGTCCCAGCATCCTTGAGTCAGATTCAAAAAGCATGGACCAGCTGTACTATTCCATGGAGGCCATTGCACAGCAACATCAGCACCATCAAAACAATAACGGATGCCTTCATGTCAAAGATTCTCCAGAAATTTCCACCTCTTTAATGCTGCCATCACCACCACCACCTCCTCCTAAACGCCTTGATAGCTTCATGACCACTAGGAACCTTGAGACTTCAAGGACACGTCAAAGTCCTGAGGGACAACTTGCTGAAATTTCCTCCTTGAGAACCCAGGCAGCTAATCCTGAAGCCCTTGGTACGAGACCTGACTCAACCTATGACTGTCGAGTTGTGGAGCATTATCAGAGGGACCAACTGAAGCAAGATTTATCGGATAAGATCCTCGAGTCAAAGTCAGCAACCATCTTAAGCCAGTTGCCCGAGCAGACAAGTCAGTCAGAACACTCTCAACAAACGAAGGGCAGCCAGTCCGAGTTGCATTCAGCTGATGGAGTTTCAGTCACTGAGCAGGAACGTGCGATCAGCTCCTGGCACACAGCACAGAACACGATCAGTGGAAGTGTTCAACACAAAGGGCAGTTCTATTTTGTCACTGGCGTGTACAAATCGCTTGAGTCCAGTGTCCCACAGGCACAGCGTGCAGCAGAGATTTCGAGCGCAGAACCCCACTGGCAGGCTGAGCAGCAAAGGTCTCATAGTACTATGGAAAACATGTTCAAGCATGCCGAAGTTAGACAACCAAACAGCCCTGATGGTCCCAATGGAAAACTGTTTTTTCAAGCAGAAAAAAAATTGAGCCCACCAAATGACTATAAGGAGCTTCCTGCTACCTATGACTACAGTAATTTCTGTAAGACTGAGAAAGCATCTCAAAGGGTAGATGACTTGGAAGATGGCCAGAGGAATATAGATATAGGCAGATATCACACCACCAATCATCCTATCTTCTACTGTGGTCCAGAGAAGAACTTTTCAGCATCTGACACATCTCAGAATAAGACTTTTACAGAAAAACACCATGATGTTCATGCAAAAAAAGATGATCATGTTAACAGATTGACAGGACTGCCCTTAGCAGAAATGCCTACTGAGAAGATCAGCAAAGAGACTACTCCTCTCCTGTATCACCTCACTGGAGCCAGCAGGGCCTCTCTCATGAACAAAAATGAGAAAAACTCTACACTGGGAACCCAGGATCCAGAATGGGGAAGAGATAAGCAGAAAGCCAGAAAAGAATCGTTTAGTGGTGACTCATCACACAGTGAATTATCAAAAGAAGAGAAACTAAATGAGTTCTCCTACCCATACAACACCTTAGATGATTCTTTTAAAAAATATTACAAAGAAAAACTGAAGGATGTACAAAGTAAAGTTTTGAGAGAGACTTCGTTCAAAAGAAAAGATCTACAGCTCTCTTGGCCAAACAGAATTGAGCAATGGCCTGACAGGAGGCTCTCTGTCATACCTTCTGAAGCTCCTTTACAGGATGTGCATTCCAAGCTGGAAAACCCCTTCCAAACTCACCTGCTTAAGTTTCAAGAAACAGATAAAGAGACCTTGAAGAACCCTAGTCAGGAGATTGAGAAAGAGATTGAGAAGGGAACTGTGAGGCAACAAAACATTCCTCAGCCACAAGTGCCTCGAATTGGCTCTAGAAAGCGTCTGACCCCAGAACAGAAAAAACTGTCTCACTCTGAACCAGAAAAACTACACCAATTGGCAGACAGACCAATTCTTATGACCTTCCGATCCCTTGGCAGTGAGAGTGAAGTACTACTCTCAGAAGATCACTTTGGTGAGCATGGACTTGTAGCTGCCAGACGAAAGATGTTTGAGACCAGGGGCCGTGCTCTGTCAGCCTCCAGCTTCTCAAAAAGTACTCTTAAGCATCTTCAGCACAAGGCCTTGGTAGCATACATGGAAAGAAAAACTGGTCACAAAGTAGCTGAGCCTCAGCAGCCAGTTCCACAGGTGCCCAGCCAGAGGCACTCAACTGCAGGGAGAAAGTCAGAGTGGGGTCCCAGACCTCAGTCAGCTATTTCAGGCTCAGAGAAGAAGCTTCTCAGGCCACAATCTGCAGGTCGCATTCTAGACTCAAGCTCCAGATCTGCCCACTTCACCTATGCCCAGCCGATTGTTCACTCAAGTCAGTCTATGTGGAAAGAGGGATCGCCACCACCATCAGGGAAATGTGCCTCAGTGGAGAATCTTCTGGATGTACCAGAGCAACCAGGCTCTAACAAAATCCGCAGCACTTCAACACCCCTTGCCTTTGAACAGGTATGTATGAATATCAACATATTAAAAGGTTTTTCTCCTCAGTGTTTCTTAACAGGTTAATTTAATAAGCAGTGTTTTCTTGTTTGTTAACTCCTGTAACATTGTGTTTATTCTAGGTCCATAGACGTGTTGAGTCTGCTCATGACAAGGGGCTCTCAAGGTAAGGTTTTATTTCTTGAAGAATGTGAGATAGTATATGTTGTTTTTTGTTTTCTGGTCATTATTTCTTTCTTTTTCTTGACATTGTTGACTTGTGAAATTAGAATCAGACATTATCAAACTGATTTCAAAGAATAAAACATTTTAACAATGTTTTTATCATTTTATGTTTTTAAGTCATCTTATAATGTTTTTTGAGAACATTTAGTAAAACATTTGTCCTATGCCTTTAGCACCCAGATTCAAGTGGAATGTGAAAGACCAGTTTATAAGCACTATGCAGGATCAGTTCCAGACCAGAGACGAATGCGAGTGATGGTTCCTAGAGGAAAATCATTGGAGGAACTTGGAGTGTCGAAGGTCATCAGCCCTAGACCCCTTAGCAAGAGCTCAGAGCAACTACACCAGCCCCCTGGTGAACATATAGTGTCTGGCAGAGGGAAGAAAGATTTACCATTTTTGATTGAGAAGCAAGAACATACCCAAAGAAAACTCAAGCAAGACTCTGTCCCTCTTGTCTCTGAGAAGGTTGCTCCTGAACATCAGTTCACTAAGGAGCCCTGCTCCCTGGACCACCCATCCACAGTACTCCACTCCAGGGCCAGAGTATGCAGCTTCTCCTCTGCCTCTTCTGTGTCGGAAGCTTCTGCCCGTGTTAACTGCATGCCAAGTAATGACATGCATCCAATGACTCTTCATGGCTCTGGCTATAATGGCAAAGAAAGCAAAGTCACATCTGCAGCTAACTCTCCTGCGCAAACCAGTGAAAACATGCATGACAGGTATTTGTTTCTGCCAAGTTTTTTACAATTTGTACTACAAACTGTGAAAAATAACAATAGAGTTGTGCTATAGGTTTCATCACTCTAGAATATTTTTTCTTTTTAGCAAAATAAAGGCAGGTCTTCAAAAGCAATCCTTGTTGAGGGCTGAAGAGTCACTTGGTCATGAAGTATCCCTAAGCCTTGGGGTGACAACAGACCCGAGTCTGTGGATCGTGCCACCTAAGATAGATGACAGTAATGAAGATGAAGGTACTCACCATCCTCAGAAAACACAGCCTGCTACATGTCCGGAGATGGAAACAGCTGCTGACCCTTCAAACCCTGACACTGAGTTCACCCCTGCAGTTGGTAGAGATCAGGAAAGAAAGGAAAAAGAGAAAGACAGACCAGAAGAGGAGAGCCCTAAGGACCAAACTTGGTGGGAGATGTTGGTTCAGGAGGTGGTCTCAGCAGACCAATCTCTAGCCCGCATTTTATATCCCATAACTAATCGGAAAACGGCACTCATGCTAATGGAGCAGCTGTTATCGGAAGACACTCTTCTGATGGAAGAACACTATAAGAAAAAGCTGGAGCAGAAAACGAGCAAGGCAGAACCAGCTACAGACAGGTGACTGTTGGACAGTGTGCTGTATATACCTTCTTATCGTTGTTATTATTCCTTTGTATCACATTCACATAAATACAAATAGGGGCTGTCAAACGAATAAAATGATTAATTGAATTATTTTGTGTAGTTAGTCGCGATTAAATTAGATTTATCTTATTTGCTCAAATCTGTTAAAAGCAGTGCAGCTGTGGGGCCTTCTATTGCATACATTTATATGTATGTGTGTGTGTGTGTGTGTGTGTGTGTGTGTGTGTGTGTGTGTGTGTGTGTGTGTCCACTTACTGTCCAGGTAATCAAAATCCGCTCTTTTCCCGACCATTGATAAATGGGGTGTAACAAATGAACTACAGTCTGCAATTGTTAAATACAAGGTCACTATTGTCAAATTGTCAAATACAAATGTGGTAAGCAGAGCTGGTCATATGGACAGTGAGTGTAGATATAATATAGGTGTACCTTGTAAAGTGGCTATCAGTGTGTATTATATATAACTGTAGCAGTTATATATATAACCTCCACAACTGTAGCATGCTCTTGCTTATACCAGAAACTCTTGAGTTAGTTTGCTGCCTGTTGTTTTGTCCATAGGTCTTCTGCAAACACTACAAGCACAAGTAAAATTCTAGCATTGATCTAGGTCCCATACCATGTTTAGAGTACCCTTCACTTACATTACCACTAACTTATTTACTTTTTCACTCTTCTTTCAAGCCCTGAGATGACAGATGTTGATAAAGAAAACAACTTTTCAGCATCAAATGAGGATGATGTTACTCAGCAGCAACAAAGACAGTGCACTACAGGTGGTGATGTCACAGAGAAGAAGGTATGCAATGACTGCTTGACTGGCTCATTTTTTGTTCACTGAAAAGGTATTTTTATGCTCCATTTGGGCTTGAGTTTTAATGCTGTAGTTACATACAGCACTGTTCAGAAGTTTGTAATCGAAATGTTTTTTAATAACATAAAAGGAACATGTCTTTTAGATGACTGGAGCTGTAGATGATTTGAGGAAGATGCAGAGTATCAAATGTCAATGTACGGTTGTAGAGTTATAATTTAATAATAATGGCATATAAAATAAATATCCTCATCTTGGTCATCAAATTGCGGGGCAGACAAAAAAACCTTGTCAAAAAAACATTTTTGTTATTTTTGAATCATTTTGTCAGCATTTCAATCCTGAGACTAATCTTGTCATGCCCTGTCTTAACAGAGGCAGCTGATAGCCCTCATCAAGGAGCAACTGATGTCTCTGGAGGGTTTGCGTTCCTCCCTGCTGGGTGACGAGAGGGAGAACAGGGCTCGAGGTGACGCCATGGAGGCTCTGGTGCGCGAGTGCTGCATGCCAACTGAGCTGGAGCGCTACACACAGTTTATCGGAGACTTGGAGCGGGTTGTTAACCTGCTGCTGTGCCTCTCAGCGCGCCTAGCCCGTGTGCAGAATGCCCTCAGCACAGTGGACGAAAATACAGATGCTGAGGAAAAGGTGAGAGATCTGGGATTTGCGTTAGAAATGGTGTAAGAATTAAAATTGTTCTGTTGACAGAATCATGAGTGGGTTAAAGCAGTTTTAGTGTGTTTGTAACAACTGTTTAAAAATTTTTTAAGCAATTTTTTCAGTTTTATCGAGCCAGCTAGCTTTCAGACAGGGTAGTTAGAAAAAAAGAGATTGTAAATTGCGAGTGTATTATTCGTTTTATACACACCTTATTTAATAAGTGTGTGCACCTTTTTGTGCTTTTGCAAAGCAGCTGTTCATCAACTTATCAGTCATTTCACCACCTCATTATTTGAATTAGGTGTGTCAGGGCTTGGCTGAGAAACAGTACTGAACTCAGCAGTATACAGAGAGGTTTCACAAGCAGTTTTTTTGAAATCACATGGTGCTACATGTGTTTGCAAGTAACTGTGAATTTTATGAATGTAAGTGTTCCTTAACTGAATTGTAAGCTACTCAGCATAACATCATGAAAGTGAAAGGCTGTCTGTCCTCTCTGTCCAACCTCTGCCCTCTGTATTCTGCTGCTTTAATCAGCAGTTCCTGGTAGCATATCACCGAAACTACCCTTTAGTTTCGATGAATTTTGTGTCCGCACTGCCCTCTGGTGACAAATATTTGAGGACCTATGTCCTTTAACATTCTGCAAATATTAGAGGATGACACTAAACGGGGTGTGTCCGAGCCTAAACAAACCTTGTCTTTCTTTTGTAGTTAATAATATTGACTCAGGGCAGTTGAGGCAGTAATTGATTCCGTGTACAGTGTGCACAAGGGAAAGGGCATAGTAATTGCACACTTTATAGTACCTGATACTTCATGTTTCACACCTGTCCAAAGTGTGTAACACTGCTTTAACAGTAATCACCACATATCCCATCCTTGCACCTGATGAGCTTGAAGACAGCTGGAGAAAGCATTTAGAATTTAACTGACCTTTTAACATTTCCTTAATGATATCTAAATTTAAAGCCTTTAGTCATGAAGCCTTAAGTCTGGCACCTGCTCATATACCTATAGCACTATCATAAGATATATCATAAAATATGTAAAAAACAACCGATGTAGAACAATTATAGCGAGCCTGTAAATAACAACAGTCATGTGTAGTAACTGCATAAACTGCTTAGTAACAACTGATTGGGCCACCATGGTATTTTTCACATCTAAAACATTGTAAAACAAGTATAAATAATATTTATTCTATGTTTTACATTCTCCAAATCCTGTTAAACAGTATTAATTATGCTGTCTTTGTAATGAAACGTGCAGTTAATCAGTGTTCTATAAGTACTAGTGATACCCATGATATGTTCAGAAAAGTGCATTGTGATGCAGTTTATCACAATAACGATAAATATTGTCATATTGCCCAGCCCTAGGTTCAGGTGAAATAAATAGCAGAAGACTCCCTAACTAGCAGACAAGCAGAGATACTTAAAGTATATAGGTAAAGTATATGCAAATTGTTATATGCTTTTGAGAACAGCTCATAACACTTTGTGAATTTGTTTGTGTCTGTGTGTTAGCAGCAGTATGAACATTAGTGAGTAAAATCTGTGCACAGAACTTCATGAGGGCTCATATAAAATCTGATAATATTAAACAGAATTTGATGACAATAGTAACTGTAAGGGGCTGGTCTGGAACTGAATCAGCCACCACCCCTTTCTCGATTTTTTCCTTTATTCCTGAGTTTTATTTGGTGTGTTTAATAAAAAGGAACGTTTATTTGAGGGAACTTTTCAGTTCAGCCCAGTTCGGGTCTGCCAGTTTGTCGCTCTTGGCAGTTCCTGTTTCCTGTTTTCTTTTCATGGGCCAGAGTAGCATCTATCATCTCCCTGTCAAGGAGGCGAGCCCTAGCTTGGGCGACCACTGTGTGGAAGAACCAGTCTGATATGTGCGCCTCCATGTCTCGGTTCACACAGGCTATGTGTCAGACATTTGATCACCCCACCTGCCAGGGGAGAAGTTTGGTGGTTGACTACATGGTCGAGTTCCGCACGTCTGCCCTCATGGCTGGAGTCCAAGGACCAGGTGGCCTTCTTGAGCCTCTGGGCTCCCTCATAGACCACATCGAGCTCCCTGAGGTTGGACAACCAATTGCATGAACCCAGGCACGCCTGGGAAGTGGAGACAGTTGCTAAGACCTGGGCTAAGTCTCTTGCTCCAGCCCCTTTCCACCTTGAGGCTGGGGCCCTCCCACGCACAGCTGTCCACCCAAGACCAGAATGCTGGGATAAGGGAGGGTTGGTTCCTTCATTGTGGCCACATGGGGCACCAGTGCTCCACCTGTCCTGAGCTGGCAGGAAAAACCAAGACCCGTCATGGTGAGTCAGGACCTGTGATGGGCTGTCTCCTCTCTTCTCAGCCTTCTGGAGTGTACCTCACAACCACTTTAGTGGTTGTCACTGAAAGTGAGGAATACCCCAGGGCATTTTTAGACACAGGGGCAGCGAGTAACTTCATCAGTCCTGCTTAGGCAGCCTCCCTAAAGCTGCCTACAGTGTCCTTGGAGTAACCTCTGCCCATGTCAGCCATTGACGGGCGGTCACATGGCAGACTCAGCTGCTTGTCCTCCGCATTGCACACAGCAAGTGGGTCAGTCTGTTTGTGGTGACTGGCCCCAAATTGCCCTTGATACTGGGCTTCCCCTGGTTACAGCGCCATAATCTGTGGGTTGACTGGGTCCTGCGGCTAGGGGACCCCAGTCAGGGGTCTTGTTTGGCCTTGACCAAGCCCTGGAATCATCCTCACTTCCTTATCCGGTGCCACTGGAATACTGGGACCTTGCTGAGTTTCTGCCTATGTATAGGCCATGTGATTGCGCTATTGACCCAACCCCTCCCCCGGATCTACCCTGCCCAGGGGCCGACTGTTCTTTTTGTCTGGCCCTAGATGGAAGGCCATGGATGACCACATCCAGGAGGCGTTGGCGCTGGGCTTCATATGGTTGTCCATCTCACTAGCAAGAGCAGGGTTCTTTTTCATGGGAAAGAATGAAAGGAGCCTCCGCACCTGTATCGACTGTTAGGGCCTGAACAAGATCATGGTCAAGGACCACCATCCCCTACCTCTCATGACCTCAGCCTACAAGGCACTGCAGTTGATTAGATATTTTTGCATATGTCTAAAGTTCAGTCCATTGTCTTCACAAAGGAAGTTTGTGGAAATTTGGAGGGATTTCGGTTTCATCCAGTTGCTTCTGGTGATTTGTCGAGTCCCGCTGAGGTCCAGGGATGAAGTTCCTGCAGTTTTTTATTGAAGGATGCAGTCTCTGTCACAAAGGCCCTAGACACACCTGTTGCAAGCTTGACTTTGCTGATGGCGTGTTGTGATGTTGATCAGATGTCTAAGCTAAACTTAAGCTAAATTTCTGAAACTTAAGCAAGTTCCTTTGTGCCCTGTATGGAACAAAGAAGGGTTATTTGTCTTCTTCCAGACATGAGATGGTGATCCATAAAAGATGTTTAAGACAGACTGAAAAACACATCTGGGCAGCTCATAGCATACATCTGGGCAGTGCATTAGTAGTGGATATTTTTCCATAGTCAGGATAACATGTTATGACACCATTACATGTATTTATGGCCCTTAAGCACTGATTTAAGAATTGCATCAAAAATACTTAGGTTTTTCCATCCTGGAAAAATTAGATGGCTCTTGAAGGAAAGGAGGAAATACATCATCAAGCCTAGAGAACAGAGGGCGGTTAATTAAGTATTCGTGTTTTTGTCTAAATGCACCTGACATGTCATGGTGATACCCATATAATTGATATGTGGACAACCTTTCTAATGTTCTGAAAATTGTGTGGCCTCCTGAGTCAATGTTTCTGAATTGTAAGGTTCAAGCTAGTCTGATTCAGACTATGTGAGCAGATTTCCTGTTAAGAGATCATCATTCTAAGAATTGGCATTATGTTGATAGTCCTTTAGAGGACCCAGCAAATTAGGTTTTACATTTCTGCTGATTCAGTGGTCCATGTTACCTCAGTTGTAACATGCACTGTTTCTGCATAAAACCAAATCAATACACTGATAGACTAGCAAACTTTGCAATTAAGTGATTAAGACTCCTATAGTTAAGTATGAACCTGAGCTTAGGGAAAAATCAATCAAAATGTTTTGAGAATTCAAAATAATAGTTGTGCCGCATTTGCTTATTAAGTTTTCACAATTGTGATAGCAGTTGCCTACATTTATATATACATTCTATATGTACTTGAAATGTATTTTGATAATGAAATTGTAAATGAGTGTAACAGTTTGCTCGACAGTGCTGGAAGCCTGTTAAAAAATTGCCTTGTACTGTTCTACCAATCACATTGCAACTGCTGTTCTGGCAACAGAAGATGATAATGATAGAAGTTCACGAATATTAGAAGGGATGAAAGTGGTAATGACGTTTGGAAGGTAACGCCAGGTCTACCCCCCCTACATAAAGAATTTGTTGCATTTTAAAAATTTGAGAATTTTAAAAATAGAGTGTTTGAAGCCTGAGGCTGTGGAAGGACCTTGGAGTTTAAATACTTCTTCAGGTATCATGGGCTATACAACAGTTTCTCAAACCATCTGTATGGGCTTTTTTGTTTGTTGCATAGAAAGATTACCTTGATGCACCAAGAGTGTGACATATGTTCTCACACAAGAATAGAGGTTGTGTAAGAAGAATGCTTTAAAGGCCTGGTCCATTTCTTCCCTGGAAAATTGCTTAAAATAAAAGTGGTTAAAATAAACTCTAGTGTGTTCAGTACACCTGTGCTTGATTTGAATGGTCGCTGAGGTTTCATCGGGGAAGAGGGAGTACTCCTGAACTAGAGCTTTATATAGCTGAGAGCAATGACTCCTGATGGAAAAGGGCTGTGATTCTATGAAGGTATGAACTGGTCTAGAGGTTGTATTCCAAATTACCCTAATTTTCTCTCGCTGTGTTGCGTGAGGCAAGCCAGCAAGGCTACACTCAATTTCTCTGAAGTAGTCTTCAGTGTTGTAATCTACCCTTGTGGGGTCAAACTGCTCTATGTTCTTGGATAATGCATCAGGTTGTTTTAATCAAGGAACAGGTTCTGGGACCTGTTTCCTGGTTGAATGGAAGGCTGGATGTTCACTGCCTAGGTTATTTGACTCATGGCCATTAACGAGATTCCTGCTTTCTTGTTTTCTGTCTATAGAGGGCAATGCTGAGTCTTTGCGCGTCTCAAGTTGAGAATATTTCGCATTTCTACTTGAGGAAAAAGCTGGAGCATGGTCATCAGCTTAGACATGCTGATCATTCATGCAATAACTTCTAACTGCTCAGTCTTCTAGGATGTCCATATTCTGAATACCATGAACCTGATAAGGAGGACACGAAGATGAGAATGAGTTCATTTCACACTTATTTTCCTGATGGGGTGAGGAAGCATAATTAGTGTTGGAATATGCAGAGTCTTCCTCAGACTTATCGAAAAATGATGCAGGAGAGAAATCTACTCTTCAAGAACATTTATCAGCTGAGATTTCAGTTTCAACATTAGAAGCTGAACTCTCGCTGGCATCTAAAGGGAGCTTGGTCCTCAGAGGATTGTGTGGCAGGTGTAATGCTTTCCTTGGCTGCCAGGCCAGAAAGAGGTGGGCTAGCTTGAGTTCTAGTACTAGAGGAGCCAGACCTAGCAGCAAGAAACAAGTTTGCTTTCTTTTTGGAGGCAGGTAGTTTCTGTTAAGCACATGTGGTGTTCACTTGCCGTGAGAACATCATTTAAGGAATGAGTGATCAGTTTGAGGCTGTGGCAGAGGCTTTAACCTCAGAACTGAGCTTAGCTTCCTTTTTGTTGAGAAGTCTTTTCTCATTATGCAGTGCTTCTACTTCTGAGCTGTCCTGCTGCTGATAAAGCAAGAACATTCTCATAACTGTTTCTTCAACAGTATGAGTTTCCTTAGGGCAGTCTTTTAAAAGCTTATCTGAATGTTTGTGCTTTTTTTAGCCGGAGGCTGTTTCAATTCTCTTGTTGGTTTTCTGCATCTGAAGAACATGATCAATCAAAGCTGGAGTAGCATTATGATTGTAGAAGTAGAGCTTTTGGTGGTGAAGTTGGCAGCTCTAGTTGGGAAGAGTGGAGGCACTAGCTTGAAGGGGCCCACCACCGGTTCTAGGTCTGGACAAATCTTAAGAAGAAGTGTGGAGGAAGGCATGGTGAGCTCTCTAGAGAGGTGGCGGATGTTGGTGGACCATAAGCACAGTTCAGGGCTATCATCCTGTCCGGTCCTGGATCACAAAATCATATGGGCCATCAGGTGAAACTGTCTGGCAGGTCTAGGAATTTCAGGGGTTCTTCCTAGGCGGGTCCTGTAAGGGGCCGGTCTGAATACATAATATGTATTCATGCATGAGTCCGGTTTGTGGTGGGCTTTTATACCCCTATCACGCCTGTCTCATATTCACTCTGTGCCTGTTCATTCTTAATTTTCAGGGATTGGAACTGTCCCATAAAGCTCCCCACTTGTTACTAGTCACAGTTAAAAAAAAAAAAAAAAGTTTAATACAACATATACATATATATACAGATACTTTTGACACTGTTCTGGAGATCCATTAGAGGACAACACATTTTACACTACTTTTAATACAATCACGGTGTTATTTCACACAGGTAGTGTGTCTAGATTTTTGCACGAGAGCGTTCTTGAATTACTGTTTATGTCTGATAAGCAGTGATGAACCTGGACTTTTAAAACTAGGTCTATAGTATGGGTCATAAATGTTAAAACTTTGTCAAATAAATAAAAAAGTCCCACTTCTATGATAATCCTCATTTCTGTTAGTGGACCTATGGAGCTTCTGATTGTTTATCAGTGTTAAGCTAACACTGGTGCACTTGAACATGTTTAAAGCCCCTCTAACACTAGCTTAGCAAAGATATATCCAAGTTTTATTTGAAACTTGTAACAGAGATATTACTGCAGACCTTGGATGACATTTTTTCTTATAAAATTGGTTGCACGCACTGTAAATCAACAAAATGTTATTGATTCTCCTGGGGACTGTCTCAAGAAGCAACATTTCCTTCTTAGTCAAATTTTAGCTTAGTTCAGCCTTAGGCTTTCCATCTCATGACAGAGCTATATCATCATGGTAACTTATGCTGTCTGCCTAACCTGGTTATACTCAGAATTGACTCATAAACAGCTCTTTGACTCACCGGGGCTGAGCTTCAGTCAGAGACCCCATCCTGACAAGGGTAGACTCCTCCAGTCCATTTTCGGGACATTTTTTTCTCTTTGTGATCACGTGAAAAATATCACTAGTGTTAATTATTACTCTAGTAAACAGTGGTGACATTGTTGCTTTTTACAGGTCCTTTACTTTCTACTTTTAACATTGTATGATTTCTCTACCCTTTTCTAAAATATAAGCTGCTTGAATCCTCTTCACGTATCACATGACTGGCATCATAGATATTATGTATTCATGTGCACATGCATGAGGATTAATCATAGCTTGAGTACCTAAACCTTTGTGAACAGCTGGGTAAATTTGTTAACTGCTATTGTAAAATGACTTCGCCTCAGCCGCATTTCCTAGATTTTTTTTTTAATCTGAAAGTTTAGACAAGCCCCTGTTCATACAATAACATAACCAGAGAAAGAGCCTACTTAGCTGTTGGCTACCTGGATATTATGGAGAAAAAAATCCTGATTGAACAATTTCCTGTTGGCCATTTCAAGAATTTAACACTTTTGTTTGCAGCCATAACAGTGTAAGAGTATTACTTGCACAGCTTAAATGCAACATGGTTAATGATTGGTATATAAAAATGAACTAAAAATGACAGACACTAAAATCATTAGGCATCTTAAGGAGAAGAAGCCCTCACCAGTTCCTCACAGGAGAGATTCTATGACACAAAATTAATTAAAATACTGATCATGCATTTTCTTATTTAACATATTTTCATATTTAAGAAAGTTTATTTTTGAGAGTGCAGTATTTATTTTTGCGAGTGCAGTAAAACTGAACCCATTAAACTCTTTCATATTTCTCCCATCAGCAATCGCTGGACAACAGACACCACCTACTGTGCAAACAGAGGGAAGACGCCAAGGACCTGAAGGATAATCTTGACCGTCGGGAGCGCATGGTGTCTACCTTCCTCGCCAAGCAGTTGACGGATGCCCAGTTACAGGAATATCGGCGCTTTGTCCAGACCAAGGCCTCGCTGCTCATCCGCCAGAAAGACCTGGATGAGAAGCAGCGGCTGGGGGAGGAACAGCTGGAGGCACTGATCAGCAGCATTCCTCCATGAAGGGTGTCTCTTCTTTCACTCTCTTCTGCCTCTAAACACTCTCAGCTAGCAATCCTCAGCTAACAGAAATCTTTTCACAGCTGAGGCTGGTTATGATTTTACACTGTTGGAGTGGACTGGTTGGCCTGGCTTTGCCAATTCAGTGGCAGTTAGAGACCTGTCTGAGTTTGATATTTTTTTCTTCCGTTCATTGTATTACTATTTTATAATGTATTACTTGTGCTTTATGTACTGCTCACTTCACATTTCAGTCCATGATTGGAAACTATAAAAAGCTTTAAGTTGGGGGACAATGGCTAGAAACAGTTGAAATGATAAGGAACGCACAAGCTGATTCCCTATTCATTGTTATTATTATTATTATTATTGTTGCTATTATTATTAATATCTTTTTGTAGTGCTTAATTTATTATGGTACTTGTAAGGCACTCTAAATGAACACCAAAAAAGTAAATAAATAAATTAGAGGAAAAAAGCACTTTGATAATGTAACTGCACGTACATTTCTAACCTTAAGACACTGGTCTTACAGTTTTCATAGAAGCATTAATGCCTCCCTCAGTGTGTATTTATTTTTACTGATATTAGATCTTAATTGTTTTTATTGACATTTATAAGCCACAAGCATGTTTTTAGTCGTCCAACAGTATACTGTCCTACAATTTCACTGGGCGGTATATAGTTTTTTGTACTGACTGTAGCAGATCAAACTGACAAGTGTAGCAAAGGTCTGATCTAAAGATTTTCAACACAGTAAGAAGTGAATATGGGTGAGAATATATCATCCATGATAAGTGTTTTGTTGTAGGAAAAAAAATGTACCATTTGAAAACGCCATCATACCGTTTGCATTGGGTGAACATTTCATGATGAATTTGGAAAAAGAAGTATGCTAGCTAACATTAAATTCCATATCGTCTCATGGGCCAATTAAGGTTATTTTAACAGTATCGTAAGAGATTCTTACCTTAAGGCATGTGGGCAGTCAACCCCACCCCTGTTTTTTTAAAAATGCATTGTGTACATGCACAGCTTTGTAAAGTAAAATAGTCCCCATAGAAAACTTTTTTTTATTATAGTTTATCACTACGTTACCACAAAACTCAGAAGACACATGTAAGCTCACAAGCTCATGTGTAAGCTTTGGCATAACCAATAATATAATTATATTTGTACTGTAGACATTGCAACCCCTGGTTCTTATCACCACTACTGTAAAGAATTATATTGTAGAGTTTTGTCTCATTTCACATCAGACAGCCTTGAATGACTCTCAACTCTCTTCCTTCTTCTATTCCTATCGTTTGGGGATATGAGGTTTTGTCACCATAGCAGCAATACATTGTGTCAGATACTATTTAAAAGTCTTTATGCTACATGCTCTGAGAACTCACTATTGTAATATCAGCTGTGGAGATCTTAAAGTTTCCAATGACAATATTATGAAGAAAAATCAATAATAAAGTGCTGGGTTTCACAGCGTCTAGAAGTGAATGCTCATGCCTACCCTTTAAGCAGGGCAAATGCTTTTCTTGTCCATCATTCTCAGGTCAAACACACAGCTTCCTTCCTTTTCTAATACAGGGACAAACCATTTGGCCAGCATTGTCACTGTGAGCTATGTGCAATATCCAGTGAGAGAAGACATTGCTCTAACAGAAATAACACCTTGTTACAATTTTTGCACTTCTGTGATGCTAATTAATTGATTCAGTCGTTCAGGACGTGATCATGATTTGTTTTTGTGATCCAGTGCTTTTCTAGTTCTGCATTTCAGTTACTTTAAAAAAAAAAACAAAAAAAAAAACATACGTTCTTTAGCCTGGAGTACCAGACTTACTGCCAGACTAGCAAAAATACCACTAAAACAGATTAGGTGTTTGTGTCGTTGTTTGTGATGCAGACAGAGCACTCCCCATTCTAAATTTTTCCACATTAAAATAGGTGACAGTTTGGCAATCAGCACTCAGTTACTGTTTCTTTTTGCAATATTTACAGTAACGCAACGCAAGCATATGCAAGTGTGAAGTTCTTAGGAATGTGTGCATTATTAACTCTGTTTTATGCTGTAATACATTGTATTTATTTAGTGTAATTTGATGATGCAGTTGTAAGAATTACTTTGATCCCTCTTCCATTGTTCCCCCATTACGTGCTGATTATTGCATGTAATAATGCTTTGCTGTCAAAGTCTTGACTCAAACTTTCACTAAAATGAAACTATGGCTAATAAAAAATGTTTCTACATGCACACACAGACCCAAGTGCATTTTTTAAAGAATCTCTGATCACGCCCTGAAGTTGTTTGGAAATTGAGCAGTCACAAATTTCTCTACACATTTCTCTAGGGATTTTTAGCCATTTGCCATTTTCGTCAGACAAACAAATGGATGTTTATTTTGGCTTTTATGCATCAGGATGGCCCCAAAGGTTAAGTGAGCCTGTTCTCTCACAGGCCCGTGTTTATACAGCAGCTAGAATTCCATAGGCATGCAAAAGACCACTAGTGTTTTCCACACAAACACGACAGCCCACCAGCAACAAGGCAGCACATTCTTGCCTTTAAGAGTTCCTGATCTTTTCAGTCCTGTACACTGTCTGTCAAAGGATTTGGGACACCTTGGTTTTTTTTAAAAAAAAGGAGTGGTGACAACACATTAAATGGAAAGCTGTGTAGATCGTTTTGTGAAAACTAAAGAAATATACATAAAAAGCACTACAATATGTGCTTTCAAAGTCACTGTGACCCATTTCCAAGTGAAACACTGTCATGAGGGATCTAGGAGCTAGCTGAGCATTTTCACTCAGAGATAGGTGGACGTGGTAGGGGCAAAACATTATTTTTCCCACTCGCTGGTTTATGCTGACAATCAAAGATCTGAAGATGTTTTAGACACAGACACTAGGTTTCGATGTAATATTATGAAAAAACAAAACATTTGTCTTTTAAAGGGTATGATGAATTAGGCTTAATGTGAGCAAGGACTTGAGCTAACTCAGCAAGAAGGGTCCATTTATATTTTGGGTTCACTTTAATGAAAAAAAAAATAATTAAGAGAGCAAGGTTTCCCCAAACTTCTGAGCAGTATATAAATATATATATTAGGGGTGGGAATTTAACGCGTTAATTGCGATTAATTAATTTGAAAGAAAATAACGCGTTAAAAAAAATAACGCATTTAATCACACTTTGCATTCCAAGCAAAGGGGAACTTTTGTCAATGCAC
>JBBPCZ010000045.1:90187-106285 GCA_037974445.1 Brycinus macrolepidotus
CTGTACTGTTGGTATAGTTTTTATTTCTATTGTTTTTAATTTTTTGCTGCTTTTATCTTGTACTGTCCACTTTCTGCTGTGATGATGCAAATTTCCCACTTGTGGGACTAATAAAGGATTATCTTATCTTATCTTATCTTATAACACTGACGCTCTAGTCCAGGCAAACTAACAATTCAGTGGTTGAATATAAACACAACCCAGTACTGGAAAGACTTAACGAAGTGGTTCCCTATTCTGGTTCTGTCCAGAGATCCAGAGTAGTTATAAAACAAAAAAATGGGACCAACACCTTGTAGTGTGCACTCTGCATCAGAAACAGTCTTTTGTGAACCCAGTGTCATAAACACTGACTCTTCCCTAGATCCTGCATGGGTGACATCACTGGCAATTTTTTTTTACATTTGAAACACCAACTGCCCTTTACATCAAGTGCACATTTCATTGACTGACAGAAATGATCTAAAATTAGAAAAAAAAACTACATAAATGTAAAATATAATTAAAGTCTCTGCTTCATGATCGGTTTCACGCTGTCTTCTTGTCTGCTCTTCCGTGGGTTTGTTTATGGGGACACCTCTGAAGGCTTTGGACAGTGACAGAGACAGAGGTTTCCTGTTTCCCCTCTTCCGTTATAAACTCATTCTAATGACAGGAACACATTTTGTTTAGCAGTGCACTGGGAGAATGGGCCACAACACATACATTTACCCACTTGGTAAATTGGATGTTTTTTGGGTTTTTTATGGGAGTTGCATACATTGCTTTAGGGCTGCTGGGATTATCAGTGATTAGTTGGTCATTTGAAGTAAGATAACATCATGCCAGTTTCGTGTACCATTTAGGGCAGTCAGATTACTCAGTTACTGTTGACTCTATTGCTTGTCCTTTTTTAAAAAAAAAAAAGAAAGAAAGAAAAAAGAAAAGAAAGGAAAGAAAAAAAGAAAAGAAAAAAGATCCTTCGATTAATCATCAAAACCATCAGAAAACTCGATTACTAATACAGGCTAATCTAGAGCAAGTGGCATTGTGTGCTACTTTCTATTCAGCCCCAGTTTTCAGTGAAGACCCCTCATCCACCATCTCTTCTTTTCTCTCTTTTTCTCAGAGTGCTATTGGTTAGATCACTACGAGACCATAAGCCGTGCAGGCAGCTAATTATAGGCCACGCTGTGGAGATGAGGGCCGGATGTGACAGCATGCAGTGTATGTGAGAGAGAGAAAGACAGAGAGAGAGAAATCATGCTTTGCGAGAATGTTTAGCAGGACTGGCAGCAGGGGATCCAACCTTGGCCCCTCCCACAGAGTACTGCAGCACTGAGTCATTCAGGATCAAGGCAGAGCCAGCTAGGGTCTGCACACGCAAACACATTCCTCCAGCCTGGCACTGGTGCTCTGACTGGTGCACGCACACACACACACACACAGAGCTACAGCACTATACTTACTGACATACAGTATACATGATACTAAGTCATTCACAAAAAGTGCAGTCAAAAGCTTTATCACAAGCACAGTATCGCAAAGCAAACATTTAGTTGTAAATATGACTGACATACTGTACACACTTCCACTGGAGCTAAAACATTAACCAAAACATGTTTTTAGCAGCTTAGCGTCAAGAAAACATTGGTATTAGCAACCATCACTTAGCAAATGATACAGGTGTAGTGATACTTGTAGGAGCAATGTGTTGAAAATCTAGTGTTCAGTACATTATTTATTGTGTTAATGTTACATCTTACAGCACAGCATTGTAGCCCTCAACTTCATTAGAATATATACAACCACTGGAAATCAAACTGCACTGAAGAAATTCTGACTAGCATAGCAAACTGATCAAAAGGCTAATACACTAGTCATGATGCTAGTTAGCCTTAAGTTTAGCTCTTACCTCAGGCTTCAAACGGGGCAGCTTATTTCTTTTTCAAACAGACAATACAAACAGCCTGAGTGGAAAATATGAAGAAGTGAATGCTAATGCTAAAGCTATTAGCTAGTGTGCCGCTACTTGACCTTGACCGGAGTTGGCATTCATGGCTGGGAACTTTCCTATGGTTCTTATCGTTTTGAATAAAACCATATGTGAAATATGCATTGGTGTTTTTTCAATTTTCCGTGAAAAAACATGTTGATATTTGTAAAGATTTGCTTGGAAAAATCTTCGGAAAGACTACTGCAAATGAGTAAATGTAAGACTGCACAAAAGTAAAGCACAAAGTTAATGTCTTATTAGCTTCAAAAATCTATGATTAAGTTCAAGCTGCCAAAAAATACATTTTTAATTAGTACTACAAAAACTTGGCACTGATCACTACCTTGGCACTAATATATATATATATATATATACATATATATATATATATATATATATATATTGTCTTCAGCTCCACTTGAAGACAAATTTTTGAGGCCTATTCCCTAGTGGACAGCCCACACATAATAGACATATTGGTCTGTCTCTCCCTCTTCCAGGAAGATGCATCAACACATATATTACTTCTTATTCAGCTCCACTTGCTCATTCATGACTAAACTGGTACACACATTGTCATCTGTTGCAGCTCTTCACTTCTGGGAGAAACAACCAACACTCTCACACAGATACTTACTTTCGTGTGACAAAAAAAACACTGCCTACATGTGTGACAAAGAGTGAGATCAGCACTCAAGCTCATTTTGGCTCTATTCAGAGCAGCTGCCAGAGGAGCAAGGCAGCGTTGCTGGCTTTTTCCTCAATGAGTGAGAGACTACCCCCCTCGTTCATTTCCCATAGGAAATAGTCCATTCATAGGCCAGGTCAGCCAATCAGCAGGAAGGAGGAGAGTGCGTGGGCACGCTGTGATGAATAGGTCACCTGTATTACATCACTAAGCTCTGGAAGTCAGAAAAGTGTGTGTGTGTGTGTGGGGGGGGGCTGCAGAATCAGAATCACTACAAGAAAATACAATACATAGCCAGCATACAGTCTTGAAAATATATATATCTTGCAGAAGTAAAATAAATGTACGAGGTCTTTACAACAGGATAGATCAGGTAGGATATTGCAATAAGAGGTGCCAGTGATCTAGTGTTCTATTGTAAGAGATTAAGGGATGCTGCTACATGTTACACATATCGACAATGTGTGGCAGGTGGGACATGACAAACATGCCAAGCTAGGTGTGCAAAATATATTGAATGAAGAGTCCCCCCTCCTCTCCCTCTCTCTCTCTGTCGTTTCTCCAGTATGAGTCAGAGGCAGGCCGAATCCCTTGATGCACTGCGGAAGCATAGTGTGACGTTTCCATGCTCTTTCTTGGTGTGTGTGTGTTTGTGTGTGTGTGCCAGGAAGACCGAGGGGGTGGGGGTGAATGAGCCTCTTCGCAGCCAATCGTGAGAAAGACTCACTTCCATTCATGGTGCTCATCTCCCATTCATGAAAAGACGAATGTGCACCCAGATAGATGGGTGAGCAGTTCTGTCCTTCATTCTCTCACTGTCATGTGCAATACAGCAAAGGGAACATAGAAACAGCAGCACCATGAAGTGCTGTTGAATATACAGACCACAGTGCTGGTGTGTTTCAGTGGTTCCCAATCCACATTCTGCCTTACAAAATTGATTATGACCAGTGTCCCAATCTGAATGCAAATGTTTATTTGCCAAGGAACTTTTTGTGCTGGTGAAGCAAACAGAAGTAGAGTGAACATACTTAGTTATCTGACTCCGCCCACAAATGTGCTCTTTAATGGCAACTGTTGCTAGGCTGGACAAGCTTGACTAGACCTGAATACAAAATACTGTTATTTACAAAATGCTACCAAAGTTTACACTTGTTCAACCTAGCGATGGTAGCAATTTTTGCTAAAATATATCAATTTTGTGTTTTGTGATTGGCCTTTTATTTTGTATGCATAAGGAGATACTGTTGCAACAGACTGGCACTGAATTCGGAGTGGTCTTCCTGTTAACTCATTCACTATTTACTATTTAGCATTTGTGTCCAGAGATGGAGAAAAGGGATTGAGCTAACTAGGAGCAGAATTGGAGGGTGAGAGCACAAAGCAAGTGATGTGATGAATAGAGTAATGAGGGAGAGTAAGAGCGTAAGACGGTGGCTCTGAGCGTCCTCCAGCAACAGCAGCAGCACCAGCTTCAGGATGAGTCACCAGCCGCCTGGCTGTCACTCCAGCAAAAACAGCCTGCCCTCACCACGGTAACTGTCAAGCAAGAGTTCTCCCACTGTTCAACTGACCTTATCAGCACAGAAGCAGCTACAACCCCCAATACTCTCTCTCTCTCTTGCTCACTCACACACACACACACACACACACACACACACACACACAATCAAAACATTCAAGGGCACAGGGAGGGAAGAGAGCTGAATGAGTCATAGAATTGGAAGTGACGCCTTAAGCCCCCCCCACCCCCCCAACCAGCATCATCTCTCTCTCACACACACACACACGCACAAAACATGCCCACCTTCTCACATAAACACTGTACCAACCCTTCCTTTCCCACCTTCCTTTATCACACCTATTCAGCATGGGAGAAATTTGCTCACCAGTGGCTCATAGGAAGTCTTTAACTGGATTTTAAGATGGTGATTTGTGTGTGTGTGTGTTTCTTGGGGTTGGTAAGCAGCAGTGTGTGTGTGTGTGTGTGGGTGGGTGTGTGTGGTGTTATTAAATGCTAAGTGCTTCCCCCAGGAAGTCACACCAGGAAGGGGAATGAGGGCGGCTTCACACCTCAAAGAGAGCACACAAACACGCAGTGGCATGAAAAAGAAAGAACAGGAGGTGCGCTTCTGGACAGAAAGATGTGTAGATGAGCCTTAACAAAATGCTGAAGATGTATGCTGCAATACAAACCTATCACCTTTATTAAGGCATCAAGCCACAAGAGTCCAAGTGTTAGTTATTTTACCACAATTAAGAAGATACAACAAGAAACAACTGACCTACCCATGTCCAAACATGTCACAGATATTGTTGGACAGTTGAGATGGCTGCCCTGGCTCTGACTATAATTTGTCCATTTTTAGCAGTGTTCTCCTGAATTGGTTTAAAGCAGGAAAAAAGTAATACAGTTATGTTGGCCACTATGTTGGTCACTCCTCACTTCTTCCTTCCCACAGCATTTTTGACAGCATTTGTCTAAAATAAAGAAGAAACAGAAAATGGTCAAGGAAGAAGCTCCACGACTCTCTCCAAGCAGGATGGCTTCAAAATAAAAAGTTCAAGGCATGAATCACCACAGATCCAAGCAATCAAAGATCTGCAAAGTACAAAATTTTCAGCTTTACTATTCATCTATACTATTAAGCATGCAGTGGTGTTTTTGCCCATCACACAAAATTCTTTCTCAAAAAAAAAACACAACCAAAGGACCATAACAGCTACCATATCACCATATCAGTTATTTGTCTGACAGAACAGTTTAGCTAATGCCAAAACTGTTAACATGTATTTTTATTCATGTCTGCATGTATTCATTTCCACAGTAAAAATTACAAAAACTTTTTATACTATGAGTATCAGTGCGGGGATACAGGCCTTTCTATCATTCAGTATGAGATTTTAGAGAAGGTTTACTGAACACTGATAGTTGAGAGGGATGGGGTTTAGTTTGTACATAATATGGCTAAAATAAATAATAAATGCCACCTCAGTCTTTGCCAATGTCACATGCAGCCAGCATGGCTACCCAATGTTCATCTGTAATAGAACTGACGGCTAGCGTTCTCCTCCTAGCCTAGCCTTCATCCTCCCAGTCTGGGAACATCATGTAAAAGGGGGAGGCCTAGCTAGGGGGAGGAATTAGTAATGATGATAAATTCGAAATGCACTTCAGAGTGTTCCTAAACAAAACACTTACATATTCACCCACAGTTCATGAAGTACAAAAGATGTATGCAAGATAAAGATTTTGGACGAGCAAGCTTTCTTAATTAAAAACAACAAAATGTGCTACTTCATGTAGAATATACATGCTCTCACAGGTAATAGTAACCAAAGACAGACGCTGTCAGGGAATTTTGAAACTCATTATTGGACAGAAGTGCTGTTTTCTAATTAATGTTGATTGAACACGTTGAATATCGCATGGGCATTCCTCCACTAGCTGTCGCTGTGAAGTGAATTTTCAAACATTCCATAAGACCTAATCTTTTTCTGATTCAGTTTGTTGATTCAGTCGCTCAAATGTTCCATTTTGTTCCAATTAACAATGACTAATTCATGGAGAACACTGAGTAAAAAATTCCATCCCCAAAAAGAAAATATTACTATGCATTCCCTTTCCACAATTCTGGTTCTTGTCTGCCAGAAAATACTCGTTGCCGGCCAACTCAGTTTCATTTACAACTGGTTAATGTATCCATCATTTCACCACCATAGAACTACTGGGCAGAACATAAGGATACAGAATACACAGATGTTAGCAACAACAACGTCAGCTGATATTATCTTTCCCTGACATCGGTTCCACAAACAATGCATATCTTTCATCAACTTGGACTCCTATCCAACATAGACAGAATTTCAGTTTCAGAAAAAAAGGTGAAAACACACTTCGTTTCAGTTTAAAAACGGCAGTTTTTCTGAGGCTGAAAAGGAATGATGGAACTTGTGCTTGAGAAAAAATTAAGGGGGGTGGGCTATTTTCCACTTCTTTCTGTTGTATGAATGAGGCAGCGTTAGGTTAGTGGAAGATTGGTTGTTTTGTTGCTTCCAGCGGGCCCAGTCCAGCTAACACAGCATGGTAAAGTGAAAGCTCAGCATTAGGTTGAAGTGCATTTTTGCCAAAGCTTGTCCAGCCTTCCAGGAATGCATGTGTGGATAAGTCCAGTAAGTTCAGTATTCAGTCTCTGCCTGTTGTCATGTGCATACAATAGAGAGGCCATCGGCTTGGTAAGGTGCTATGCTACATCCTACAGTAGAGATAATATTCCTGAATACATGAATGCACAGCCCCCTACATAACCCGGAGTGGAATCAGGTCAGACTAGACCATTTGCTTCACTGACATGTAGAGACAATTGACTGTTAAAAACAAAGTCTTGTGTAACAGATTGGAAACACAGATACCTTTCAGTCTTGTCACAATGGATGATGTGGAGCAGCAAAAAAATAAAGAAAATTGCAAAACAGCGTAGAATATAACCAGTTACAGCAGTGTGGGAATACAGCCCAATGCAACTCTGTGAAAGGCTTTTGGCTATTAGAGTCTTCCCAAAAAAAGGAACAAATGTGATATAGACAAGGTGTAGCAGCCTCACAAGCACAGTGTGGAAACTTTTGAAAGTACCCCTTACGGTTGGGGAAAACTTCAGCCACTTGTCTTAACATCAGCTTAACATACCCCATCAGAAGCCTCCCCCTAAACCTATGCAATGCTTAATCCTAATCCTGACCCAAATCATGCTATGTTTGTGCACACTGCATTGACATTCTTAATGCTTTTTATTATGAGACTAGAACATCTAAATATGATCCAAAAGAAATGGATCATATAATCAGCAAACAGTTTACAATGATTGAAGACACTATGTACAATAGCCTCAGGCATCTGAAAAATATGCAAAACCATTATTTAGGCGGTAATATCAATATTACAATAGATTTTTTTTTAAATATATACACTGTGGTTTTTGCCATAGCCTAATCATGTCCTAACTCCTCCTTGCAGAAGCCCAGTGTTTACTGTCCAATACCAATTTCAGCCAATAAACTAATTAAACAAATGTTCCCTGCTGCCTAATACTGTACCTTTAGCTAATAAGTAATTGTTGTTTGGAAACTTTCTATTAATTGGATTTTAGCTACAAACATAGAGCTATCAGCTATCCTGCAGGGTTTTTCATTTCATTTAATAAACTATAACAAAGTATAACAGTGCATTTATATTTGCCCACATGTGTGTGCATGGCAAATAAGTAAAAGGAAGCTTCCTGTTTTCTTAAACTCCAGTTATTGCTCAACTTTAACTATAACTGTGACAAAGGACAGACGTTTAAGCCAATGGTTGCAACACCAGAGACTTTAATAGCAGTGTCTTATTTACAGGCATGTACATGTGTACACCCATTTGCATTCAAAGGCTGTCCACAAAGCTGTTTGGGAAAACAAAGGGTACAAAAGAGCAACTTCCTGATCCATGGATGATCCTCCTCTGTGACAAGAGCAGACAAGTCACGCACGCGCGCACACACAAAAGTGCACGATTAAACTGCAAAAGATCAAACAGGCCTCTACGGTGGCCATGTTGAAAAAGGTGGGAGATATGTCCCGAATGAGGGTGCATTCACCTAATCAAAGCAGAACTCATTTACACAATGCTTCAAAAAAGAATGGGATGGAAGAAAACAGCTTTGGTCGCTCTGATGGCAAAAACAGGGCATGTGGGTTTTTTCTTGACTCCAGGATAAAAATGTTGTGTGCTCCCGTGTGTCCTTCTTACTGATCCAAATATTAACCTTAATGCACATCCTTTCATACTGTCAAAAAAGAAAAATGGGGGAAAAAGAAGCCCATATCTGTCCCACAAAACAGACCCCTAACACAAATTGTGCTCTGAAGATTCCGCCCCCCCCCCCCCTTCGATGGAGGACGGCATGGGCTACTGCTTAAAATGAAGAAAATGTATTTACAGTGTACAGTACTTGGGCTCTAATTTGGGGCAACATGCCTGTAGAGCACATGTACAAAGCATTCCATAATATGCATTCAGAAATGAACTTGTGTGTTTATAGGGCTCTTCTCTTGTTTAAAATAAATATACAGACAATAAAAGCATATGCTGCCTGAACCACATCAAATGTTACATCTCAAATAGAGCAACTTTAATTTCATGTCATGTAGAGATAGAGGGAGAAAGAAGGAGAGAGAGAAGAAAAGATCTGCTTTAAATTCAATTCATCTAATGTCGCCATTCACAAAAAGGATTCTTGTGAATGGTGACCAACAGCAACTGGCTGTTTCCATGTCAAACGTCATTGAAGAAAAAAAAAAGAAAGAATGAAAAGAAAGGAAAGAGAAACAAAACTGCCCCCTATTGGCTAACAGGGCACAGTGCATGCCATTACTACAGAGATATCATAAGGCATTAACGTACATGTGACGGACTTGATTGCAAAAAGCACTTGACAACAAACCACTAATGATTTTTGCATGGTTACAGTTCTTTTAGCATCCACAAGTTTACATCTACAAACATGGAAAGTGTATCTTGCTATCCGCTAACAGAGCAGCGTTGTTCAACACAGAAGGGGGGGCCTAAAACAAAAAACAACAAAAAATAAAAAATAAAAATAAAATAAAATAAAAACCCAATCCTCTTCCATCATACCAATGGAAACGCCTGCCTTCCCTCCAGACTTGTAGATTACTGATGGAAGAGTTTTAATTTTTCCTTCTGTTTTCTTTAATTATGCGTTCCTGACTGGGCCCATGGCTTAACGCTGGCCAGGAATCCAGGATCGGTTTCCAGTAAGCAGCTGGAGAAGACAAAAATCATTATTCATGCACTTCCACGAACAAAAGAATACACTAAAATATACTCTGCCAATACTGCATGCTACGTATCATTCTCAGTTTCCCCTTAGCTGCCTTAATAATAACGGGGGAAACACATTACACCAATACATGTTTACAGCAGAGATGCTATTTAAAAGTTTACTTAAAACAATAAACCAGTGTTAAGATGCTATAGAGTACTAAATGTATACAATACAAAGCTATTGTACCTACAGAGGCTCCACAGAACATGAACCATTAATAGATGAAAAGAACTCTGGTCCGAGGGAGGGAAGAAAAGGAGTCTGCCATTTTGCGGATCTTGGCGTAGTTGATGAAGCCCCTGAGGAAGAGCAAGAAACCTGGAGGACAAGGAAATCCATTAAGGCATCTGTACTTCAGTCCAAACAAACACAATTATTCCAAATAAACACAGAATCACCATGTGGGGATTAGCCAACCACATAGTTAAGCATGAAGATGTGGAATAGTGAGTGTTGAAAATAATATATATGGGAGAATAATAATATATAGGAGCAAATATGGTAAGTAGAATCACCAAAACGACGCAATCAACTTACCAAGCACCAGGAAGACCCACCACAGCCAATACTGTCCATCAAAATAGCCAGGGAAGTACGTAGAAAACTGAAAAAACAAGCAGAGAAGAGAGTTATCGCCTTAAGATAATTTTTTAAAAATTTACTTTTTTTAAAGTTACTTTTATCTCTTTCGTGAAAATTTCCAAAAAGTCTAAAACTTGATAAACGCTTCTGTTCATCATGAATACAAAATCGGGGGATGGGATAAAGATGGGATAAACTCAGGAAGTTGTCATACTCGGACAATCAGGATCCACTTGATGAGGGACAGCCCAAAGCCAGAGATGGCGCCGTAACGGCCGGCCGCTGAGGTGGTGAGGCAGAACGACAGGAAGAAGCCGATCCAGTTGAAGAGGAATGCCACTGGGGAAAGATAAAAAGAGAGGGTTACCACATCATCTCGGTATCAGCGCTGAACAAGCAAAATGAGGTCTTGTTGCTTAGAACAGCAAATAGCTTCACAGCTTTTCAAATCAGATACTCCTTCAAAGTACACCATGTAAAGTAAGGGTGGGCTAGATGGCAAAACTTAAGATAACTGAGATTTTCACATCATACACTGTATTTAATTTTCTGAGATTTAATAAGCTGGAGCCGATAAAAAAGTACATTAATGCTAAATGTAACTACGAATACAATGACTGCAATCAATATTTCACAATCCGCTCTGCATTTCATCCAGTTCAACAGGAATAATTATACCCTCTTTCTAATAAAACATGAGGTAGGTCAATATTTTTTAAGTACTGTCATCACAATATTTTCAAAATTAATTTATCATAATGAATAAATTCATCATACTTCCCATACCAATAAAAAGTCACTCTTTTGGTTACCTCATGCCCAAGCTGAAAGCCATTATTCCTCCATAACATATTTACAGTTGTCCCAATGTTGGGGAGTTTATGGGGGGGGTAAAATGTTTGTTTTTGATATACAGCACAAAAATGGTCTTTGCAGTCCTATGGGAAGAGGGACAACTGTTTTTTTGTACTGCTACAAAAAATGTAGCAGTAAAATATTCTCCAATGGCTGCATGACTATTTTCACCAAATGGTAACACTTGGTAACAAATGGTTCTGCATTAGTCTGAATGTTGTGGGTTGTGATGCAGTTCATTACATTCTACTTTCCTCCATATCAGGAACACAGGTTAAAAAAAAAGTCAGTTCAACCAGAATACAAGCTGTCTTTCAATTCACTCAAATGTTTTCACAACTAAAACTATAACTTGAGGACATGTCACTGTATTTCATTTAGACACAAACCTGAAATTTTCTCTCATGTTATTACACCACATAAATTAACTGTGTAATAATACACTGATCACAAGAAAGCAGTACAGAAGGCGATATAAAATGTGCAATGGTCAGTGCATTGTCTACTACTGAAGAACTACTTACTGAAGAAAGTCAACATGAAAATGCCATCATTGCCTATTCGCAGCTGGTCTGCATCCTCAAAGTCATCCCTGGCCACAAAGTCCTCATCCTGCAGAAAACAGTGTAAATTAGAAAGTGAGACGTATACTACAGACGGAGGAGGATACAGGAACTCTGTGGGATCTTTTACACCACAAAAAGGTAACAATGTCCACACCATAGTAAGGGAGCGGTCAGATTTCACTCGGTGCACCAACTTGTGGCTTGGGCTTATGTACTTCAGACAAGAGGACCACAAAACACAACACACAAAAAAACTACAGGCTCATTTTGCAAGCTCTGACAACATCTACTCAGGCAAACAATGAAATTCTCTCTTTTCTTGTTTGTCTCTCAGAGGTCTAGGACCTCAGTGGCTCCTCAAGAACTCCTATACTAATTATGCTGCAAAACAAGGAGGATCTTTATCAAAACCCATTAGATCCAGGGTTTTGATGAAGCACTATAGCAAACATCTCTGCATAAAATCAAACATGTTTCCAAGTTGTGTGCTTGGCTTGCACTAAGCCAAACAAAACAAACACTTCTTTGAATGTCTTCCAAGCAACTGGTCGAGAATATAGACAAAGGTAAAAGTTTGTTTAAAAGTAGGTAAAAAGCCACCAGAACCTTTACTGATATAAAAGCACCAAGTACATAAAAATGACTGACATGCTGGAGAAACATGGGTAATAATTAGCTTACCCTGCCTCCCCATATAAATCTAAACCTGTCAAAATAGTATATGTAATAGACTATAAAAAAATCTCTGCAGTTTAACACACAGACAGGATGCAGCTGAAATTATTACTCCGGGCAAGACACTACAGGCAGAAATGTTTTGGATCTCCATCTATAATAGGGCCCTCATCAATTAAATCACACATTTATGAGACCCTGCTATTGTAAGTTTCCTATTTCAACAACACACACAAAAGCTAAAAAGTGCTAATAGCGCACCCCTGCAGAGATTCTACTCAAATCTGATATCTGAGATCTCCCTAGGAGATGCTGTTCTGAGACTCTTTCTTAAAGCAGTTTTTCTTAAAATAAGCTTTTCGACGCATTTAGAACAAAAAAATCTTTGAGATAACGTTTAATTTGTTCTGTACAATCCATTCTTTGGAGTGTCTTCACAAAAGAAAAATATTTTAATTCACAAAGATTTTTAAGAGTAGGCCTATTCATACATACAACTCTTGAACTGCACATCTCAATGTGTTTTTGCAAAATGTTCAGCACAAAGAAATCAATAAAGTATGTCAGTACTGATAGAGATATCTATTGTTTTAAAAGGCACCCTAATCATCTGTAGTGTCTTGCCTTAATATGTTTCCATTGACTTCAATTGATCATACTAAAGAACAATTAATCCTGATATTCTACACCAACTAACAGAGCAGATCCACAGTTAAGAAAACTACATGACTGTGAAAACCCTGCAACTATATCTAATTTCTGTTCCAAACAGATACGATCAGCTTGAAACAGAAAGTACCCATCATACCTCATCACATGGCACCTACCAACAAAGAGTCCAGGAGTAACATTTTCATGGTCTGCCTCATGCACTGGTGCAGCTGTCATTAGATTAAATACTTTAGCTTGAGAATGTAAGCTTTTGAAGAGAAAAAAAAACGGTTACACTGAATTGCTAAAGATTTAGGGACTCATTTCAAGAAGAAAGAATCCAGTGTAAAAATGCATTTTACTAAATTCAAGATGAATACCCTGCTCTTTTCACCATGAAAGCTGACACCTGGGCCTCTCAGAGATGGATGCCACCCTGTATAATTTGACACGCTCAAACTCGTTACTGTACCTCCAGTGCACGAGTTACATCATCAAATGTGTCCAGACGTTCCCTGTGCTGTGCGCAAGCAGTGTGTGGCAAAGAAACATAGAAATGTGAGAAAATGGGGGACGTAAAAAAAAAAAAAACATATAGGGCTGCATGGAAAAAAAAATAAATTATATTGTTACATACAACAATTACACCACTACGGTGAAACAAAAGTTTCATTATTTTGCCCCAAATAATTTACTATTGCTGGATTGCACAAATATCTTGATTAATCAAAACACCCAAAGAAATACTACTCAGGAACTGTGGTTTGCCAGGATGATCACAGCTGACACGTAAAAACACTGTGACCAGTTACAGGGCTCACTTACATATACTGCAGCCCTATTAGCAGTAATATTAGCATTTTCACAACTATTATACACAAGTACACTGTACAGCCCTAATATAGCCTAGACACTGAGGAATGTGTCCCAACTTTCATTCGTCGCCTGTTATGGACAGAGTTGTCTTATTCTAGCTGTGGCTTTGAGTCGAGACTTGTGGTACTTACCCGTCCTGCCACCAGGGGGACAGAGGCTTCAGCCTTGCTTCTCTCAGCTTCGTCATATGATGGCAGTGATGTGGCAACATTGTAAGAAGGAGGCTTGGGGAATGCAGCCTCATCTTTGTAATCAAAATATTCTAGAGAGAGGGAGGCAAAACTCTCTGAATAAATACTAGATATTGTTCTCTTATTAACCCTAATTTTAGCACTACATTTGCTCGTCTTAGTTAAAAACGTTTCTCCATGTTAATTTTTAATGATATGAATTACTAACAGTAGCTCAATAATCATTAAATCACTGCTTAAAGAACCCTGATAACCTCTGATTTCAGAATTTCATGATATGAACATGATCCATACCTGCATTATCTTGTGTGATGCTGCTGTAAGGGGGTGGGGCATCACTAGTCCCTTGAGGTCCTTCCTCTGGTTCCTCCTCATTGGGTAACTTGAGAGTAAAAAAAAAAAAAAAAAGGACAAAAATTAAAATTTCCCGACAGGCTTCTACTAGAACCTGGCAAGTCTGCCTGTGGTTGAGCAATTATTTTTAATCAACAATGTAAACTGCTAATGGTGCAAATCTGTTTATTACTATTATTGCTTTTTTATTGCTGTTGTTCATCTAGTCTATCCCAACCACATAGGTTCCTTTTTGATATGACTTTCCTACATAACTGGAAAACCCATTTATTTAGAATGATCACTGTCAGTTTGACCCCACTGAATATTTAATACTTCTAAATAAATGACTTATTTTCTTCGTATTAAAAGGCTTTTCCTAATTTAAAAGAAACACCATGTAAACACAAAACAACATGATATGTTTTCAATGTCCTGTACACCTCTGTGGTCTTTAAGGTCAATCTGACCCATGGCTCTTTTACCTGTGTAAAAATGCAATGCAATTTTATAATCTTTAAAAACGTTGATATTTCCCAAGGCATTACCTGTATCCCTTATTTCAGCACTCTTTAGGTTGTCAACAAAGATACAAAACAGCCTGACACATAAACTTGGGTAGCAATTTAAAATATTTTCTGGAGGTTGAAATGCTGGGGTCAAATTGACGCCAAGCATTTTTTTTAAACATAACATGAGGGTTAAAGGAGGTGTCAAGGAAGCATTCGAGACTGACTGTGAAGTTCTTCTATTCATTTTGCAATCGCACAGTTCTGCTCCATGCCTTGTAATAAGACAGAACCTGAATATTCAATGTGGTGTAAAAGAACATACAGATTCCACTATAGCCACTGATGCAATTAACAGCTTTTCTTTTTTTCAGGAGGGGATTACTTGCGAAGGCAATTATACTTTAGAATGTTTCACAGGAACGAAGAAGGCCTAATTCTAATAACTAGGACGCGCTATTCAAAACCATACACAAAACACAAACTGCAAATTAATATGTGAACGTCGCGTCTTCTCAAACCCTCTGGCAGATCAGAGGCGTTTTTTTAAGCAACCAGCTGACAGAGGAACTGAGCTCGGCTACGTTCAATAACCAGAACTGAAACCAAAACGTCAGCGAACAGAAAACGCACGACTAAACAATTTGATCAAGCAGTGGAGAACGGGTGTTAAATATCCAGCTGACAGTGATCAAACACTAGTTCAGGGCGCTGGGACATTAAAGTCTTCGGTTTGGTGAAAAAGGCAAATCTAACGGAGCCAAGGTGCAGCCGACACGCACAACTCGAGAACAACATAAACACAGGAAACGTGAACTAAATAGTGTCCTAGATGAGATGAGTTACTGCAACTTCTTTCAAAACAGACAGGGATAAAATGTGCACTGATACAGAGAACGGTGGTCCTTTCTGTGTGCACCTGTTTAAATGGACCTGCGACGCGAGTCAAAATAAGGCCTTGACGCTGACCGCGCAGCCGCGGTATTTCCTGAGAGCGGCACGGCGGAGAGCGACTCGGAGGCGGCCGTTATCCACCCGGTCGCCCGCGCCGAGACTCACCTGCTGATATCTGCCGCTCGACTCCGCCATTCTCGGGAAGCTCGGCGACTGAACTCAACAAACACAAACAAATCCCTCGGCGAAATGTGGAATTATATAACTTAACGCTGTCTTCCCACGTCCGCCCCTCGATCTTCTCCCACTTCCCGTGAGGTCGGTCCGAGAGCAGCGCCCCGCCCCGGATACCACGCACACAGCAACACGCGCCTTCAAATGGTGTGTGCGTGTGTATATATGTGTGTGTGTGTGTGTAT
>JBBPCZ010000047.1:0-10889 GCA_037974445.1 Brycinus macrolepidotus
TGTGTCTCTCTCTCTTTCTCTCTGTCTCTCTCTCTTTCTCTCTGTCTCTCTCTCTGTCTCTGTCTCTCTCTCTGTCTCTCTTTCTTTCTCTCTCTCTCTCTCTCTCTCTTTCTCTCTCTCTCTCTCTCTCTTTCTCTCTCTCTCTCCCTCACTGTCTCCCTCTTTTTGTCCTTTCTCTATCTTTTGCTATTTCTCACTCTCTTTTTCCTCTCTCTGTCTCTCTCTCTCTCTCTCTCACTTACTCACTGTCTCCCTCTTTTTGTCCCTTATCTATCTTTCTCTATTCTCTATTTCTCTCTTTTTTTCTTCTCCTTTCTCACTTCTCTCTCTCCCTCTCTCTCTCTCTCTCTCTCTCTCTCTGTCTCTCTCTCTCTCTCTCTCTTTGTCTCTCTCTCTCTGTCTCTCTCTCTCTCCCTCTCTCTCTCCCTTCTGGGCCTCCTGTTACCCCTTTTTTTTTTCACTCTGATCAGTCAACTGATCTTAAAGGAATAATTAGATGGAGAAAAAAAAAATCTCATTTTCATTTCCACCATTTTCCACAGTACTCGTCGTCTGCGACAGGTCTTCCCTTCATACTCCTCGTGTTTAAAATTGCACTGGTGCTGTCAAGCCCAGTTTGCAAACATGGAGTGAATGCTAATGGCTGCGATGCAAATTACATGCCAAACGCATCAGCCAGTTGTTGCAGACGTTGCACAGCTGACTTCCATTTGTAATGCAATCCTGTACAGAGCCGTCCATGTGGTGATGTGGGCTATCAATATTGACATGCATGCACAAACATATCTTTTATATATTTCACAACAGCTGAAAATGACTGTCTTTAGCTCAAAATGTTGGAGTTATAGTTGTCATTCTATACACACTGCACAAATGAGACCCTAGCAAAGGAAATCATTTTAAATCTAGTCTATATATTGAATATTTCTCATTTTTACATAGTAAGAATAACAGTATTCAACCTGTCAGTCATTATTTCTGAGTTAATTGCCTTAAATGCACAGAATTAGGTTTTAATATTCTCTCAGCAGGAGTAATATTTGAAACGTTAACTAAATTTAAACAAAAATTAAATCAATTTTCCAAACCCTTGAATAATCCAATGGTTAAGATGTGTGGGTTTAGTGCGAAATGTTCAGTTCTAGAGTAACTTAACTGAATCTGAAGTTTTTACATTGGCAGTGAATGGAACCAGACGTCTGAACAATTTAATGCCTCTAAATGCTCATTTATGGAACGCTGCTGTTTGGTTATGAATGCACTGCCTAATGTCTGAGACGTTGTTTTTTCATGATAGTTTGGAGAAGTTTTGGCCAAAAAAATGTTTTTAATTCATTGATGGTGGAGGGATACACACAGGACGTTGTGAGGCAAAATAGTCCCCTTAAAAGTTTTTTTTTTTCCTTCATCATCAGCATTACATATAACCTACAGATATACCTATATATATATATGTGTGTGTGTGTGTGTGTGTGTGTGTGTGTGTGTGTGTGTATCTGTAGTCATTGAGACCCCTGGTCCCTATCACCCCCACTGAAAAGGAGTCAATAATGTTCTCTATAATTAACCAATTTAAAACAAACCATGTGACTTTGTTTACCACCCAACAATCGAATTATGGACGGATTTTAAAAATCGATGGAATTCCCATTTAAGATGATTTCACTAACTAAGATTTTTGCCCTGCGGCGAGAAGCTTTCCAGCAGACAGGATGTGTAAAACGCGCAGGCCTGTACAAATTCTTCTGAAAACAAAGTCTGTCCCTCTGTTTCATGGTAGCTTTTATCCTGGAAGGCTTTTACTCCATCATTTTGAGGGAATTGTGCAATGATGTGTGTGCAATTTACTTTCGCCCCTCACTCGCGTCGTCAGCCTCCCCACACCAGTTTTTAATGTGAGCAGTTATTATAATCCGGCCGGCTTTGCATACTTTTCGCAAAAAAGATTAAGATTATAGATAAGGACCAATTGAGGTGCTTGTGTAGGCTGCTGGACCGGTAAGTGTGTCATGTATAGCGCCTGAATTTGCCACTAGCCGGAGGCCTCTTACTGGAATAATCAGTGTTTACTAGATAAACGTCCACAAATAATCTGCTTAAACTCCTGCCCTCTGCTTTTAAGGCTACAGTGTGTAGGTCAAGCTGAGATTGGTGTGTCTGTGCCAAACGCTCGTGTCCGAACTCTTAAAAAGCTCAGTTCCTCCTCGTGGCCGGGCCTGGCCTGCTTGTTGCTGGTATCATGGTTCTGTTCATTGCGTCGTGCACTGAGGGCTGGCAGTAATAATGTTGCTGGTTGATGTTTAAATGGATTGTTATGACATGTCGCTGGCAGTGCCTACGGTTTGGCAGCTTGCCACTGAATGAACCAGTAGCACATGACTTGGCACTGTGTGAATTTGTTTTCCAGGCAGTCTCCATAACGCCAGTCACCAGTCAGATTACGCACAAACGCTTGCAACATGTTACTGTACATGCATATGCAAACACCAGAGCAGCGGCACTGCAACAAAACAACGGCCGCAATGTTACCTGTTTCATTTTCCACTTTTGCAGGTGTTATGTGGGCATAAGCATTAACTATTCACGAGTTCGCTTGGTGTAGCGCGCCATGGTACGAGGCCTCGAGCACGCTGGAGACAATTAGCCGAGTAGGATCACGGGCCTCTTAAAAAGATTTGATTTTGGATCTGAAGCCACCGTCATCCATCCAGGACTAATTAGTTCACGAGTTTGATATTTCAGACTGGAATTAGTTTCAGCAGCGTAACTTTGTGGCCCACACTGACTAAATGACTAATAAAGTCTTGATTCAGGAGGGGCCCTGGCCTGCACATGCTAAAAACTGATTATTTGGTATCAAGATCGTAGAATGACTTCAGTATTCCGCCCCTACATTAATGAATACTTCTTAAAAAAGCTGACATCGATAAGAGTTATACAAATTAGATCATAGTTGCTGATTTTTACTAGCTTGCATTTACTTTAGTTTTTCAGTAATCAGTAGTAATCAGTAAAGTACTCCCTTAAAGGGGGAATTTTCCAAAATTGCAGCATAATTCAGTCTTTAGCAAGTCATTCGGAGTGATTTGATGCAGAATGTTCCATTCTAGAGAAACTCACCGGGCACTAAATTGTCCACAGTGGGACCAGATGAACAGTTTAATGCCTCTAAGGGCCTGTTGGGTAAAGTGGATGGGCTAAAAACAAGTATAAGATCACGACCAAGATGCATCGTGATCCCATCACTCAAACCGCTTGCCGAGATGGTCTGGGACACATGTGACCACATCTTTTATGTCCTGATGCGTCCCCGACAAGGAAAATACATCATGTGATCATGAAGGGGCGCTGCATGTTTAACCATTTTAGCAAAACTACAGCTGCATATTGTATTTCTGAGAGTTTGGCTGCCGTGAGCAGAGATTTTTGCATTGTTGGAGTGACTTTAAAATTTCTTTCGCAGAAGCGACATAGGCAGTAAGGACATCTGAACACCTTAAAGGTGCATGAGGGACACAGGTGTAAATTTTAAAACCGCATTTTAAAACCAAGTGTAAACAGGACATAAAAGCTCATGAAATGGTTATGAACATGCTTACTAATTTCTGAGACAATTATTTATGATAAACTTTTGCCCTCATACACATTTTTAAAAGCCACGTGTGTTAGAGAGGAAAAGTTATTAAGGGCATATAGTACCCAAGGAAAACCAGACTTACCACTTATTTGCCACTAATAACATATAAAACTCAGTGTAGATTCACTACTGGTCTTGGGTTGTTAATAAAATGGCTGTATTTGTGTTGTATACGTTGTGACTCCTGGTTCCATTCACCAGCTCTGATAAGTTTCTCTACATTGAATCGTATTACATATTAACAGTGCGAGTGACTTTTACTTTTCAGCAACTGAATTACACAAAAATGTAGGAAAAATGTTTGAAATTTCCCTGAAGAACCTTTGGATAGATCTACATGTAGGCTGATCTCCACTAGCTTGCATCTATGGTCATCTGCATTAGCGCATTAGCATATTCGGGTGAAGTCTTCCCTGGAAAGCTTATGAATGATCTGCATAAGAGGCTGTTACGTAGTTGATGTTTTCATGTGCAGGCTGGTTAAATCTTGTAGTGACCTGCTTGAATTGGCCAGACAGACTGACCCTGCTACTCTATCACGCCCACATACTGTGACGGCCTCTCTGGTCTCTCACTCCCTCCCTCCACTGGAAGCTTATTTTTCTGGGCCTCTCTCCCAGCCAAGAGTTGAGGCCTGTGGGCACTGGCAGGCTGGCAGAGGAAGGCAGCCTCCCTCTCTTTCTCTCTCTGCCCGGACTGCTCTGCCTCTGTCTGCACTCACAGTGTGCCCCACCGCCTCTGATTGTAGCGTACACTGTGAACTAGACGGATTATCTCCGTCAAGGCACTGATCTAGACAGATTATCGCTCTTTTTCCCCTCTCACTCTTTCTCTCTCACTCACAGGAGTACCTAGTCACTCCAGCCATCACTGTTTACTCCTCAGAGGGAAGTAAACAAAAACAAATGACTTGCACGGTGACGTACTCTGCATTCTGTATTGTACGTGAGGAGCCGGTGCATGTGATTCTTTAAACTGCCATTGATGTCACACGACTGGCTGTTGTGTCAATTGCCGAGGCCTATTCATCTGAAAATGAACACTGCCCTTGGTGGAAATCCATAAATAACCATGGGGAACTCCATGCAAATCGTAGTCGGTCAGTATTATTGATTATCTGATAAACTGTGTCTTTAAGCCTGGAAGGTGTCAAAAAAAGTCAATATTGGTTTTCTTCATTGAAAGTTGTCTGCAACTGACTTGAAAAGGTGTGATGTCCCGATTGTCTGCTTTGTGAGGGAACACTGAGTTTTTTGAGCGCCGTTTCAGCCCATGTTGGTCGAAAAGACTAACCAATCTGTCATGTTTGAGTTTATTGATTAGAGGTGACATATGTCTGCTGTCCTCCAATTTCAGAGTGACTGGCTGCAAAATCAATAGTACTCCTGTTGGGGTCAAAGATGCAGAACATGTGGAGCGCGAATGTACCGTTATGCCATTAGACATTAACAGCGTTCCCTCAGTACGCTGCTGGCACAGATGTTTTGATTTTGAGACTCCACTTGGGTTACATGTTATGAACCATTTACCATACTGTGGTTATCTTGTTGGATAGTGGGATTTCGGAGTTCTTTGAAATATATTTTCAAGCACTCTGACTGGCCTGCGTTATTTTGACCAAAGGTATTTACGGTTATTGGACAATGTGAATTGATTAAGCCAGAATCTCGTCTAGGATGGGTCAGAATGCTCAGCTCTGGCCTCCCAGATGTAAGTTAAGCCTAGGTCTGGACTACCCACCATTCTGAATGAAGATTCTCCACTGAAATGAGAACTTAGTCCAGGGCAGAAGCAACATGTTACAAGCTTTGGAGATATCAGCATTGTAAGGGCCAGTATTGAAACACCGATTACTAAGACAATACATTGTCCAGCCCTAGTTGCTATGCCATTGTGCATATGGGCCCATACTCAGTATTTTCCGGAAAAGAAAAAAATGGCCCATGGGTTCTGGAGTGCTGGGTTTGCAGTGACTCGCTCTATATATAGCCCGGTCTCATGCTTTTCTGGCTGACTGAGCAGCACTGGTCTTTTGGGTGATCATGCCGATGCCTCACTTTAGGCAGCCTGCATATGTAGGGAATTACAATGGAGGCATTTCAGCATGCTTTTCTGGACGGGGACTGCCTGTGCAGAAGACAAAAAGATAAAGCACAGGAGGATCAGATGTGCTCTACAGATAAGGGGAGAGCCCCGGGTACTTTGGCTTTGCATGTAAACAACTTAGGTGAAGAAAGCAGGACAGCAGATACAGTCAAACTTTGCAGCCCATTCGTTATCTTGCATTAGCCATACATTTTATGATATGCAGTGCATGTTTTCCGGGAAGAGGGATAACCCAGTTAGTAGCGTTAGCGGAGGCTGCAGGGCTCCGGGTGAAGCCTGAAATGATTACCGAGCAGAGGCGAAGGCATTGTTTCGAAACAAGAGAAATTCCATTAACTGTGGATACGGCTGTTTACAGTGAGAAAGTGTCACAAGAAGTCGGCCATATGGTTGCCGCGGCAACCATGACATCAACGCAGACATAGTGATGCATGAAAATTCAAATAGCAGGGGAGCGGTTGCTAGGCGACCTGAACTCGGAGAAGTGGCGGGGCAGACAGCCAGACTGATCTGGGTCTTGTGTAACAAAAACAGAGTGAGACGGTGTGAATGTGTGTGCGGGTGGAGTTTACTGGGGGTTCAGGTGGGCATATCTGAGTCACAGCCCCGAATTCCTTAGAACAAAGACAGGCAGAGCATCCAGAACAAGCAGAGAACACAAAGTAACAGGAGAGTAATTAGTCAGTAGTACTGAGTTGTCAAAAAGTATGTAAAAAGTCAAAAGTCGTAAGTGATCACTAGTAACCAGTCATTATTAGCCAGTAGTTACTAATGATCACTTGTATGTTGGTAGAGATTTCTTAGTAGTAGTAGTTTTGGTACTTGTCAATAGTGGTTAGTAGTAAACAGTAGTGGAACAGTCACAGTCACTAGTAGTTACTAGTCAGAAACCACAGATTTTCTCTATCGACTACTAATGACACCACCACTGATTTTCTCTGACTATCGACTACTACTGACACCACCACTGATTTTCACCGACTATTGACTACCTCTGGCTAGTCAGTGGTAGTGTTAATCATCATGGGTGTTAGTATTAGTTACTAGTCAGGAATAATAATCATAAGTGGTTAGTAGTTGTGCACAGTAATGGTCAGTAGTAGGTCACAATATTGATCTGTAACAGCACACATCAGTGGTCAGTTGAAATGTGCAGTAATGGTCAGTAGTAGTGCACAGAAATGGTCAGTAGTAGTGCACAGTAAAGGCCAGTAGTAGTGCACAGTAATGGTCAGTAGTAGTGCACAGAAATGGTCAGTAGTGACATGCACCAAAGGTCAGTAGTGGTGCACAGTACTGGTCAGTAGTAGTGCACAGTAATGGTCAGTAGTGGCATGCACCAAAGGTCAGTAGTAGTGCACAGTATTTGTCAGTAGTGGTGCACAGTATTGGTCAGTAGTAGTGCACAGAAATGGTCAGTAGTAGTGCACAGAAATGGTCAGTAGTAGTGCACAGTAATGGTCAGTAGTGGCATGCAGCAATGGTCAGTAGTGGCATGCAGCAATGGTCAGTAGTAGTGCACAGTAATGGTCAGTAGTAGTAGCACACAGTAATGTCAGTAGTAGTAGAGCACTGTAATGGTCAGTAGTAGCACACGGTAATGGTCAGTAGTAGTGCACAGTATTAGTCAGTAGTGGCGTGCAGCAATGGTCAGTAGTAGTACACAGTAATGGTCAGTGGTAGTGCACAGTAATGGTCAGTAGTAGTTTGCAGTAACGGTCGGTAGTAGTCCACAGTAATGACTGGTAGTAGTGCACAGTAATGGTCAGTAATAGTGCACAGTAATGATCAGTATTAGCGTACTGCAGTGGTCAGTAGTAGTGCACAGTAATGATCAGTAGTAGTGCACAGTAATGGTGAGTAATAGTGCACAGTAATGATCAGTATTAGCATGCAGCAGTGGTCAGTAGTAGTACACAGTAATGATCAGTAGTAATGCACAGTAATGGTGAGCAGTAGTGCAAAGTTATGACCGGTAGTAGTGCACAGTATTGGTCAGTAGTAGTGCACAGTAATGACCGATAGTAGTGCACAGTAATGGTCAGTAGTAGATTGCAGTAATAAGCGGTAGCAGCACACATCAGTGGTCAGTAGTAGTGCGCAGCAATAGTCAGTAGTTCACAGTAATGGTCAGTAGTAGGGCACAGAAACAGTAGTTGATCTCAGTAATTGTAGTAGAGCACAGTAATAGATTACAGAAACAGTAGTGTACAATAACAGTACTGAATAGTAATTGAAACAATACAGTAACTGTAGTAGTGCATAGTAATAGATCACAAGACAGTGGTGTACTTTAAAAGTACTGAAAAGCAATACGTTAATAGTAGTAGTACACAGTAATAGTAGTACAGTTGTAGTCAGTAGTGCAGAGTTACAGTGAGTAGTAGTGCGAGCAGAGGGCTCATAAAGAGAAAAAATGTGTTTTGGGAGAGGGCTGGGACAACTTGTTTTTGTCCTCGCAGCTCTGTAAGCCCAGTCCAGGCTCACACAGTCCTCACACTGAGTTCTGAACAGCGTATGTGTTACTGACTCATGGAGTCACTCTGCTGAGGTCCTGAACCTAATCCTGAGCCGACAGTACGCTGTGATCACACACCAGAACTGCTGCTCTTATCTGTTACTGTAGATGAGCGTTCAGCCACGTTCTTTCCTTTCTGAATTATTTACTCAGCTAAAAAAAACAGCTGAAGGTGAAGACTCAGCCAGATTTGATAGCGTACAAGTACTAAACATAAAATCTATGACGCGAGGATGAGTGGGAGTTATTGATTATGGTACTCTGCCGACACACACACACACACACGCACACACACACTCGTATTCTTGTCTTTCTGAAACCTGCCAGAATGGGGAGCACCCAGATGTCTGCCCAGTGTGTCACGTTTTTATGATTCTGAGGACATTTAGTCCCTGCCACTGAGTAAATACAGATACACAGACACGCACACACACACACACACACACACACACACACACACACACACACACACAGGGTACAGACGGCATGACTCAGAATGAGGTCATTCACTCTCCCACTTGTTGGAGGGGTACTGCTCATTCTCCGCTCACTGCCCCCCCTATGACTCAGACCCTGGCAGTGGAGTTATGAATGAACAGGGTCTTCTCATCCTTTCTCCAGGGAGCCGTACTACTCATGGTTGATCGTGACACACTTTACACCTCCTCTACCTGTCAGAGCACGAGCCGCACACGAACTCATTGGGAACTGGAACAGAGGGAACACAAATGTGCGGGCGGGAAACACGCCGATCTGTTCAGCTACAAAAAGTTCGGAGCAGGTTGTGAGTGGAAGTGGAGGGCTGCTGTCCAGAAATGGGAGAAAAAAAAGTGCACTTTTTTTTTACATTGTGTACTGTATTCTAACACTGCACACTATATTGTAACGCTGCACTATATTCATACACTGTGCATTGTAATCATACAGTGTGCATTGTATTCTTACACCTTACACTATATTATTACACTGTGGACTATAATCTTACATTGTACACTGTATTCTAACACTGCACTATATTAACACTGTACACTATATTTTCACACTGTTCACTCTATTCTAACACTGTGCATGATATTCTTACACCGTGCAGTATATTCTAACACTGTGCACTATACTCTTGCACCGTGCATTATATATCTTGAACTGTGCACTATATTCTTGTACACTGCACTAAATTCTAACACTGTGCACTATATTCTTGCACTATATTCTAAAATTGAACACTGTATTTTTATACTTTGCACTATATTCTTACACTGCACTATATTCTGACACTGTGTACTATGTTCTTACATTGTGCGTTATATTGTAACACTGTACACTATTCTTACATTATGCACTGTTTTCTTACATATTCACATGCACTATATTCTTGCACAGTGCATTATATATCCTGCAGTGTACACTATATTCTTGCACTGTGTTCTTACATGGTTTACTATAATCTTACACTATGCACTATTTTATTGCACTGTATTCTTACACTGTGCACTATTTTCTTACATGGTGCACTATATTCTTGCGCCGTGCACTATATTCTAAAGCTCTGCACTTTATTTTTAGACTGTGCACTATATTCTTACAGTGTGCACCATATTCTACTACTGCACATTATTTTCTAACACTGTGCACTGTACAGAGAGTGTATAATATTTCACACATTATTTAGTGGTGTTTCTAGTGCATCAACCATTTATTAAATGTACTCTACACTTGTTGTATTCCCTGGTGTGGACAAAGTCCTTGCATTAAAAGTGGCTAGAACACCACAGAAGTGCGTCATTTAGGACACAGCGTGCGTTTTATCAGTGGGTGGCTGGAATATGTAGGATAGTGTCAGACTGAAACTTCAGATTGTCTGTTTCTTCTTCCTCTGTGTCGCTGAGTCATTGTTTCTATTGTCTTGTTCATTATAGCAGTCATTTGTTCCTTTTATTTATTCAAAGAAATGTGTGAAGACACTCATGCGTCTGCTTGTTGCGCGTCCTCGTAAGTACTTGTGTTTGCTGGTCTTATGAGTCTGAGCAGTCAAAACAGGACTGTTTTTCACAGTCATTCTCTCATTTAGATCCAGGAAATAAAAGCCCATATGGGTGGAAAAAAGCGCTCACAGTCATGTGCTCCACTCTCCGTCCAGAGAGAACACAAAGAGGAAGCAAAACTGTCTCCGAGGCATGCTTATATCATCTCTACGTCCTTGTTCAGCCTATTAATAGATGCTGCAGCTTTTTTTATCCATGCTTACAATAGTGGCTCTATATCCAGAAGCATGAACTCAGAGAGAGAGAGAGAGAGAGAGAGAGAGAGAGAGAGAGAGAGAGAGAACAAGAGAGGAGATGATGATGCCTGTACTGTAGCTTTAGCTCCTCATGCGTTTTTATTCCACAATGTCAGAAAGCTGAAAAAAGGAGGTGAGAGGTGGCCTTGTGGCAGTGTGTGGATGAGGATGAGGTTATGGCAGTCTAGTGTCATATCATATTAAAACTAATATATCATAGATATATATGTATGAATATATGTTGTATGTATATGTATATATATGTATATATATCCATATATGTATATTTATCCAAGGCTTTCCACAAGATTTTGGAGTTTCTGTGGGAATTTGTGCCCATTCATTCTGTA
>JBBPCZ010000047.1:36041-50213 GCA_037974445.1 Brycinus macrolepidotus
ATATACACGTACATAAGTTACATTAGGAAAACAGCCTATTTTGAATGCTTTATTTTCGTGATGTCACAACTACAGAATTGAACACCTCTAAAAGCCACCTCACAGAAAACTGTGAATAAAATGATGATGACTACGCTGCCTGATTCCTGTGACAGTTTTGTGAAGGTTTTGGCCAGAAATACATTTTTTAAAAGATATTCTGGGTGGATGGGGTCCATGCAGGGTGCATTAAAGAACCCTGTTTATGTGGTAGTGCTCTGTAAAGGCCTGATCCTTCACCTTCAGCTGCCAGGCCCGGCTTCACCTATTTCGCTCCCGATTTGATTAGAAATGGGGCGGAATGAGGTTATCCTTGTTTTGACACAGTTTCGACAAAAGCTCACCCATAAACCTGCGAGGGAAAAAGTAGGGCAGAGTAAGTGGCCTACCTCAGATGGCAAGAGGGTGGGGGGAAAAAACAAAACTGCCGGAGATAAATGCAGGTTAATGTTGTGTTATGTAACTGGGCCGGGAGTTCACGACGGCAGGGCAAAGATTAAGCACAGTTTTGACCTCTATATCGGCCCGGCCGGATTGTGTAAGGTGCGACTCGGAGAGTGTGAAATCTCTGCCGTGCTTTGTTTGTTTGTTCAGGGACTTTTTCCCCTCACTATCTCTCGTCAGTGATGTTCTGTGCTGATGGATCACCCACGGCAAGGTGATACAGGAGGTACCGAGAAAAGAGCGCGGAGTCCCGAACATGATGCATCTCCAGTCTTGCTTCCGAAAGGTCACTTATGTTTTCCTAATCTGGAGCGACGCGTCCTGCCGTATTATCTAGTAGCTTATTAGAATGTTTCCCCACTTGCTTTTATTATGAATCATGCTGCCCTTTTCTGCCTCCACCTGGAATAATGACTCATATGAGTGATATAGTAACTACTTCAGAGTCATATATACACAGACTGGCCACTTTATTAGAAACCCATGTATTGTAAGTCCATTGTATTATATATTATACACTAACTGGCCACTTTATTAGAAACCCATGTGTTGTAAGTCCATTGTATTATATATTATACACTAACTGGCCACTTTATTAGAAACCCTGTTGTGCAGGTCCATATCATTATTTATTATACACTCGTTGGCCACTTTATTAGAAACCCCTGTCTTATAGGTCCATTTTATTATATATTATACACTAACTGGCCACTTTATTTGAAACCCTGTTGTGCATGTCCGTTTTATTATATATTATACACTCACTGGCCACTTTATTAGAAACCCCTGTAGTATAGGTCCATTTTCTTATATATTTATTAGAAATCCCTGTCTTAGAGGTCCATTTTTTATATATATATTATACACTCATTGACCATTTTATTTGAATCCCCTGTGCTGTATGTCCATTTTATGATATGTTGTACACTTAATGGTCCAGTTTACTACATATTATTAACTATTATAAACTTGTCATTTTAATAGAATATTATAAACTTGTCATTTTAATAGAAACCCCTGTCTTGTATGTCAATTTTATTATATATTTATTAGACCCCCCCCTCTATATTGTACATCTGTTTTATTATATATTATACACTCAGATGGCCACGTCACATCTTTTGATGAAACGTTTGTCTTAGCCACCCTCTTGCCATTCAAAAATGGTCAGTTTTTGACCACAGAGCTTGGGGGGATTTTTCTGAGTGGTGAACCCTTCTCGACCTAGCAGTGACACTGACGTGTGTAAAAACCCCAGTACCCTTCATGCCTGTGTTTTTTTTTGTATACAGTCATACCAGCCTGTTGTTCTTATCAGATCCAAAAATACTAACTTTCTAAGAATAGCTAATTTATTTATCCGAAAGCTGTGTAGTGTTTTACTCAGTAAGAGCCCAGATCAAGAGTTTAAAACATTTTTTGTTTCTGCTCTTGCAGCTTGTACACAATTTTGACTTTAATGACTTTATGAATCTTTATGACGCACTATTTTCCATTAATTGTATGTTTATCTCATATTTCTCGTATTTTTATGACTATTGTGGCTGTAACTATTGATTATATTGGTTCAATCTAGTTATATTTTTGATGATTAATTGACAGCAAACAATTGTACCTCTTACATAAGTTGTGCAACTTCAAACGTAAGTGTCTTCATGAGATATTACCGGTTTCCTCCCTTTCAATGTCAAGTTTTAGCTTCCCCTTGTTCAGACTTCTGACTGATGACCTTTGGAAACCCTGTTCCTCGTTCAAACTGAAAAGTGTTCAACAACCTGATTCACTTAAACACAAATATTAACTGATTCAATTTTTTAAATTGAGTAATTGATTCTAATTGTGCCCTTCTTGTTCGTTTTACTGATTGTTTGTCTCAGTGTGGGTAAATGCCGAGACAGAGACGTCAGAAGTCGCGTCTTGCTGGGCCAGTAAAGCTGATTCTGATTGGGCTGTGGTTCAGATGTAGGATCGAATCGGGTAAAGCGATACCTGTCCATTCACCCAGTCACCCTTTCGCAGCTTCGCCCCCAATCTGAGGTGCTGCCGCTTGGACAAACCCAGGAACACGGCTCGGGTGAAAACGAGTCGCTGTTTATTTATTTATCCAGCCTCCTGTGCCTGTTACCTTGATATGGTGCGGGCCTTCGGCAAAAGCCCGGGCTCGTGCCTTATTTATATCCGCGCCTCATCATTTATTAAAAACTCAGTCAGTGGGGCAGGCGCGAGTCGACAGGCTGCTGCGTTTCATCCCCTCCGTGCCAAGCGGGACTCCCCCTCGCCTGGGGAGCCGCCAGCAAAGCAGAGGAAGGGGTGAGGAGGGGGCGGGGGGGAGTGCCAGGGAGTGCCAGGCTTCAAAAAAAAAAAAAAAAAAAAAAACCCAAAAAAAACTCCCCCAAAGACACTGGAGCCTGCCGGAGGAACCTGCTGCATCTCCCGCTCGCAAGCTTTGTGCTCTCCTTCAGGACGGCTTGTAGAAAATGGGGTGGAGAAAACACACACACACACACACACACACACACACACACACTCACACACACAAGTCTTTGAAATCAGACAAGACAAAGAACAATGAGTGTTATTAAGTGAAGCTTGTAGAAAGGGCTGCCTTGATTAATCGTACCCATTTGTACTGAATTAGGACAAAAACCTTTTGCTTTTCAGCCACAGTGGTTTCTCGCCGCGTTCGTTGTCCTTCGTAGACTCTCGTCCTTCTCGGCTTCCCTCAAGCTGCGGGTCTGAACCTTTTCCTGCATGTTTTAGTTCCAACACCTCTGTGTCTCTCACCTGGGTCTGGTGTGACACGTAACCGAGCTGGTTTTCCTCAGCACCTGAAAGCAATGAATTATTAAACTAGGAGATTCACTTTGGAGCTACATAAATGGTTTTTCGGCCTCTAGTTTAGGATCAGAACCAATTTTGTTGAGCTAAAGTTGGACACAGAATTTTTCCAGACTGCGGGCCTGATTAAAGCTCTACCAACATTTATCTTGACCATAAAGGTATCACTTAACACACAAACTAGATATTGTGCAATAACCTGATGCTGCTTTGTTGTGCAATTTGTATTGGGTTTAAATCATTATCAGTATGTGCATTATTATCTTATTATTATATGTAGTATATTCTTACTAAGTGCAATATCATGCAGTTTTCTTATTGCATTTCTTAATCATTATTATTATGTGCAATAGTCTTACCTTCTGAAATATCACTACTTATATCAATATTACTGAGCTACTATTGATCTCTGTTACATACAATAACAGACTCTTAATCACTATTAGTGTTGCTAGTAATTCACTTAACTGTACATTACTTATAGTATTTATACCTAGCGTTTGTGTATATAGCATAGTGTATTTCATATTAAGCACTTTCTGCATATATTTTTATGTATATTATATTTTTGTGTCTCTGTGTGTCTGTGCAGTCGTAACATAAGCAATTTCCTCTGGGATCAATAAAGTTTTCTGATTCTGATATTAATAACCACACATATAGGTTTCCTCATGTTCCTTCAGCTTTTACTGCTCCTTTACTGTTTTTTTTTTCCTTTGTGTGAACATTTCCCGTTAAGCAGACCAGCAGAAATACATTACCAGATGTTCAAGCAAGAACATTTTTTCCCCATCTCCTATAAAAATACTCCTAATGACTGCATGCTGCAAATATGTACTGCTTGCCTGTTGCCCGGGCCTGTGCAGGACACTGTGTGACCGGCAGCGTTCCCAGGAAGCCTCCGACTACAATAGCATTCCTCAGCAGGCCAGTGAGAGGGCAGCCCCACGTGTAACCCCTCTCAGGAATGTCACAGCCTGTCTGACAGTGAAGTGCCACTTGCAAGGACCACCCAAGTCTTTCTCTGCAGCCCGCAGTGCCTGGACACAGTTCACACACACTAGTGGGGCCTGCAGGTGCTTTTTTTTTTTTTTTTACCAGCCCCTCTGGTAGACATTTGTCACATCAGACCGGAGCACCTGATTGGACGGCTGCGGAGCGCAGAGAGGCAGATTAACTGTAATGAGATGTTATTATATAATCTTCGGCCGGTGTGGAGACGCACCTCTCTGTCTGATGGCCGTTACGTAAGCCCGGCAGCAGCGCCGCATTGTGTAATTTACAAACTCCGACCTTTGTCTCCTGCAGGCCTGTCGGTCTGACCACAGCGAACTAATGGATCTCTTTTACACGTGTGTTAATTATGCAAGGGGACCGTCCCAGAACCAAACAAGTAGACGCTTAACCTTTTTAAACCAGAGCTGGAATTTTTTTTTTATTTATGTTTATAGACATCTTGTATCTATATTACTTATCCTAACCAGGGCTCTCTCTCTCTCTCTCTCTGTGTGTGTGTGTGTGTGCGTGTGTGTGTGTGTGTGTGTGTGTGTGTGTGTGTGTGTGTGTGTGTTGGGGGGGGTCATAGGGGGGCTATGCTAGCGCTCACTGGGGTGAAAGGCAGGTCGCCAGTCCATCGTAAGGGCAGAAACAGATGAACACTCACTCACACACACACACACATAGGGGCAATTTAGCTTTTTGTATTTATGCAATGTTATGTAGTGTTAAACACAGTTAATGAACTTTTACAACTTTCACACTTTGGGAACTTTGGAAACACTTTACAACCTTTTTCGTGTCTGTCCTGACCCAAGCAAGCCAGTGGATCTCCATTATGGTCATCTTAATGGTCATCACCCACCAAATGTGTTTTTATAGCTACTGTTTCAAGTTTTTTTTTTAACACCTGTGTTTCAGTTCTATTTTAATTCTTTTTAATTTTTTTGAATGCAATAATAAGCTGCTATCAGTATGCAGTCTTATACAGTTTTGTTCTGCTTTTACACACTGCAGTACATCATTACTGTGAATAAATAATACAGTATGAGTGCTGTAACTGTTAACTACTACTGCTACTACTATTTCTGCTACTACTGCTACTACTACTATTATTACTACTATTACTATTATTACTACTACTACTATTACTACTACTACTACTACTACTACTACTACTGCTATGACTACACTATTACTACTACTGCTACTACTACTACTGCTATGACTACACTATTACTACTACTCTCACTACTACTACTACCACTACTAATACCACTACTACTATTACTCCCACTACTACTACTACCACTACTAATACCACTACTACTACTACTGCTAATACTACTACTGCTACTACTATTACTACTACTACTGCTACTACTATTACTACTACTACTGCTACTACTGCTACTAATAATAATAAGTTTAATGCCATATCATTCACCCCTTCCCCTTTTACCGAAAGTCACAATCCATACTGTACATTAGACCAGATCTTTTATGGAAAATAGTCCTCCTGCTGATGTACAGGTTCGACTTCAGGTGCTTTGAGAAGAATCTGACCCGAAAACGCCTTTACAAGACGTCAGCATGTGAACTGAGAGATACAGGGACGTGGGAGTGCATAGACTAATATCTGTTGAGAGGCAGAACATAGGTGCCTCTTCCCTCATCTGCTCTAAGAGGATGTAGCTGCTCTTCTGCTTTGATCATGCGAACAGAGGAGCATCAAAGGAGGCAGACAGCAGCTTGTTGTGTGATCTTTCCTTAAAAACGGGATTTTGCATACATTACCTTTTCAGTCTCGTCACGCGCTGGAAGTGAACGTGGAGTCCGCTGAGCTCGTCGCCTGACCCGAGGTCTTCCCCTCGGTTTCAGAGTGATATATTTATCATTATTTAGAAAGGTCACAACATTTGAATAGTCCATTATGCGGCCGACATGACACAAAGCTCAAAACCGAGTTTTGCATATCAGGACGTGGGGAAGTCCTTGTTTACACGCACTTTCCCTTGGCTGGAATTTCATCCGCCGCTCTCGCCCACGGCGAGTATTGTGTCCAATTGGCTTCTTGGCGAGAAAGGAAGGGTTTATAGGCGTCAGGTGGGATTTCCCCTTCACACTTTATCTTCTAGATGCACTTCCTTTTGTGTGAGAAAAGGAGCTGAGCACCTTTTGCATGTGAATTTCACGTCAAGTTCATTATGTGCCCAACATTTCCATTCAAATAGAATCCCGACATGTACAGACCTTATTCATATATAATGCAGTTGCAATTAATGTTAATATACTGTCATATGCAAATGGGCAAGGTGGCATAATAGTTCTTTTGTTTCTTGATTTTCCATATAAACTGTTCTACAAAGGACATTTTAATGCACATTTGCCGCTTATTTGCTGATTTTAACATGTGCAAAAGTTTTTGTAGTTTACATTTTTACAAAATATTAAAGGGCCCAAAAAATGGAAAAACAACATAAGAGTTTGATGTAGTATGTATACATTGTCCACATTTCAAAACACAGCATAAGTTCCATAAATAGCTGAAAAAGAACACATTTTATTGTTCTTGTGATGTCACAAAAGCCAACTTATTTGCATATATCTGCATATGCAGCTGATATCAGTTCAGCCCGTCTGTCCTGAAGTTATTCAGTGTTTCAGGCTGGACTGCTTATTAAAAGAGAGCAAAATTCAGAGCAGCCAAACAGAACAGAGGTCATTTACATACAGCGGTCTTAAAGGAAGAGTAAGAAAAAACTGTCTGATGAAATGTACGCGATAAAGAGAGGTTGGGAAATGGTCACGTGAGGATGAATTATTGCTGTGTTTGGTATGTGAATGCGTACAGTATTTTCCGTCTGAAAGAGGTTCATTTCTTTGAGTGTGTTTCATGTACGATACAGTGCCAGATCTGCTATAAACAATGGCATAAATCCTGCTGTAAGTGTGGAATAATGGAGGGAATTAGTTATTTGACTGTACTTTGGACTGGAGTGCTTTTGGCAAGAGAAAGCCAAGCTACCCCCCCCCCCCCACCCCCTTTCCCTTTCAGAGTGCGTGTGTGTGAGCCGCTGCCAGAAGGGAGGCTCTGCCAGGAAGTTTTTCGGAGCTCCCTTCTCAAAATAAAGCGCGGAGGAAAGTGCTCTTTTGCGCGGTGACAGGTTTCTCCTGCCTCCGATGTTTGACGGCTGTAATCCGCCTCCCTCTCGGGTTGTCAGGGCCACAGCTGCGAGTGAATGAGCTTATCTGGGCTGAGGCTTTGGCCAGGTGTCAGAGAGAGTCAAGGCCGTGTCAGCATGGAGAGCAGAGTCTCCCTGAACATGAGCAGCGGGCCTGTCCGTGCTCCATCCACTGACGTGTGCAGGAAAAAAATGGTTCGCAAGAATTGCATTCAAGATGCTACACAAAAAACTGTAAATGAGGATTTTGTATGTGCTTTAAAATGTTACTCTTTTATGATAGAAGAGGTGGAGGCTCCTACAACATTGACTTTCCCATCATAGAGAGTTCATGAGGACAGTCTCCAGCGATGCCACAGCCAACCGTGGCCAAGAGTCCAAGAGAGTATATTTAGTGTGATTGTGTCGTTGTTCTTGTTAAGTTTCATTATTTTTATTCCACCCGTTTTTCTGGCGCCTCTTCTTCTCCTACCGTTTTTGAAATATGGGTTCCAATGTCAAATCGTTCGTTAATATCCTCTTCAGTGCATGTGTACACGGCTAATCGATCGGATGATCAGGGGCCGAGTATTGATCGTTTAAAAAAATTGATTTTTGTGGTCGAATTTTGTGGTCCTAAAATATAGGGAGAGAGAGAGGATGGTCGAGTTGCCTTAAAAATGTGTTTTGGAGAGAGAGTCTGTTACATTACTGCTAAGGCAGCTGGAAAGGGACAAAACGCGGAGCAAAACACACTCACTGGTTTGAATCCATGGTGCGAATATTTTTTTTTTTTTTGACCGAAACCTTTTTTTTTCTTCAGACAAAGCCAATACACTGGTTTTATAACAACCATGCAATCATACTTCGCATTTTCTCCCTCCCCATTATTTAGTGTGTTTCTAGCCAGCATGGGCTTCTGTTAGCTGATCTATCAGAATTAGTAGTTAGTGTTCTCCTCCAAGCATGTTGAGCCTTAAAATGACATTCAATAATGGCAGTTCAAAAAGAAAGGGTGGAGCTTCATGTGCACATGTTAGCCTTCACCCTCCAAGCTTGGTAGCTTGGTGTGATGGGACAAGTTGGTTGAATTGTTGTAGAATTTTTATGAATAATATAAATATTTATACTTTTTTATTTAAAATTTTAAAATATGATAAATCAAATGTTAGCATAATAAATTTGCTGTTTCAACCCCAATCCATTTAAGTTCAGTAAGGTACAACATGGTCCGTCTATGGTTGAATAGCATTTTAAACTGGAAATGTTAACTAATCTTCACATTCAGTTGGTTTAAATGATGTTTAATGATGGTGGTGGCCTAGTGGGTTTAAGGACACTACAGCATTGAATTTTCAGTACTGAGTTCAACTACACTGGTGTAGCTCGGTTGAATCTAAACAGGCTGGAAACAACCTAAACTTGTCATCATGCCAGTGTTACCTAAATTACTCAACAAAACAGTAGTAATCCTAACAGGTCTTTCAACACTTGGAAGGTGCAATTTTATGCCATGGTTTGGGCGTCCCTGGCCAAATAAGTTCACATCCTCTAAAGGGGCGTACTTTTCCACATTAATAATGAAATATCTTAAATTTAACATAAACTGTAGCCTGTGCAAAAGTTACATTACAAGTCATACTTAATGCTTTGTTTTTCCACATTAAATAGAAATTGAGAACTAAATTGGAAAGAAAATTTCAGTTCTTATTTTCCATGTTTTTCCATATTTTCCATTTTCAGTCCCTGTAGATTATCATTCTTTTCGCTTAGAAAATCAACAAAGCGTGCAACTTGACCCACAGTATCACATTTAACAAATAAATCTGATTGTTATGAAACTATTCAGTCAAAAATGTAGCTGTTTTGACCAAAACTAGGTTTTACTTTCTCATTAGCAGAAACAGGACTTTGCCAAGATTCTGTAAACCTAGCAACGGTTGCTATGAAAGAACACATTTGTGGGCGGAGCGTGAGTAAGTTAGATTTCTTTCCCGACGCCTCTTAGGCCCACTGCCAAGCCACCTAATAGCAGGGAGTGGAAGAGGAGAAAAGAAACCCCAACAAAACAAAACAGGTTCCTCCTCTCCCTTCCCCGTCCGTGGACTTCTTTGAAGTTTCCAACATCCTGCAGCAGTAAAAGCATGTGAGCTTTTCCTCGGGCGACGCCACCTTCCAATCTTTCAAGTCCTTACTGCGCTCACTTTTTCCGTCTCCAGATTCGAGCCGTGTTTATTCATCTCTGCAGACTTTCCACGTGTGAATATGAGTCCCTGGAAAAAAACACCCCAGTTCTTCCAGAGGCACCGGCTGACCCTGAACAGCCTGATCACATGTAATGATGATCACAGTCTCTGACCTCACAGTTCAGTTCTTATTTGTTGGGACATGATCTGATGCATCATGGAATCCCAGATTAGATTGGATTCTGTATCCAGTCATTTTGACACCATTCTGAATGTCTTTAGGAAAAACACTGATTGTACTGAAGTGTGACTGAATTAGTAATGGAATAAAGGTAGTTAAAATGCCCCCTTTTTAGTTTTACGTTTGAAAACAAGCTGAGAATTGTATGTAGACCAAATATTGTAACTGAGTCCAAATATTTAATCTAAGTCCTTGGTCAGACAGGCAGCTCAAATCTGATTTTTGGGTAAAACTGATTTCAGCAGGACAGATTGTCTGTAGTCTGAATGAAAAAAAGCCACATGAAATCCGAGATACAAGGTGGTTTCACATCTAATTCAGTTCTAATCTCTCGACTCAGTTTGACCATCAGAGCAGATTTCATGTGTTTTCATGTTTTTTTAGGTGTGTTTTAATGTGGTTTCATGTGGGAGTCTGGAACTGGAGGTCACATTGGGACAAACGTGAAGGGCTGAAGCTTTTAGCAGACATTTAGGACACACTTACATCATCCGCTGAACAGGTCATGTCGTGTCAAGTTCTCTTCATGTTCTAGTCGCTAAAAAGTTGTTACTGCCAGTGGTTACATGTAACATGAAAATCGGAGCATTCAGGTCAGATTTAAGAAATGAGTCTGGTTTGTCTGCAGTGTGAACCGAACCTTTGTTCCAAAATGACGGAGTTGAATTGTCATCTTCAGATTGTTGCCTTTTTTTGTACCCCTATCGAATAGTCTTTTCTGTTTCTGCTATCTATGAACACAAGCAACTTGCTATATCAGCCTCAGTGTAACCAAAATTGTTAAGAAAAATGTGCTTTTTCAATGCAGAGGGCTTCAAAGAACCCATAAGATAATTATACTGCTGATAATGAATCTTGACTTTGTCTCGAGGGATGTGGTCTCATCCGTTTGCACTGACATACCAGCGGCTCATAATCCAGATCTGGTAATGACCGGAATGACCTCAGCAATAACCGAGGGGAGTTTTGAGGGATAACGGAGGAAGACCACCTTGGACTAGCTGAAATTTGATTGTAATCCCTGGTGACTCCACATTTCCTCTTAACTCACAGGATATTTTTTGCATGATGGAGTTGAGAAAATGACTATTGAAGTGTTTAAAGTAAATGTGGTCACCCGGGAAGACTATTAGGTTTAGGCTGGAGGCGGCTGGACTTTATTCGCCATCGCAAAATGATCTTTCTTTGGGCAAGCTGAGGGGACTTTTCGCAGAGGCTCGGGAACTTCTCTTTTTGGTTAGGTAAAAAAACAACAACAACAAAAAAAAAAACGGAACTGTACAAGTTTTCCCCTGCCTTTAATAACCAAGAAACCCACACAGATTGCAGAACACAAGAGCAACAGGGCCATATGAAGCAGTTCATCTCAAGGAAGGGAAATTCCATAAAGTGGTATGGACAAATAAGGAATGACAGCTGGCTGCTTTAAAGCAGGGCTGAATAGTAACTTGCTCCGTTTCCTCTGTTCCATGTGCTTGAGAACAATTTCGATGGGCTTGTTCTTGTCTGGGCATTTTTAAATAATACTTTTACCTCTCAAGAATATTCGTTTGGAAGGCTCTCTACCCTCAACTCCATTTTTGGCCTTTTACATTTGGCTCTTAAGAGTTTTCTTTGGAGTTCAGTTTCATCCTGTCGTGTTGGTTCAGGTCCTGGACTGCTTTCTGTTGCTCACACCTCTCACTCTGGAGCTCCAGCTGTTTATTTTAGATCCAAAAAGAGGAGAATGTATCCAAACACACTTCAGGTCCTGCTGATAGATGCTGGATGTGCTGTTAATAGTAAAGGTTGAAGGTTCTCCATAAGGTTCTTCACACTCACATCTCATTTACTAAGTGATTCGATAATGAAATGACAGCTGAAAGGTTCTTTAAGGCTGATTCTCAAAGCGAGGATCCGAGGGGTCCTTGACACATAAACAGAGGGTACTTTTTACTTAATAAATACGATTATTTAATCAGTTATTAGATTGTTTGTTTTATTCTGTTTGCACTGCACTAAATTAAATCCAGTTTTTTTTCTGCACCACACTAAATTCAGTTAAACATGATTCATTATGCTCTCAATGTAATGAAACTTGTAGTTGATTAAGGCTAATCATGTGGTCATAAAGCATAAATTCTCACAGTGTATTATTATCACAATAATGAGAAAATATCATCTCACTGCATACTAAATCATCTGCTTATTCCAACTAGTTACCCACCACAGACACAGGATTTACACAGATATGTATTTGCCCAACATCTCTGACATTTTTATAGTTTGGGGGTCTATGAGACAACTGACTTTTACCTAATCTTACTGGCTTCTTCACAATGGTGGTGAATGGAACCAGACGTCACAATGTCTCCAACAGAAATATAATAATTTTATTTACCATCCAAACCCACTTGTCAGTCCACACGTGTCTTCTGAGTATTTTTATGGATGTGGATGATTGTAAAGTAGTGGCAAATCTGAACTAAGTGTGTTTTCTTTGGGGACCATTTTGCCTCATGACGCATGTACCCCTCCACCATGGAAAGAAAAACATTTTAAATGAAAAGCTTCTCAAAACTAGAGATAAAACAACATCTCAGGCATCAGGCAGCGTATTCATAATCATTTCATGTAATAACTTTCTGTGGGGGAGCTTTCAGAGGCAGCCATCTGGTTCCATTCGCCACCACTGGGAACAAATTAGACTCAAGAAATTTCTCCAAAGCAAAAGAATTTCACATTAAGCCCACTCTGAATGACACTGTTTACATATTAACCATCTAGTTATTCAGAAATTGGTGGAATTCCCCTTTACCAAGTACTAATGCTTTAGAAGCTCTCATAAATGGGGAAACCCACCTAAGAGGGAACGTTCAGGGCTTGATAACCTTTTAAATACACTTGTATTGTGATATAATGTAATGGCGAAACCTCGCACCGTGTATGGTTGGATCCATCACTGCTCAGATGGGGACGGCCCATGAAACAAGCAGAAAACCCCAAGTTTTCCTAAAAAAAGTGCAGATAAGAAACTTGGTAACTCTTTACAATACGACTATCCATATAAAGGGTTTACAAATGATTTATAATCAGGTTGTTAATTAGGTTGCAGACAGTTTATAAATCATTAATAAGCAGTTATTAACAAGTTATAACAGTTGATGCAGGATCACTATTTGGTAAGATCTCAGATCTTGCTGGGTCCTGAGCTTATCTTGTCCCTTTCTGAGGCAGAATGTTAAACCTGAAACTTCAACAGGTCTTTGTTAACATGCTACTACCATTAAAACACCTGATCTTGCCAAATAGTGAGCCTGAATTAATGTATGACGACTGTTGTAACGTGTTTATAACTGCTAATGAATGATTTATAAACTGTTTATGGCCTAATTAACAACCTGATTATAAATCATTTATAAACTGCCTACAACCTAACTAACAGCCTGATTATGAATCAATTCTAAAACCTTTGTAAGGGTAGTCTTACTGGAAAGTGGTACCAGAAATGTTCAATCAGGTTGGACACAACCTGCTCTGCTTAACCTGCGATGGGGGTCTTGCCACACCTCCACAGATGAGCTCGGCTCTGGCGGTTGGATCAGAACATGTAACTCACGCACCCCGACTGCCAAAACAGACGAACTAAAGCATAGCGGCGTCGCCTCCGTTCATTCCGTCCAGGGGCTGATGGTAATCATACACACTGAGCAGCAATTAGCGAGGTAATTAGAGAGGTTTCCAACACGTTCTGGTGACAGATGCGTGTGGTTTCAAGGGAGAACGGAGGTGCGTGCTAGTCCTCTCACAGTGGGGGTCCTAAGGGTCCCCCCTGCTATTACTGTCAGCGCCTAACACAGGGGACAGCTCAGTGCAGAACACACCTACCCACCACCTTAATCACACACACGCAATAAGTCTCCATTGTCCTCCTGAAGAGGACTTAAGCACTAGATAGAGGTTAATGCACAAAGAGATTAAAAATACATGAACACACGTGAATGGATCTGGTTGAGTGCTGCTAAAGGGCCCATGGAGTAAAAATGGACACGAAAGCCACACTGTGAGAAAAGTGCCGGCATGCACAGTACTGTGTGAGTCTGGAGTCACCCCTCATTTCTTTATATTTTGTTTTGAATCACCTTGTTGGTGCAGAAATACTTTCTGTCAGACTGTCTTATCTTTGGCATATTGAGTAGATTAAATGAAAGAAATGGGATCAAATGTTTTACTGCGACAGGCTGCAAAGAGCCTAAAGATACAAGGAGCCTAGATAAAGGAGTTC
>JBBPCZ010000048.1:0-10872 GCA_037974445.1 Brycinus macrolepidotus
GTAATGATTATATGTACAGGGTGGATACATAAATAAATGTGAGAAACACTGTGGAGATATATATATATATATATATATATATATATATAAGTACACAATGGAATGATTGACAAAAACAGTAGTGATGCACCAGAAAAATTTGTATAAATTGGTGGTTTTCCAACCTACCAATCACTACAAATCGGAACCTGGACTGCCGCATTCACAATTGTGTAAACTTTTTTTCAACTTCCAATTAGAAATTGCATTAATTTACATGTACTATTTGTACTATGTTTAAATGTACTATTTCATGTAATATTAAATTTTGTCTACAGAAAGATTTTACACCAGCCAGTTTTTGAGCAGGCCTTGCAACTGAACTAGATGGGAATGCTCAACGCATCACATTTAAAATGTATTTCAGCTTCTATTTAAACTGCGAAGCAATGAACTTCCCAGGTTGGTATAGCATTGAAATGACCTTATGACTATACAGTTGCATGTACAGTTCCATGTTTTGTTGATTGTAGTAAAATAAGTACACATCCTCTGTAGAAAACACTCTTCTACACATTTTAATGCACAATGTTAATCAGTTTTTCGTTCAGCAAATAAATAAAAATAAAAGAAAAATATTTAAGATTAGTCCCTGTGGTGGATGAAACACAGCAAGGGAAGTTTTTTCTGACCTCCTGAACCACAGAATAATGTATGGACCTGTCTCAAAAAGGCACCCTAAGCCCTAAACTCCTTCTCCAAGTCCGTACTCCAGTGAAGCAACAATGTATGGGGCAAGAGACAAGGGCTTAAGGTTTAAAAGTGTGCATTTGGGACAGACTCATGCGAGATGCAGAAGTGTACTCCCCATACGCAAACTCTTAACTGAACTGTTTGTCCCTCACTGAAATGTTTGCACATTTTTTATACTACATTAACCCTAGGTAGGATTAAGCGGTTGTAGAAAGTGAGTGAGTGAGTATATTACATTATTCATTACATTTTTGTTCTGTTGCTGCTGTTTTAAGGGATATACTGCATCTGCTGAGCTTATATTATGGGTCAGGCTTGTTTTTTTAATTAGCTAATTTGCTAATTTGCACAAATCTAATTACAATCATAATGCAACTCAATGACAAGTTTCAGTAAATGGATTGCATTTTAACTCACATGAATGTCATCTTATCCGCCATGTTGGTCAGACATCTCTAAGCGGACTGTAACTGGTCCTCATCAGTATCTCAAGGAGATTTAGGCTGAAACGGTGCGACCAGTGTTTACAGGTACATGTAAGGTACTCAGGATCACCCTCCTGATCACCAAAATGAGAAACTGTGGCCCATGCACTGACAGATACAGGACTTGATGCAGTGCCAACTTGTACAGGGTTTAAGACTAACTGTACTCACACTCTGCTTTAAGGAAGTGCGCAATGGAGTCTTCCAAGTGGCTCACTTGGGGAAATGCTACTATAGCAGAAATGCAGAATGTTTAAAATGCCTCGAGGCTAAGGATAGTTCTCACTGTATGCAACTGGAAATGTAAAAAATGGTTGATTTTCTCATGATGGTGATGGTGATTTATTCTTTCTTCAAACAATGTGTACACAGGGTTGTGAAGTGTGGTGGTACGGGTGGTCCAAAACATTCTGACTAACCATTAGGGGCACCTGGAAGTTATTGTTAGATCATTTTATTTTAGTCTGCATTATTATTTTAGACCAAAAACATAAATTTGTTAATGCAAATTTATGTTTTTGGTGTTAACCAGAGCTCCAGCACTGGTTTGCCTCAGGGTAACACTGCAGCAAACTAATAGGTGTGGTACTTGTAAATCAGATGCACAAGAAAAGAAGGACGTTTTACCTCTTTTTCCTGACCAAAGACAAAAGAGAAGGTATAATTTCTAGACGAAACTGTGAGGTAAATTTTGTATACGCACACATTTCAAGGTTGTGGCTAAGTTAGCTAACTACTTAGCAAGTATGTTTATTGTTAACCCACTGGATTGTGTCTGTTGGAATAAACCCACAGAACTATAGTGAAATATTTAAAGGAGTATTTGGTATTTTGCATTATCTTGACAGTTAAAACCCATATTTGACATTGCAGATTCAAAAGCTCATGAAACTTAACAACCGTAGTATCATTTTTCTTTGTGGTGTGGTTAGCACCTTCTCTGATGTTTTAGATTTACATTTTTCAACCACATAATATGTTTCAAATGAAGACTTAACCGAAAGTTTCGCTTATGTTGAAGCTATCTGCACCATTTGGGCAACCATCCATCACTGGAGCATAGAACCCCCCCAAACACCGCTGGATATTTTTCACAGCATTTTTAGTGCTCTTCTCTTAAACCTACTTGATAAACCTGCTTAAAGACTGTTTGAAAATATTCTCAGTGTGGATATTCCACTGACTGCATGGAAGTGCTGTCCTGCCCTATAAGCGATCATGGGGGCAGTTGCTGTTCGGGCCGAGAGCTTGTCCGAGGCTGCTCCCCCTCCATATGGCCTCGCCACAGCCCTGTCAGCAGGGTGCTGCTCATATCAAACAGCTCCAATCCCCGGTCCAGCCTGGGGCCCTGTCCTCCACCGCCGCTCATCAACTCTAATATGCCAGCAAATTAGCCCGACAACATCCACGATTGCAATCGGCTTACGCTAAATCTGATGTCTGAGAAGCAACTCTGACAATTAAGAGATGCTCGTTAATGAAGGAGATTAGGGGTGATATTGGGGGGGTGGGAAATCAAGCAAAGCAATTTGAGGGGCAGCTGAATATACTAGACGTTCTGAGTGCACGCCTTTCAGAGGGACCCTGGGCCTATATGAAGACTAACAGATGTATACTGGAGTAAGTGCATGGAATGTAAGCAATTTAATGCCACTCTATATAACATACAGCTTTAGAACATCCACAGATAAGTTGTCATGTTATCACTCACTTCTCATCCTGAAGAAATCAAGTCCTGATGTATTCTTTTTTTTCCTGGGCTATGCCTTTGGCTATTAGATGTGTCCACACTCTGGCACCTAAATTACAATTTTATCCATGGCTGTATCTGGTCTGTCCCTGTCAGCACTCCCAATGACTGCAGATTCATAGAAGACTGAAATGTGAACCTGGAACAGCATCTTAAACTGGATGAATTGATGGGCTGTTCTCTATAGAACCTTTAACCTTTTACTCTAATGATAATTTGCATGCAGTCAGAATTAGAGGAATAGTTTGGCAAAATTCCACATTTACACGTTTTTCCACTTTTACCCTAGATGCAGTTGATCCACCAAGACATGTTTGGTGTTAAAATTTTGCTTTTTCAGTTCAGCATTGGAGCTATGAGGCTTTTGTTAGTAGCAAACACTAAAAGATAATAGTCACCTAAGTCTTTTCTGTAGATACATTCTTAACACTTCTCTCAACTCACTCACACTGCATCCATACCTTTGTTAAGGTAACACAGACTCATGAATGTAGTTTAGTACACAGTATGATTTACTGTGAAAATTAACAAAACTTCACCTCATAGCTGAATGCTGCAAGATCAGACTTCTACAGCCCTTACATTATCTGTTGCCTGGTGACTGTCTATAGTGGTGAAGTTTTTTGTAGCTCGCAATAAGTTGTACTGTGTCCTAAACCACCTTAATGAAGAGCTGAATGCAGTTTGAACAGACTGAGACATGTTTTTACACAAAAGATTTGGGTAACCATTGACTTCTACTGTTTGTTAGCAATAGTAGTCTTGTAGCTCCAGTGCTAAGCTCAATAAGTAAAATTAGTTTTAGCTGATGAAGTGTAATATTACGTAATTAAATTTTTTTTGCTGAAATATTCCTTTAACGCATTGCACCAATCCAGAAGTCCGGATGAATTTATACTCTTTGGCCACTTTATTGGAAACACCAACGTTGTTGAGCCACTTTTCTGAGGTAGAGACTGTAATGTATGAAACAAACCCATTTCAATAGCCATACATTTGTTCACTACATTTACATTCTCTTTCCTCTTTAATACATCTCACCCTTCACAGAGAACCCAAAGCTTTTGTGGCAGCCGAATTCATCCAGTATCTGAAACTCCAACATGAAAGCTATCAGTAAAATCACGCGCCCCCTTTAAGTGGGTACCAGACGCGCCGTCATAATTAAACGCATCAGATAAGTTGGGCTATTATGGTAATTAGGAGCCATTATTACAGTAGGAGCTGATATGAGATATGCCTTTAGGCTCGAGTCTGAAGCCCCCCACCCCTTAAATGTGACACGCAGGCCCTCCCTCTGACCTACATACACATATTCTCCAACCTCAAATAAACACCCTAGACCTCGATCAAGTTGATTTACAATAGCTGAGCTTTCCCAGCTTCTCTGAAGAGCAGTGTTTTTGGAGTCCGAGCTTCATTGTGCAAGACACGCTACAGATGCAAGCGCTATCTGGTGAATTTTATAGTCAAAATTGCACAAGATTGGGATTACTTTTGTTCCCACTTGTAACTTATTCTTGCAAGAAGCCAGATATTGTGGTGTCATTTCCAAGAGGTGAATATTTGCAGGCGTTTGCCACTTCACCAGCCTCTTTTCACATAATCACCACGCAATCTTCAGACAGTACACACTGCACCAGAGTCCAACAAAAGCAATCTTTCAGTGCCTAAAATTAAGCTTTTCAGGAGGGTCGAGCCCAAACAGCCTCACGCAGGCACATCCCGAAACAGATCAGTCCATATGTCACAATAACGCCATACAGCTTCTGCCATGGTAGTGTTCTCTATCTCTCTCTCTCTCTCTCTCTCTCTCTAGCTCCCTCTCTATCTTTCTCTATTCCTCTGTCTTTCTCTCTGTGCTCTATAAATAAACTGTGTGCCATGCGTGTGCCAGCGACCCTCTCTCCACTCACAGAGGAAGTGCCTGCATTCTGTCCACCCGGCCCTGCGCCGTTGGCCAGTGGCCGGTCTCTGGCCGTCCTGGCCCCTCTCCCTGGGCTCACTGTGCCCTTGAAAATGCCAGCCCTCTCTTACACCTGCAATGCTGTCACACTTCCACTCGTCACACGTTTACACTGTCCGCACCCAGGCTGCACATGCGATCCTGTGTGTGTGTGTAGACCCTCTCAACAGGGTGAAGTGTTTTCACGTATTGTGCCCTACAAAAGCTTGTGTGTCTAAATGGTAACCTTCTTGACTTGCAGTGTAAGGTAATGTAACAAGATTTTATTCCAAGTAACTATGAAGCATTTCCACAGTTTTTTATTGATCCATTCAGGATTAAATTTTAAAACAGAAGCTTTCGGTTAAAAATGATCAAAATGAACAAGAAATCAGTGGAAAAATGGAGATGCAAAGTCTGTAATACATAAATATACACTCCTCCAAACAAATATGTGTTGTAAGCAGGATAAATGGAATTTTGACAAGGGCCAGATTGTGATAGCTAGATGACTCTAAACACACAGTGCTTCACAGCTTGCTGCACATGAGGCTGTGTAGCTGCAGACTGTTCAGAGTGCCCGTTCTGACTCCTGTTCACCTCTGAAAATGCCTAAATGGGCACATGAGCATCAGAACTGGACCACAGGGCAATAGAAGAAGGTAGCCTGGTCTGATGAAGCATGTTTTCTTTTACATAACTGTTTCTGGGCCCAGATATCTGAACTTTTGCTTTGGGACAGTGTCTGCTGTAAGAGGCACTATAGAAATAATACATAATTTAATTTAGTTCTTCACTCTTAAACTGAACGAAGTTCAGTGGTGCTGATTGCATGGTACAACATCTGGGTGCCCTCTGGATAACACATCCAAACCAAAACATTTTTCTCTGTCTTGCAGAAGAAATGATTGCAGCTGACTGCAACCAACTGATTTTGATCACTTGTCACCCTTGCCATGGAGCAGGCAAGATGATCCAAAACTCACGCCGCCCCCAGTCCCCACCCCAGCCCCAGCAATTTATCCTGAATCTACACTGTGCCCTCTTGAGGAGGTTAAAACGATGGAGATCTTTGAAGCAGCCCTCTCTGAGTTATTAAGATTGGACATTTTCTGAGGAACAAATTTTCAAACTGAAGTCGTGAATTACATGCTCATGACCTGTACACAGAAAATGAGGCACTTAAACAACACAGCTGGGCTGCTGTGCCCCCTAAAACTGCCCTACAACCATTACTGAGTCAAGCCCTGAACACTACTGTCCTACTCCATCCCTTCGACAGCTACACTAAATTAGCATGCTAGTCATTTTTTTTTATAAAAGGAAAAACCTTTCAACCTTCTAGCAACACTTTTCGATCAATTAAGAAGCGAAGCATTAATTTTGCAAGCTCGTAACTGCTGTCCCCCTAGCGTCGCTCCCTGGCGATTGATCCCGTGAGTGCTCCCTTTAGCGCTCCCTTTAACCCCCGAGTGATGGTAATCGCAGAAGGAGATGAGAGCATTAGGATGCCTTCCTCAGGGGGGCAAAAGGGTGGGGCATAGTTGGAGGGACACCCACTCAGACACCCCCCTTGGTGACAGCCCCTTCTCTATCCCCTACTCTGAGGCAATTTAAGCAGAAATTAGACCTGGCGGAGCTCCGAAGAACCGCCCTGACAGCAGCCCAATGCTGAATAAATCACAAATCGGCTCTTAGGGACGCCGGGGTGGCTGGGCCTGACATGATGGCTTTTACATTTTAAAGGGGAAAAGGTTTTCCAGATGCCACTTTACCAGTGCAGCTCTCTGTCATGATGTGTTCAGCTCCTAAATGACCATTTTAAATCAAGGGTCCGGACACAAGCAGCTCAGGAAAGCATCCTGTTTAAGGCCTGTCCTCTCGGAAATGTGTCACTAACTAAAATGTGTAAACTTAGAAGGGTCCATCATTTCTTTTTCACAGCTATGGCAGCGCATTCTGGTCAAGATAGGAAAAAATAAGTCAAATGTTTGGAAGCAACTTTGTGAAAACAAACATATATTTCTGAGAAAAAAGAAAAATGGCAATTGGCAAAATATCTGCCATGATAGTGCGTAAACTAACTGACTGTGTGCTGTGCAAAATTTTGACTTAATTTTACCACATTTTTCAAGGACTCATATCACAGCACTTACTCTTTTCTCCATTGATTGTTTTCGTTGGACCTTTCTCCCTGGACCTGTGCTTTCCAAACTGCCTTTATTCCTTAGAATTAAACAGGATGTTTTTGTTACTGTGCCTTTAGGACTGATATGTGCAAATGACCTCTGTTCTGCCTTGGCTGCCTTGTATTGCCCCTCAAAAAGCAGTCTGAGCAGAGTTACTTCTTATAACTTCAGCGACAATGGGTGACCTCACAAAAACAGTGCATTATCATATATCGGTCTAGAACGGTTTCAAATGTTTACATGTTTATGATGTTTACAAGCTACATTAAATTATTTTGTTTTTAAAAAATGTGAAGTAATTTCCAGTTTTATTCCAATGAAAAGCACTGCTTGTTTTCATACTTTTGGCCTGTGCACTATTAAATAGTCCCGTCCCCCCCACCTCCCTGTCTCTCTCTCTCTCCCTCTCTCTCTACGGTCTAATGGAGACCCCCGTTGTTAATTAGTCCTTGTGTTTGGTCAGTGCAGGGGCAGATCAGATTATTGTCCCAGACAGACTCAATTAGCACAAGATGGAGTAGTGACTGCTGTCGCTTTATCAGGTATAAACCAATAAGCACCCAGACGGCATCCGTGCTGCCCAGCCACAAGACACCTCGGGTCCAGTTAGGGACTCCCAGCTCTGCCACTGCAGAGGAAAGATCTGACTTCAAGAGAATTGACCAAGTTAATGTAATAGCACAGTCTAATGCAAGCTAAAGCAACCACACTGAGTAATTTAGGGACACTTACCCTGCCTGTAGGTGTATTCTACCTTACATTACCTGCTGTTTCGTGGACAACCATGAATGAGAGCAGAGCAGACTGACTTGACTTGCATTCCATCACTGTTGTGATGAGATTGAAAACTTTAAGGTAGAACCAAAAAACATCTATTAACATCTATTCATATACCTTTAAAACAATGAAAGGCTTGCTTTTCAAAAATGGTGCAGTCTTAAAATAGTTCGTACAATATAAAGGAGAGCTGCTATTTTCAAGTAATGAGAAACCTATTAATTAGTTAATTAATTAATTAATTGCTTATTTTTTAAATGTTTACATAGCAATTTATTTGAGTTTTATTCAAAAGACAATGCAATGCCTATTTGCAATCAGATAACCAAATGTGTGTGTGTGTGTGTGTGTGTGTGTGTGTGTGTGTGTGTGTGTATACACAACCATAGGCTATACCACTCAGAGATAATGAGTTCGATCCTCTACGATGTCACAGCCATCCGTGACTGAGAGTTCAAGAAAGCACACTTGGCCTTGCTCTGGAATGGTAGAATGGCCTTCCCCTTCCCCCTAAGAAATGCATTTGCTGCACTAGTGGCAGCAAGTGTCTATTATCTGATGTAACAGAATTGGAGGTTTGTGTTCTCCTCCAAGTGTGTTGAGCTGTCCAGTGATGTTGCATTAGTAGTTGCATTACATTATTGTTCAGTCCATTCATGCTGCAATAGTGGCTTCACATGACTCGGAGGACGCTAGCCTTCACCTCTTCAGCTTGATAGCATTGTCTAATGGGGAGACTTAATAAGTGGGTACTAGAATTGGAGAGAAAAACAGGTAAGCCCCGAACATTCACCCTGATGACTCTGAATACCTTAATTTCTTTGCGCACAATTTTGAAAAAGGCGATCACCCCCTTGGCAGTCCGTCTTACACATCCCTCCTGTCAGCGGCTGTTTGGATCCATTCAATCGATGCATTTTGCCTAATTGATATCTGAAACACCGTCCTGTGATTTATCGTCAAAGAAATGTAAATGCCATATCCCAGGCAGGTGTCTCATATTTTCCGCCCATTTGTTTTGGGGAGTGTGTGAGGGGGGAGGTGGCACGCTTAATTAAAATTCATGAGCGAAGAATGTGCTGAATTGCATTGGCCATCACTGATCTCTTTGGATTCACTCTGCTCCGGTGGAAGGGGGGTGAATGATGGTGGACAGGGGAGTGTTGACAAGGGCGAAGGCTGGTTTTATTACTCACACATACACACACACACTATCACATTGCTAGAGTATGCAAACGAAGCAAGTGAAAACCACTAACTTGTCCTCTTGTTCATGTTCTGCTACTATGTAACTTCTTTGGTTCTGTTGATACCTGGTAAACACATCAGTCTCAAGATATAAAATGGACATGTATAGTTAGATTGGACTTCACGGCTGACAAAAGGTCAACACACACGTCCTGTAGGTGCACACATTTAGACTGGGAAAATGGAAGAAACTTGCTTTTTTTCACCTGCTGGTATACAAAATCCAGGCACTCTAGGAATTATGCACACAGTAGAGTTGGACCTGTGTGTAAAATACATCTCTGAAGATTAAACTGTCTGGTCCATTTGTTAGTGTGATAAAGACAAAGCCTTCTTTTTTAATGACGTTTTTGGCCTATGTGTTTGCTTTCGGCATTTATTACTGAAGTACTTTAGAGCCGGTCCTCCAGGGATCCACCGTGAAGGAAGAAAGTGAACTCCTAATGAACAGATGCTGGAATGTGTCTGAATACGGCAGCAGGACTTTTCCCACTGCAGGCAGACTCAGCACCTGATTTGAAAAGATATCTAAGACTCAGGACTACGTGAATTTTATACTTTCTCCTTTACGTATCATCAAAGCCCTTTTGTCTTGGAAATTGTAACTTTATTGCAGCTTATTTAATGTAAGTTAATGTGTCCATGCCCTGTGTATAATCCCACTCATCCGTGTTCACTGACGCTGGTGTGTTTTTAGGGTGGGTCACCATACATAAATACATGTACATCAGTCCAAGGTCACGGCTCAAGCTCACATATACACACACACACACGGGTTTCGAAGGATGGCTCTCTGGCGTGACCTTGGCAATGGGCGAAGACGAAGTAGCTCTGAGGTAAGACACTCTAAGCTTCCAGTGAGGTTTTTTTTTTTTTTTTTTTTTTTTCCCTTCAGAATGGGAAAGAGCCGTTTGTTTGCCATCAACAGTCAGTCTCACTCAATGACTCCAAACAGCTGGCCTCTCTCAGCTGCATTATTCATATGACACACACTCAGAGAGAGAGAGAGAAAGAGAGAAAGAGAGAGAGAGAAAGAGAGAGAGAGAGAGAGAGAGAGAGAGAGAGCACTGCTCACTAAAGTTACAAGATTTATGGCCCTCTGTTTAGGATATAATTCAAAGTTCATACTCACATACATCATATTTTGAAGCACATAGATTATGAGGGGGAACACATTCATCATACTGCAACACACACACACACACACACACACACACACACACACACACACACACACACATGCACTCTCTCTCTCTCTCTCTCTCTTTCTCCCTCTCTCTCTCTCTCTCTCTCTTTCATACACACCCACACACACATACACACACTATGCTGTGTTTGCACCAGGGCCTAATTTCACACGGATGCGTCTGGTCCGCATGAAACAGATGAATGCTTTAGTCAGCTTTGTATTAGCTTTGTCACTGAACCCATCGCACTCTAATGAGCCCGCGCTTAAAATAGACCAACTCTTGGAGATAAGGCTAAAGCGGCAGCGCGGAGATGGAGTGTCGCATGGCTGCACGCACCCACCATCCTCCACTCCAAAGACTGATAAAACGTCTCCGCCATTTGTCACTTCAGCATTTCGGGGGTTTCTAATCTCGAAGCGACGGATTCATACCTCTCGTTTCTTTTAACAAGAGCTTGGCATTGATTACACAAATTCATGGCCAGCATTTAGTCCAAAATACAAAATTAAACAATGCAATGCTTTGACTTATTGAACAAAAATGTTCTGCTGGGCTT
>JBBPCZ010000049.1:15230-22730 GCA_037974445.1 Brycinus macrolepidotus
CAAGCAGAACAAAGACTATCTAACTTAAGTCCTGAACCAGTGAAGAAACAGGAGCAGATGATTCCAGATGATCAGGCGGTGATCAGCATACTTGTGGTGCTGAATGCTGAGTGGTTGGAACTCCTTTATCTAGGCTCCTTGTATCTTTAGGCACTAGCAAAACATTTCTTCCCATTTCTTTCATTTAATCTATTCAGTATGACAAAGATAAGATGGTTTGACACAGATAATAGTAGTTTTGCACCAACAAGGTGCAAAACAAAACAAAACAGAGGGGGTTGCTCAAGACTTTTGCACAGTAATCTAATTTAAAGATGTTCTATACCAATTTAAGAACCTTTTCCATCATGTGGCGTTTTTTTCGAACCCTTAAAGGAGACCAAAATAAGGAGAAACACACCAGGAACCCTAAAGAATTCAAATTCACGCCTCGGCCAATGGGGTGCTTTCGCGTCGTGTGACGTCACGTCAACGTTGCCATGGTGATGTGGCTGCTAGTTAGCAGAAGCTAATTAGCGTACATATGGAAAAAGTAGATAAAAGTCGAGTTTGGGTCGTTTATAAGACTTGACTCGAAATAACTCACTTTCTGAACAACACAGTCATTAAACCACCTTCATTAAAGCACCGAAACTAAACTCTTTTCTTTAAAAACCCGTCATTAAACACGGAGCTGTCCGGAGCAGAGAACATAAACAAACCGCTTCTCTACGGAACCCAGACAGAGATCTTCCTCCTCCACGCAGCAGAAACAGCAGGAATAGAGCTCCTCAGCAGCAGGAGAGAGAAGAGGACAGGGAGCGAGCAGGAGGAGGTGGGGGTGGTGGAGAAGCATAAGGAGAAGGTAGATGAGATAGAGGAACAGGTTGAGGAGTAGGAGATGGAGTAGGAGGTGGAGAAGGTAGAAGTGGAGAAGGTTTCAGAAGCTCACCTGTGGGGTCTTCAGGCTGGATGGGGGTCCAGCTGATCCTCTCCGCTGTGAGGAGCACGTCGTGGCTCTTCTTGTCGATCTGGAAGATCCCCCTGACCAGCGGCTCGGTCCTGCTGCCCGGCTGAGGAGAATCAGCTCCTTCAGCTCCTTCAGCTCCTGCTTGTTCTTGTAGTTGTAGTTGTTGTTGTTGTTTGTTCCTTTTCTTCTTCCTTTTTCTTCTTTTGTTTACTTCCGTTCCAGGTCGCCTCTCGCACATGGACTCGGACATGGTGAAGGGGTGTGTGTGTATGTGTGTGTGTGTGTGTGCGCGTGCGCGCGTATGTAGGTGTGTGTGTGTTTTTGTGTATGTCTGAGTGTGTGTATGCAGGTGTGTGAGTGGGAGTGTGTGTATCTGTATTTGTGAGTGTGTGTGAGTGTGTATTAGTGTGTGTGTAAAGGAAAGTAAAGATGTAAAGTTTTGTCGTAAGTGAACACAGCACAGCACACAGTGTGAACAGCACGAAATTCTTCCTCTGTATTTAACCCATTTAACCCATTCACCAAGTGGGCAGCCAGGAACACAGCGCCCGGGGAGCAGAGTGTGGCAACGGTACCTTACTCAAGGGTACCTCAGTGGTGCCACTAGCAGTCCTGGGATTCGAACCCACGGCTTTCTGATGGCAGGGGCAACTCCTTAACCACTAGGCCAAAAACTGCCCCGTGTGTGTATTAGTGTGTGTGTGTATGTGTATGTAAGTGTGTGTATATAGGTGTGTGTGAGTGTGCGTGTGTGTAAGTGTGTGTGTGTGTCTGTGTGTGTTTATGTAGGTGTGTGAGTGTGAATGTGTGTGTGTGTGTGTGTGTGTGTGTGTGTGTGTTTATGTGTGTGAGTGTGAATGTGTGTGTGTGAGTGTGTGTGGGGGTGTATGTAGGTGTGTGTGTGAGTGAGTGTGTGTGTGTTTTTGTGAGTGTGTATGTATATATGTATGTCTGAGTGCGCTCGTGTGTGTGATTGCGCGCGCGTGTGAGTGCGCGTGTGTGTGAGTGCGCGTGTGTATGTAGGTGTGTGTGTGTGTGTGTGAGAGAGTGTGTGTGTGTTTGTGTAGGTGTGTGAGTGTGAATGTGTGAGTGTGTGTGTGTGTGTGTGTATGTAGGTGTGTGTGTGTGTGAGTGCGTGTGTGTGTGTGTGCGTGTGATTGTGTGTATGTAGGTGTGTGTGAGCGTGTGTGTGAGTGTGAGTGTGTGTGAGTGTGCGTGTGTGTGTAGGTGTGTGAGTGTAAATGTGTGTGTGTGTGTGTGTGTGTTTGTGTAGGTGTGTGTGTGTGTGTCCCGTACTGAACTTCCCAGTTCTGAAGGTTCTTTTGAACAGTTGTGGTGTTTATCTTGGGCTCGTGAGTGAATTAGTTTCCTTGGTTACAAAGGCATGACAACGACACCTGCCGTGTTAATTAACTTTCACTCGGAAAAATTAATTAATTATTTTTTTAAAAAACCATGTTTAAAAAAAGGAATGTTCCTTTTTACTAACCATTAGAAAGTACCCGGATGTTGACAGCAGCACATTGGACAGCTCCAAAATGGACAGCTTCGAAATAATAATAATAATAATAATAATTATTATTATTATTATTATTATATATCAAAGTGTGGGTTCCTTGAATATCCAGCTGTACATTTATTTATTTGTTTATTTAGGCCACATCCCTGAACTCAGAACACGAAACTTCATGGAGGCACTTAAAATTGTTACTAAACTTAAAAATTATCTATGTATATATATAGGTGTGTGTGTTTTGCACGTTTCCTTTTATTGATTCAGTTTCATTTTATTGATTTTATTCATTTAATTCTATATAAAAAGCAGGAAAAATAGATTAAATCATTTTAAGCTATATTCTACAGCTTCAATTATCCAGTGATTATTTTTGTGATTAATTACCCCTGAAGGCTTCAGTGTTTGTGTGTTTCTGAGTGTCTGTGTGGAAGAGGGTTGATTTTCTATATTTAGGCAGAAGTTTATGGTCCGAGAGGAGATTGGATTAAAGCGTAATCAGATCAGATTTGTCGAGAGGGGGTTTTGCTGCGTGGGTGACGCCGTGGACAACATCTACAAGAAATAAATAATTAAAGTCAACACGCGAATATAAAAATAATAAATAAATCATATTTATTTTAAAATAAAACGTGGTTGTGTGTGTTATAGGCTCCGTCCTCCCTAATGACGGAGGGACTGGGTTATGCAGTGAGTGTCCATGCATAAAAAACGGATAATTTTCCATAAATTAAAAACCTCCCCTGCAGTAGTAACATCTGTGGCACACTCGTTTTGCATAAATGATGGTGGCGTGAGAATGAAGGAGACTGACTGACTGGAATCAACAACTAATATTAAAAATAAAAAAGAAAATGAATGGAGTGGTATTATAATCACTATTGTAGAAAATGTCTTCTCTTTGCAGTTTTTGTTTAAATATTGAGTATAAAAAATGTAGTTGAGTACAAAAAACGACCACCTGACCTCCTTTATCCCCGCCAAAAAACACCCCCACCCCTACCACCCCAGTATCATTTTGCACCATTTCCAATGACTTTTACGTTCAATCTGAGCAACTTAGTGTCTTTTCTAAAAAGCTGGATGGAGCTCCACTATTCAAACCCAACATTAATTACAGGATCATTAATAAACATGACGTGGAGCTCTGGTCTCAGCTGATCACGTCCAGAACCGAGCCCGTAAAGCCCAGCTGAAGATTAGTATGATTTGCATGCAAAACATGTACACGTGTAAGATACATCAAACTTTTTTAAGGTATATCAGGCTTATACCTTTAAAATAAATCGAAATTTTACCTTCAAGATCAAACAGATGTATGTGTTTAAAATGAATTAGACTTTAAAATAAATCGAACATCTTTAAAGTGAATCAGAATCATATCTTTAAAATTAGTCAGACATCTTGAAAGAAAATCAGACTTATACATTTTAAATTATTTAAAGTGAATTACACTTAAACTTTTAAAATCAATCAAACTATCTTTAAAGTAAATCAGACTATAACCAGACTATAATTATAAGGCAAATGAGATCACATTCTGGAACACTGTTTTAAACAGCTGGTTAAATGATGTTGTTTTCTTTATTGAAAGGTCAGTTATTTCTGGGAGGACGAGACGGGTCGGACTTTTATTAAGATCTTAATTTTTACGGGCTTTTAGGATAAAATATCTGTGTCTCTGATAAAACGGATCTAAATCCGAGTTAAACGTGAAATCCGATCTTTGCTTTGCCGCCCGGTTCAGATGAAGGTTCCCCTCCGGGACTCTGGTTCTGAGTTCTGGAACGGAGGGGCTGCGTTTCGCGCGAGAATATTTGCAATTAGCCTGCAGCGAAACTGGAGCCTAACCTGGTGATCCAATAACTCTGGACAAGAGAGGCTGAAAAAACACCGGCCATATGGTGCACCAACCTGTCGACGGCACGAGCAACAATTTGCCAAATGAGAGGATAAATCAGAGATAATAATAGTAGTAATAATAATAATAATAATAAACATTCTTACACAGAACCCGCGCAAACTTCCACCCAGCCCGGCTTCATCCCCTTCACTAACCATCGAGCTGGTCCCAAAATCAGCATACAATCAACTATAACTACATCTGACCTGAACCTAAACAACAGCTGTCCTTCATTCTTCTTTAAACCACAAATCACACGTTTTTCTACTTTAAACCCCAATCACACGCTTTTTCTACTTTAAACCCCAATCACACGCTTTTTCTACTTTAAACCCCAATCACACGCTTCTTCCTATTTAAACCCCAAAATCACAAGTTTTTTCATTTTAAATTCCAGATCACACTATTCTTACATCCCAAATCACGCTCATCTTTTCATTTAAATCCCAAATGCGAAATCACACTCTTCTTCTCTTTTACATCCCAAATCAGTCTTCTTCTCCTTTAAGCCCAAAATCGTTTCATTCTTTTAAATCTCAAAGCACACTCTTCTTCTCTTTGAAATTCCAAAAGCACACTCTTCTTCTCCTTTAAACCCAAATGCGAAATCACACTCTTCTTCTCCTTTAAACCCAAATGCGAAATCACACTCTTCTTTTCCTTTAAACCCAAATGCGAAATCACACTCTTCTTCTCTTTTACATCCCAAATCAGTCTTCTTCTCCTTTAAGCCCAAAATCATTTCGTTCTTTTAAATCCCAAAGCACACTCTTCTTCTATTTGAAATTCCAAAATCATACTCTTTTTTTTCTCCTATAAATCCCAGATCACACTTTTCTTCCATTTTAAATCTCTCATCACCCTGTTCTTCTCCTTAAGTCCCAAATCAAACTCTTCTTCCCTCGTATTAATAAATACTCTGCTTTTTTCACTGGGTTATTAAATTGGGATAAAACAGTGCGAAGGGCGAACTGAACTCCCGAAAATATGAATAAACTGAACAGAGTGGTAAAGTTCATTTCATTTATTTTCATTTTGAAAAGACAGGCCCCTCGTTGAACTTTTTACAGGGTGCAATTTTCAGGTGATAGTCAAGCTTTTATATACAACATCAACACTTTTCTTCGACACCAAAATCCTCCCCAGCTCTCAGACAGCTGAAGATCGTCCGTGATTTAAATGATCAGTAGTTATTGGAAGGAGACAAAGGATCGTGTTGTGCAACTTTGCATGATTTTCTTTTCTTTTTTTTCCTTTTCTTTTTTTTTTTTTTTTTTTACAGTAAATGATTGACTGCTAAGGCAACGTAACAGATTGTGAAGCACTTTGCCTGCTGGTTCCACCTCTTCTTTTGTTCCCCTCTTCTTTATTAGTCGAATGATTCTGCTTTTTTTTCTTCTTATAAACGAGTTAAATCCGTTTTTATCAAACATTAACGTGTGTGGGGAGGGGGGGTTGCATGACATGACACAGGAATTGGACTTTATATAAAAATTAACAATTCTATACAAAAATCACAACAAAATAATTCAGTATGGGATAGATAAGTAGTAAAATGTAGTAGGTTGAAAAATATAGCAATCTCTATTCATTTCTATAATTGGCCCAGTATTCGATTAAAAATTGCATAGTTTCCAAATTATTGCTCGTGATTTTTTTTCTTTTTTTTCTTTTTTTAACATGGATAAGTCAGACATTCTGAATAAAGGTCACACCCTATTTCCATCTGTGACCACAATGCACAGTATAGAAGCGCTATAGAAATACAATACATAAGGTGAATGAGAATATGCACTCTCTCTTTTTCTCCCTAAAGGCAGTACGACAATAAATACAATACATAAGATTAAGCATATAATGTGTGGTTGCTCTTCTTCTTCTTTGTCTTTTTTGCATCAGTGATCAACAGAATTACCATGACGCACGAAATCGATTAGTCAAGTAGTCAGTGGTTCAACCCAGCAACTTACGGGCGAGTCATGGTAAAACTACCGAATAATCGAATGGGATTTGCAGATGTTTGCCCTGACGATATACCCAATAGTCAAGCAGTTGAATATGTCAGCCTTGGCCCGGATAAAATGAAAATATTCGGGCGGTTGAATAGTCGAATAGTTTCTCAAATTGTTCACCCTTGAGCAGTGAGTGTTGGCAAAAAAATACCAAGTCTCTGGATATGTTCGTCCAGGTTAAATACCAAAAAGCTGAATAGTCGAGCCGTCTCTGACCCTGGTCGAGTAGTTGAATGTTCCCCCGCGAATAGTCTCTGTGGCCCGGGTCGAATAGGAACCCAATAGTCGAATAGACGAGCAGTCTAAGCAAAATAGTCTCTGGAAAAAATGTTCGTCCAGTGTATTCGAATAGTCGAATAGTCTCTCGACTCCCGGGGCGACTCACGAGTCGTGGAAAATGGCGTTGAGCTGCGCGTTCATGACCCGCTCGTGGTGAGAGTGGCCGTCGTAGGCCATGACGCTCTCCATGGGCAGGTCGCAGCGCTGCGCGGACCCCGTGTACAGGGGCGCGTGGCCCTGCGCGAGCCCGGCCGCCTGGTAGTGCACGCCGAACGCGTAGCTCTTCTCGAAGTCCGCGGTGGGCGGCTCGTGCTTGAAGGAGAAGTTCCCGTTGACGCTCAACGGGGGGCTGAGAGGGCCGTCGAACGAGGGGCTGCTGGCGCAGTCCGCGAGCGCCACGGCCGCGGCGGCATCGAAGAACGGCTCGAGCGTTCCGGGGCCCCCGCCGCCGCCCCCGGGTCCCCCGACACCGCCCCCCACGCCGCCGCCGGCGTACCCGTGCGCCTTGACGTGGAAGAAGTGGGAGCTGTCCATGGTACCGTAGGGGGGACTCGGGAGCCCGGGCGTTTGGTACGCGTACGGGTGCGCGGCGAAATGGGGCGGGGCGCCAACCGCGTGCGCGTGCGGGTGCATCTCCTGGCTCTGCTCCGGCAGGAAAGTCCTCGGGTTGAGCTGCAGGCAGCCGGCCACCAGGTTGGTGGTGGGCTGGGAGAGCCCCTTGCAGAGCGCCTGGACGAAGGACATGAGGTCCGGACTCTTGCCCGAGCGCAGGATCTCGGACAGCGCCCAGATGTAGTTCTTGGCCAGGCGGAGCGTCTCGATCTTGGACAGCTTCTGCGTCTTG
>JBBPCZ010000050.1:932-11230 GCA_037974445.1 Brycinus macrolepidotus
TGTCAACAAACATGAGTGATCTCATGAGAGTGGTGGAACGACTGCACCAGGATCCCAGTTTCCTTCAGTTCTCTGTTTCCATTAACTCTTAGATCCGCACCTATGATTTGATGGGAAAAATTCAGGGCTTTATTAGTGGCCCTGTAGCCTTCTCATCATGAAATAATTACATAATATATCAGCATGTTTCTGTTTTTAAATGGCAAAGAAAAAAAACAAAAATTTCAGGTGCATTTTGTTTGGTCCTATCCTTTCCTGTTCTTGTCTAGAAATTATACAAAAACAAGCAGCCAAGAGACTGGTATTACTGTATTTCTGAGGACATTCCACTGACCTCACTACCCCAATACTGTATCTCAGTAATACTACACGGAAAAATAAACCCAACCTCAGTAACCAAAAGGCAATCTTTTTGCTCTCTTAGTTATTTTTTTTTTTAAAAAAAGTTTAATTTGTGGAACAATTTCTTGTGAGGATGAGCAAAATGCCACCACTTCTATACATTTTCAAGTATTTCTCTAATCATGATATTTGGTCTTCACAAAGAGGATACACACACACACACACACACACACATACACAGACACACACACACACACACACACACATTTCATTCACTCTTTATTTATTCACCATCTCTTCAACATTCACCAGTTCACATATTAAAACCATCTGTACATGTAACCCAATGACTAATGATCCATATTCATCACTCTTCATTCGGACCTCCAGTGGTTTCTGACAGCAACACCTCGACACCGCCAGTTTCACACTGGGTCGGTGCTGCAGCCACTAAAACGAGCTGCAAACTGGTGTTTTGTTTTTTTTATATATTTACAGACTTCTGAGAGAAAAACAATGGTTTCCATGCTGGCGCCAATTTGGTTACCCAGCTCTCTTTGTGTGAGTGTGTGTGTGTGTGCGACAGAGGGCGTGGCGACAACACATAGCGTCGTACAGCTACTCAAGGGTGCCAATAAATCTGATAATGACGCAAACTCGCCCCAGCCGGCACAATGGCAGTGCTGAGCACCTGCACGCCTGAAACGCAGCTCGATGTGTGTGTTTGCTGAGTCTGGAGAAGGGAGCTGTCCGCTCCGTGGTGCTGAACCCCCATTTAGGACGAACATCATCCAAGCGTTCATCAAAGCTGAGCCAGTATTCGTCCTAAATAGAGGTTCAGCACCATAGAGTGGACAGCTCGTTCCTTCAGACTCAGCAAACACAGAAGGAGCTCTCCACTCCTTGGTGCTGAACCTCCATTTAGGGCGAACACCATCCAAGCTTTCATCAAAGCAGAGCTTGTATTGGTCCTAAACCAGTGTTTTTTTTAACTTAACGATCCAGCCAAGCCTAGTTTTTATTTCTCCACTTCACCGATAGGCTAAATCTGGTTAGGCTAACTGCTTCGATGAAGTCCCCTCAGTGAAACAAAAGCAAACACTAGATGAGGTTCATTTCATTTTGCTTTTAAGTGCACATACTATGTTGCTTCAACACAAACGGCAACTGCAATTGGCATGTCCATACTTGCACATTTGCAATTAGCTTTGCCTCAGTGTGTGTGTGTGTGTGTATGTATATTAGATTTGCCACAGTGTGTGTATGTGTGTATATGTGTGCTTTGCCTCAGTGTTTGTGTGTGTATGTGTATTAGCCTTTTTTAATAGTAGTGTGTGTACATGTGTGTGTGCATTAGCTTTGCCTCAGTGTTTGTGTGTGTATGTGTGCGTATTAGCTTTGCCTCAGTGTTTGTGTGTGTGTGTCTATGTGTATGTGTGTGCGTGCGTGTGAATAAAAAATCTGCACGCAGCCTAAGCTAGGTTGCTAGGCGGCGGCGTTTTTGACGTTCGACGCTCGCGCAGTCCTTTCTGGCTGCGCCGCGATGGGGAGAGAGAGAGAGAGAGAGAGCGGAGTGGGGGGACCGAGTTGCAAAGCAATGATGTCATGGTTTTAAGCAGGAGCCGCGCGAGAGCATATGGCTCGCACCCGCTGCCGCGAGGAAGTGTTTCTGCGTGCCGTGCAGGCGGCGCTGTAGCTGTGGAGGAGCGAGAGAGAGAGAGAGAGAGAGAGAGGGAGAGAGAGAGAGGGAGAGGAGGGACAGAGAGAGGGAGAGGAGCAGGAGAGCTTGCCCAGCCCACCGTCTTCTCTCCTCCACCGCCTGGAAGAGAGAAGCTGAAGGGAGGAAGAGGAGGAGGAGGTGGAGGAGGAGGAGGAGGAGAGAACGAGGAGCGAACAGAGGAGGACGAAGGAGAGGAGGAGAGGAAGAAAGAGAAGAAAGAGAAGAAGGAGGAGGAGGAGGAGAGGCTGTCGATGCTGCTGCCTCTGTTGTTGATGCTGCAATGGCTGCTAAATCCGACGGGGTGCTGAAGATGAAGAAGAGCGACGTTGCCTTCACGCCCCTGCAGAACTCGGACCACTCCGGGTCAGTGCAGGGGCTCGCGCCGGGCTCGCAGCCGGACTCGGGCGTGGGGGAGACGGACTTCAACGTCAACGGCGGCTCGCGCTGCTGCGGCGGCTCCGCCTCAGCGTGCCTCCGGCTGGGCAGGGAGAGGCAGCGCTACACGGTCTGGGACGGCCTGTGGATCCTCGCCGCGGTGGCCGTGTACTTCGCGGACGTGGGCACGGACGTGTGGCTCTCCGTCGACTACTACCTGCGCCGGGACTACTGGTGGTTCGGCCTGACGCTCTTCTTCGTGGTGCTCGGCTCGTTCTCCGTGCAGGTCTTCAGCTTCAGATGGTTCGTGCACGACTTCAGCAGCTCTTCGTCCTCCCCAGGCTGCTCCCACATGGACGGCAAGCTCCTGAGCTGCTCGGCCTCGCACGGCGACGTCGGGGCGGCCCACCCGTCCACGCCTCAGAGACAGGCCAGCACGGCCAGCAAGAGCAACACCAACACCAACACCAACACCACCAACAGCAGCAGCAACAGCAGCAGCAGCACCACCCGGACTAACCAGAAACGCTCGGCGTCCTGCTCCTTCTGCATCTGGCTAATGCAGTCCATCATCCACATCCTGCAGCTCGGACAAATCTGGAGGTAGGTGGTGCCGCTGCTTGGACCCCTGTCATAGCTGGGAGTCTTCTTTTCTTTTTTCTTTTTTTTTCACCAGCCCGGATAGCTTGAGCATGAGACTCTTAATCTCAGGGCGGTGGGCTCGAGTCCCACCTTGTGGTTAGGGAGTTGCCCTTGCGATCAGAAGGTTGTGGGTTTGAAGCCCAGGACTGCTAGTGGCACCACTGAGGAACCCTTAAGCAAGGTGCTGTCCCCAGGCACCCCTTTGGTGGCTGCCCACTGCTTCACTTGGTGAATGGGTTAAATGGCTTAAATGTAGAAAAAGAACTTCATGTTTACACACTGTGTGCTGTGCTCTGGTGTGTTCACGCATGACTATAAGGGCCACTTAATTTCATTTCAGTTCTAACCAGTATTGTCACTTGTATTATTCAGTATGCTGGGGTTATTTGAGCACATGACTGCTCCCCTCCTTTCCATGCCTGGTTGTTGTCATGTGTAAATATTATGGTGTGAGCTGACAGCTGCCTATTATCCATTTAAACTGGCTGGGTCTTATGCAAGGAGCGTTTTTCTCTACGCAGGCTGTTTTTAGGCAATATTTACTTCATTGGCACCATTTAGAAAATGGTTCTACAGGCTAATGATAACTCCAGGTGAGAAATAATGTAAACTGAAGAAATACTTCCAAAGAACTTGGCATGGAATGAAGATGTAGCCGTGGACCATTCATTCCTTTTAGTCAAATGCACTGTAAGCGTGTGTCTTGTTTTCCTCTATTAAAAGCTGACTAATGAGACTGCATGGAGTGAAACTGGAGAAGTTTCCTGAGCGGCAACTTATGGCTCACGGCACTGTTAGCTCATCCATAAACGTGTATTCTGTGTTAGCAGGTCAGTACAGTCATTTGCTGGGGGCTGTAGTCAATGGTTAGTGATCAGACTCAGACAGGCTGATATTATTTCACACCGTCAGGCCAATGAGACCTTAGGAAGTTGAAGCGAATCAGCACATTTGGCCCTGCAATTCTCCATTCACTGCAAGTCTTTGACCCTGCAGACCTGGATTGGACTCTGCCCAAATAGTAAATTATGACTGAGCACACAGAAGATAGAGGCTAGTGCTTTGGTACATGGATAAGAGGGTTCAAAAGGGTGGAGTCAGAACATAGAAGAGCCACTTATTTTGGAATTGTCTTGAAGAATTTTTACTTCGGAAAGAACCACTTTTTTTGGAATGACATGTTCATCGGCAAAGAACCTTTTAAGAGTTTAATGAACCTCCATATAACCTAAAGTTTCTATACCCATTAAAGATTTTTCCATTTAGGAACCAAGAGCAGGAGATAAGTTTCAGCAGAATAAACTACTCTAGTAAAATGTTAGAGCTGTGTAACAGCCAACTCAATGTTAGATCAGGTAAGTACAGTGTACTGTGCCTGGCTTAGTGCTGACTGCAATGCATTTGTAACACATGCAGTCAGCATGTAGAAGGGAAGGCTGCTACTTGCTGGTAGTTGGTAATGGGATTGCTGCCAGCCATGCACATGGGGAATGTAATAAATAGGATGTTTAATCCTTGACAGCTTTTTTCGGGCACATCAAAAACTTATATTGAAAAAAATGGAATAGAAAATCCCATGTCGCTGATATTACATTTCTCAGTGGAAGGCAGGTAATATCATGTAACCTGAGGAGACACTCCCAGAAAAATAGGCCTGGAATAAAGATGTAGGCCAGCATTTGGTTTGGACTAGTCCTCCATTTATTCTGATTAGTCAAATTCATAATTAATGTATGTGAGAATAATTATGAGTTATTAAGTCTGTTAGAAGTCATTTTGTTTACTTGTATAGAATAACGTTCAGGCATTTGGTTTGGGCTGTAGACTTTCATTCAAATCTTGGCGAAAATCATTCTTTTAATGGTAATTCTCCAAAAGTAAGTCATGTGTTCTGTGGTCTTGTGTGTGTGTGTGTGTGTGTGTGTGTGTGTGTGTGCGTGTGTGTGTGTGTGTCATGTGGTGCGAAGTGATGTGAGCAAAGCTGACACAGTTGTGTGTTCTGGTTGGGGGCTGGAGGATTGTTGAGACATGCACACGGCACAAAGCGAGGAGTTCACCAGTCTGGGGACATCTCACCAAGAGAGGTGCTTTAAAAATAGCTCCTCACTCTAATAAACTTCATCAGATTCAACCAACTCAGGGCAGTATCAGTGCTGGGTCCTCGTGTTTTGTAGTGGAGCCCATTCAGTTTGTCTTGTCTTTGGCAGCTAGGGTATGTTATTAGAGTTGATGGCATCATCACCATTTCAAAAAAATACAGCACAATTCTTAAAATTGCTGTTTTTGTGAATTACGTGAATGCTCTTTCTAGAAGTGTGCAGAAAGCGTAACTTTAGAGCAAGAGTAGATGTGCCTTAGGCCTACAGTGGTAACAGACCACATGTGGAATACCTGCATGAAAACAGTAGGCGCTTACAGTACAAAAACAGTCTGATGTAATACAGTGGAGTAAGAAATAGATAGATAGATAGGTAGATAGACAGATAGGAAGACAGATATATATATATATATATATATATATATATATATATAGATAGATAGATAGATAGATATACAGACAGACAGATAGAGAGTTCTCATTACAATGGCACCTATCAAGAGATGGGATATACTAGTCAGATGTTGTTGTCCCATATGGGGTGATTAGGTCAGGGCAATTGTTGGCCCCTGCGATCAGAAAGTCGTGGGTTCGAATCCCAGGACTGCTAGTGGCACCACTGAGGTACCCTTGAGCAAGGTACCGTCCCCACACACTGCTCCCTGGGGGCTGCATTCCTGGCTGCCCACTGCTTCACTTGGTGAATGGGTTAAAAGCAGAGAAAGAATTTCGTGCTGTTCACACTGGATGCTGTGGTGTGTTCACGTATGACAAACAGACAATATACACTTATTGATTTGTTAGAAGCAGGAAAAATGGGTGACAGGTCTTGTGTGGCATTTCCAGTATGCAGCTGTTAGTGCCTACCAAAAGTGTGATGGTGCATCAGCAACAGGTTTACGGGCACTCAAGGCATTGCTCAAAGGCTTGCCTGTATGGTTCTACTAACACAGATTGATGCAGTCTCTTGCTGCTTATGGGGCTGTGATGAATCACATAGCGGAGGCAGTGTGATGCTCTTAGAAATGTTCTGCTGGGAAACCTTGCATCCTGGCATTCATGTGGATGTTACTTTGATGCGTAAGTAACTCGGATAATACTTTCTCGCAACTTACAGGACTTAAAGGATCTGTTGCAAATGTCTTGATGGCAGATGCCACAGCACACCTTCAGAAGTGTTGTGGAGTCTATGCAGAAAGCTGTTTTGCTGGCACAAGGTGAACCTACAAATATTAGGCAGGTGGTTTTAATGGTATGGCTGATTAGTGTTTGTATGTAATATGTGTATGTATGTATGTATGTACTGTAGGATTAACATCATTAATCATTCACTTGAACTAATTGGACTTCTTCAAACCCTGAAAAGCAGTCTGGGACCATTATACTTTTTTAACCTACCTTTACTGTTGGCACTATGTATTCAGGTAGGTAGTGGAACTCCGTAGTGAGTGATGGAATAGAGGATGGACGATTTTACGCACTACACACTTCTGCACACGGCAGCCCCACTTTGTGAGTTGGCATGATCTACTGCTTGATAGCTTTCGTAGCAGATCAAGCATTACAGAACTTTCACAAACTGACTTGTGGGAAAGCTGAATTCTCTTCACTATAACCCAGTCTACTGTCAGTGTTTGTCTGTGGAAACTGCATGACCATGTGCTTGATTTTACACACCTGTTAGCAGTGAGTGTGTCCAAAACGTCTGAACTTAGGAATTAGCAGTCCACAAACTTTTGGCCATATAGTGTTTCTCAACCCTTACCTTAAATCTTAGACAAAGACTATTCTTTATTAATATTTGGGCAAGGTCTGCCCACTCATATTAAACCTAGACCTTGACTGAAAAGGCTTTTAAAGGATGTATTGCCACAGGCCTTTTAATTTAGTCCAGTATTAGACTTCCCCATACATTAGTGATACATGTGTGATTTTAAGACTATGGGATCAGATATTCTAACTGTGAGATATAAAAATTACTGAATGTTCTTACTTTCCAGTCACTTTTAGGAAAGGAAGTGTTCTTTTCCTATTTGGTTTCATCTTTGGTTCCTAAAGAAGTGCTGATTTTGTACTTTATGTGACATTTATGTGACTTTCATCTTAAGAAGCAGTCTTATAGGGCAAGACCTCACTACTGTTGGTTAAGACAGTTGAGTCATATCACAGAGACCCTGTTCTCCTTCTTAACTCCAGTACTGACCAACCTTTTCCTCTTCATTTTCTCATTTCTAACATCCTCTACATGGCACTGAACAAGGTAGTCTGTCTTAAAATAGTAGTAGAGCCTTTTTTTCAGAAACCAACAAAGTTTAAATGGAGATATATGTCCACAAGTTTGTAGACACCTGTTCATCGAAGATTTCATCTAAAGTGAAGTAATAATAACTACTGCTGGGGTTTTAAAAATGGCATCACATGCAAATGCACACAAAAAACAAAAATGAACACATTTCTTTTATTTTAGGTCTTAGACAGAACCAGAAAAAACACAAGATCTTTGAACCTGGGAGAACTTTCAGGATAGTCTCCGCCCACAGGTGGGTGGGGAAAATCTACTGAGGGAGGGGGGTCTGGAGAGCGGCCAAGCAGGGGCACGCCAAGCAAAGGAGCAGCAAACGGCGAGCAAACACCGGTTTTAGACTGTTTTACACCGTTTTTATTTGTTGAAATCAAATTTTACTAATACAATCTGAGTTCTAAGGGTTTTATAAGTGCACCTTCGTCTATGAGTGCAGTGCATGAGAAAATGCATCTTAAACCAAATGCTGTAACGATAATATGCATCTATAAAACGTGGACCTAAATGATTGCATTGCAAATGAACAGGCTCTGAACCCCTGGGTGCACAGGGCTCCATGGCGACCAGGTGCTGCGTATGGATCTAAATGAAGTGTGAAGTATTTATAGTAGCTGGTTGGGAGCCAGCCTGGCAGCAGGACTGACCAGCATGATGTGTGCGTCCTCCAGTCCTCAGAGGCCTAATCCTGGCCTGTGGCACTTTGGCTCTCACGTGAACGTCACACTAATTACATTTCTAACTGTGAATCTTGGTGAGATCGGTTAAAGTTGATCACTGTCATATCAAAACCTCGTAACTCACTTTTACATAGTTGACATTCATTTGAAAATGGGCAGTGATCCTATACATTGTCTGACCATTTCATAATGAATGAACCAATAAAAAAGGTCCAAAATTACTCAGAATATTATGGTACACAAAAGTTAAGAATGTTTTTTATATATCTCCTATAACATTTGGTAAATCCAAGATTATTTTACTGCACTGATGATCATCCATCCCCTTTACATTGTATGAAAATTGAATAATGGACCAGTAGATTTTCTCACAAGAGCAACTTTCTATGCTTTTCTATGGTTTTAAGTATTTCCTTGTGACTTTTGCCTTCGATTCCTAACATTATTCATGAGCATTCTCATTTGGCACATGCACACGCATGCACGCACACACACACACACACACACACACACACACACACACATTGGGACAAATTCAGAGACAGATGGGGGCAACGTGTCTCCTCCAGTTGTTTTAAATTGCATAAGATTTTTGTGAACCTTTTTGTGGGATTACTGTCAAAAAAGTTGCAGATAATATTTTATCGTTTTTGAGAATGAGTTTTCCATAAACTTCCCCACATAAATGATATTGCAGCTGCGTGACTAAAGACTGTTTTGACTGAAGAAAACATACCAGGCAGTGAGCAGCAGCACTTACAGCTCACCCCATAGACGAACTCATTTCTAGAAATGATCCAAAACCGCTTAAATCTCATTACATTAACACGCATTAAACGTTTTTCTTCCTAAGAACTTTCGCCATAAAGATACCTTGTAAGATATTTTTTACAGAGTGGTGACATGAAAGCTTAAAATGCTAGAAAATAGCATCATTTTTTGCCTATGACTATGTTCTGATTTACAGGGGAACATAGTCTCTACTATTATTTTGCAGTACAAGAACTGCCAGCCACATTATACTGTGTGTCACAGTGATGTTGGTTAAATATACCTATGAATTCTAAGAGTGCTAGAAAATATTGTCATTTAATCAAACATGATCTGCCTTAAACTGAGGATTTAAGTAACTCGATGACACATAATAGCCTCTTGTCTTACTCTGCGGTAGAAGTAGGCCTACCAGTCCATATCTCTTGAATAAAGAGGCAATAAGCCCCTTGCTCTGTCACAGTGGTCCAAACTCCACCTGAATTACCATATTACGTTATGCATGCAAATGTATGCTAATTCATGTGGTTTTATGCAAGCTAATGTAAATACGGCTGTACAGCTAGACTATGGATGTTTAACTCTGCAATATGGAACGCACAGCCTCCATTCTTTATAATGGCTTCAAAACTGTAACTTTATAGGAACATGTACTTAATGGAATACACCAGCATTTTTCAACTTAATCCCTATCCACGGTAGGGCTGAATAATTTGGGGGAAAAAATCGAATTGAAATTTTGTTGGACCAATACTGTGAATGCAATTTAAATGCAATTATTTTCTTAAGCACCGGGCCTTTCTCTTTGCCAAGAAGACCAGCACATCTATTGTTTCAGACTTGGACACTGAACGCAGGGCTCAAGGCTGTTGTTAATTTTCTCCGCTTAAAAACTTAAGACAATGTTGAATAGTGTCGGAGCTCTGTATTGCTGACACTTTTTAACCCACTCTACCCACTAGCATCTTATGCTAACCCAAGCAGTTAGGTTAAACTCCACTATATGGACAAAAGTATTGGGACATTGCATTCAAAAACAGAGACTTTAACATAAGATAAGAGATAAGATAATCCTTTAATAGTCCCACAAGTGGGAAATGTGCTTTGTCACGGCAGAAAGTGGACAGTACAAAGAGCAGCAAAGGTTAAAAAACAATAGAATAGAATAAAATACTATACTGAATACTGAACTATATATGGAGTTGGTCCCCCCTTTGCAGCTATAACAGTTTCCACTCTTCTTGGCTTTCCACAAGATTGTGGAGTGTTTCTGTGGGAATTTGTGCTCATTTACTCTGTAGAGCATTTATGAGGTCAGGCACTGATGTTGGATGAGAAGGCCTGGCTCACAATCTCCGTTCCAGTTCATCC
>JBBPCZ010000050.1:23941-46989 GCA_037974445.1 Brycinus macrolepidotus
AAGGGCCACCCGAATGCAAGAATTAAGAGGTGTATCCTAATACTTTTTTCCATATAGTATATATATATATATATATATATATATATATATATATATATATGTACTGTTTTCTTGCAATTGCTGTTGTGTGCCTGTACGTGTGTGAACTAGGCTCAGTATGCTGTGGGCAATTGTGTACAGATTTCAGATCCACTTCTGGCTGCTTAAGTCTAAATTTAGACATTTAGAGATTGTAGCCCATCTGTTGATGTTTGCTTTGAGTTCGGCGTCCTCTAGTTTTGGACCACAGAGCCTCTTGGCTGGATATTCTTGGGTGATGTACCATTTTCAACCTAACACCCACACAGATATGTGTGTAGAAACCCCAGAGGTACCTAAAACACCAGCCCTTCCACCTATAATACCACAATATCACGCATTTACCATGTCAGAGTTCAGAATGGACCAACACTTTGACCAATATGTGGTCAAAAGTGGTCCTGTGGTCAGCAACTGACCAGTGATGAATGAATCAGAGAGCAGCTGACAAACTGCACATCAAAACAGGCTACAGACTGTAAATATACCTGTACAGAGGACCTGTAATATAAGTGTTTGTAGTAAAGTGTGGGTGCTTGGCTACACTGCAGTTAAATCTCTACACAAATAAATAAATAAATAAATAAATAAGTAAATAAATAAATAAATAAATAAATAAATCTCTACACTAAGTGTGTCACAGACCTCCAGGTTGTCGATGGCCAGCTGACCGCTGCTGAGTTCGTTTGTGGGACTGACCATGTGTCAAGCTGCCCAGAGCCACGGCCACATGCTTTTTTATCGCCGCCTTTCTGAAGGCCGTTAAGCATTACTCTCCACAGAATAAAGCAGAAGAGCGAGAGAGCTTTCAGCGAACGGCCCCGCGCAGCTCCGTGTTCTTTCACAGCCACAATCTCCAAATACTCCATTGACAACGGAACTTAATTTCATGCTCCATTAGGTTTCTGTGCGCTGAAAATGAAAGGGACGTATTGATGATGGTTGGGAACATTACCTAAGGTGCCCCATGAAACTGGATCTCAGTTCCAGACTCGTTCCCCGCCAGGCGAAAACTGACCAGCGGGCTAGAAAACCCACTTTTCCTCTTCGCTTTCCCATCATGCAAAAATCATTTTACCTTCTAACACTGCATGCTTATTCCCAGAAAGCTCAGATGTGTCCTTTGGTTCAGTAACTGCTTCTGATTTACAAAACTTTGTAAAGTTTTGCTGAAGCATCTCGTTACGGTTTCTACAACTTTTAAAAGTGAATGACGCCAATTTCTCAATCATTCCTGAATTCCTGCATAATTAAATGGCTAGAGTGTAAAGTCATTCAGAGTGGTTTGAGGTGGAATGCTCAGTTCTGGAAAAATCTACTGAGTCAGAACTGTTCACAGCGGTGCTGATTGGAACCAGACATTCTGAGCTACCTCACAGAGAGTTATTACTTTAAATGGAAATATGCAGCCTGGTGCCTGATACACACTGTATATTTATGTTTTGGCATGAAATACATATTTTTAAATACTATAGCAGATTCATGTAGGTACATGTAGGGTGCTGTAAGCCAGAATAAACGTTTTTAACCACTATTTTACTAATATCAACATATATAATGGTGTAAATACAATGGCTTTATTTAGGTTGTAGACATGGTGATTCCTGGTTCCTATCACTACCACTATAAATAGTAATTGGTGGGTTGGTGAGTTTACTACTACTACTATTACTCCTACTACTTCAAACAAACAAACAAACAAATAAATAAATAAATAGAAATATAGTATAGCACTACACATACATGTTGTATAATATGGCCAGACTCTAACTCAGACTCTTGAATTACAATCTGGCGATAATATGCATTATGTTACAATGCATTAAATGTTTTAAAGAAACAAGATGGTGTAAACACATATTTATATATGATATATAAATATATAATTATATATTCTACTATCGTCTATATCAGAGGTCCCCAACCGGTCCGTGAGTCATTTGGTACCGGGCTGCACAGAAAGACGGAATAAAAATATTTTATTGATTATCAGAGTCTGAAAGATCTTTTATTTTGAAAAAAAAAACGCTCGTCTCAGTCACGTGATACAGTGCATCAAAAGTTTAGCCCACAAGCTAGCAAAAATGAGTAAAAAACAAAATTTTTTTTTCCATGTAATTTTTTCGACGGTTTATATTTACTGGAACATATTAAACTCTTCACTGAAGAAAAATAATGAATAATGTATTAACTCAATTCAAATGATCATTTTCACATGAAGGAAGTATATTACAGCTGTCTTTTGTCTTTCAGTTTACCTGTGTTTTATAGTAATTGTGCTAATGTAAAATATTTTATTCATTTAAAAATCATATACACTTTTACATCAAGTACAGTGTTCTGTTGTGGGCTATTTTTCCCAATTTTGCACCATCCCAAGCTCCAGCCCTATTTTTAAGCCTGAAGAGGTGTTGCTATTAAAATTAAAAACAGGATCCTTGTCATGTTCAGCCAAACTTTTCTCACAGAAAATAGTTTAGCGTAGCACTTCACCTCTGTTTTGTAATATACCATTCACTGCAGATTCCTTAGGCTCCATAAATGGAAGTTAATCTGCAGAAATGGCCTGTTTTGAATCGCTGTTTTTGTGATGTCAGGCTATAGCAGTTTATAGCTGACGTTTTTCGGGCGAGGCAATTCTGGTTTTTGGTACCAAAGGAAAATGCAGGGCCCTTTAATCATTTCAAAAACGCAGGGCCCTTTAATAATTTCAGATTCATAGCACACGTGAGAGAAGAGGAGATCTTTTATTGTGATTTGAATACGACAAAAGGTTATTAATTCCTCTACTTTCTTGCTTCGCTGAAAGAAAAAAAGCACCCTTCACATTTTTTTCATGCTTGAAATCATAATAAACTCATAGCAAGATCACAGTAATAACATCTATGATTTAACCGAAAAAGCCAGTGAGGAAATATATTCTTTTTGCATGCTCTGATGGAGCAGACTGGACAGGCTTAGAGAGAGTGAAGGAAATGCTGTGCCAGACATTACATCATCATCATCATCCTCATCATCATCACTGTCCACACCTGATCAATACCGCCAGACTGCTGTTCTAATGTCTCTCGTTGGACTTCAACAGCCAAAACCCACAGACAGAGGGGGGCTGGGGTCAGACTGGGGGAGGGGCAGGATGTTCCCAGAAGCACCGTTAGGAAAAGGTGTCTTGGATCAGGTACATTAGCTGATTTTTGTATTTCATGGCTCTATTTTATGAAAAGCACCAGCTGCTCTTTACAGCGTATGAACATTATACACAGCAAGTCCAGAATCCAGACAGCCCCTCTAATTAATGAATTCAGCAGCTTTAAAGAGAATGAGACACTCTGGAGCAGCTGCAGAAGATCCTAATGTCATGTCTGGGTTGTGGAGTGTTCTCTAGAGTGATAGAGCTCCATACAGTACCGATGAGCTGGAGTTGTGTTTTTGATCCAAAACTGATCATCCAATATCAGTTCCTGACCTCATTAGTTCTCCTGTAGCTGCAATCAAATCCCCACAGCAATGTTCTAACATCTAGTGCAAAGAATCTCAGTGTAGTAGAGGTTGTTACTGCAACAGATAGCCTGGTTTTCAGAAGAAATTCAGGTGTTTAGAAACATTTGGACATATTATATATTTTATTAATGTGGGAATGATGTACATTTGAATTGACATAAATTCACTTCCATTTCTTCCATTGTCTGTAACAAAACATTGTGAGAGTTTCTTTTTGGCAAAATGAGACTGTACACACACCTGTAACTTTTTTATCAGATTGCCATCAGAATAAAACATCTCTTTCATTTAAAAACACATGGCCCCTTCCACACAATTTCTCCACTTGTTTCAGTAAGCTCCGAGACAGGGAATGTTTAACATGATGTTACGCATGCTTTTACATGCCTTTGTTATGGCCAACTATAAAAGCAACATCTAAGGGTTAAAGAACGTCATTGATCTTTAAAACTGTACTGGTACTAAGTGCACTGTGGCTGGAGAAAGCTGCTCGTAAAGCTTCGACAGGGCTATAAAACACCAGAACAGCAGCAGCCTCGCTTTATACCGAGACGGGGAATTCGGCTCCTTTCAACAAGAATTATATTTCAGCGGGGTACAGTACAGCAAAGACTATCATACTTTTAAACCCCTTTACAAGTTGTTTTGCTGTGCCCAAACCTCCGAGCTTCACCATCATCTCAGTGGGAATGGTAAATCCTTTGGACAGTCAGTGCTTTAAATGTACACCTTTCAACATAAAGTTTGAAGTTGTGCTCTTTTAACTTTTCAAAGCAGTGAATGCCTTAGAAAGTAAATGTGCCTTGGTTGCTGTAGTGTGACTCTGGCGCAATGTAAGATTGATCTCCAGGGCTTATTAAAACAGGTCTGCTTCTTGTTACTGGAGTTATTAATAATTGGGCAAAAGTTGACATCATTTCACCCTTCAATAATTGTGATCGATTCCAGTAAGAAATGAGAATCCGGGCCTTGCTGATCACAAAGTAATCTTGAGGCCATTTCTGTAAACTGAGATTAAATTTAATTTTAAACCAGAGATCAATGCGAATCAAAAGTTTGCACGAAGGGACAATTTTCAGGACTAAATTATACTTTCAGTGAAAATCACTTTTGAACTTTTCACAAAGTTTAATCTATTCACAGTGCAAGTGTCCCCATATGCCTTATTTGCCTTATTTTTAATTGACCACACAGTAGCCCTATTAAAGCTACATTCACAATGCAAACCTTACGACTCAATTTAATTTTTTGCATGTCTCACATCAGTGTGTAAGCCACTCATATCTGTCTTTGGTGTGAACCATCTGGTGCCCTGAAATGACCCACACATCATGAACAGAGATGAACTAGCAGCACTAGCCTTCATCAGAGATATTAGCTCTCAGCAGTTCATGATCAGGGGTGAACGTAAAAAGTACAAAAGCTTGTATGCTTCTGCAGTGTTGCCACTGCTGCTACATTGCAAACATGAATACATCTTGATAAAGCAGATAGAAAAAACAGGGCTATTGTAATTTTTTGCTTTGGTTCATGCTGTTATTTTTCTGTTTAAAGAACAATTTGCTCATATTCATGAAATTGTCAACTTTTTTGTCATCACCTGCTTCAGTCCACTGCTGCTCCTACAATACATCAATGCTAAAATTCTTACCAGTAAGCCTGTGTGGTACTGAGGAGACTGTTCAGTTCAAGTATCCCCCAAAAAGCTCAATAGCTGACTTATCACACTGTTTTATCAGTCTACTCAGGCTTTAGCAGGAACCTCCATGCTTACAAAGAAGCAGTTCATCCTTGTGAACATATCACATGTTGTATGCTGATTATAAAATAGGTAATAAAGAAGCATTGATTGCGTTCTTTTAGAGATTCCAGAACGCACAGTACCCAGTACCTGGCTGTGATTTTTAACTGTGTTTGTCATTTTGACTGTGCCTCGGTTACGGCTGTGATCAACCGTTCATAACTTGCCATTTTAACTTTCTCTATAACTTTAGATGCCTAGAATGCTCTGAATCGTGACTGCAAAATGTTTCACAAAGCAAGCACATCATAGCCTGCACAGGCAGCACCTCTTCGCACTGGATGACTGACTTGAAAAATGCAAACAAACTGTGTTGGGAAACGCGATTCAGTCAATATCTGGATGCAGAAGCATCATTTAAGGCCTTTTGATGCTATGGCTTGACTGGATAATTCTCTCACCATGAGCAGATCACATCTGATGTTAATGCCAAGTATAAACAGGGCCTAACACCTAACCTTTTTTTATCTGTTTACTAGGGTTGCTGTCAGTTCTGTTTAATTGTTTCCTGCTGGTTCAGTTCAATTTAAAATGAATCCATAGGTGTGGCTTACAAAGTCCTTTTATGGGTAGATTTTAATGACATTAAATATAATGACATTAACTTATAGTGGATAGTGCTTTTTGAGCAACAGTACACACAACCACCCCCCAAACACACACACACACACACACACAGAACCTGAACGCTCCATTGGCAGCCATTCAATCTCATTGTAGCACACAACCCAAGCTGACCTTGTATGTAGTGACATTTTTGCTTGTGTGAGTTGCATTCTGAAGATCTCTCATCTATTCAGCCTGTTCAGCATTCAGTCAGTAAAAGGCACAACTAAAAGACAGTGAATGACAGATGTGTAGTGATATGATGAATGAATAGGGCTATTATGACACAGTAGTTTCACTTTGGCTCCAGTTATGTGTTATCTGCTAATCAATACACATACAAATGCTAAGATTAATTGCTCAGTGAATGTATGTGTCATAGAATGGATAATGTCAGGCAAATTGACTTTAGTCTTTTATCATATGGGAAGACATGATTATTCAGTGTAATTTAGGACAGAGAATATGAACTAATTATTGGAAAACAGGCAGTGTTAAATGTGCTATGTATTAATAATGTATAAACAATATACATATCAGTCCCACCTCATTACTTTAAAAATGTGATTTCCCATGCAGACATTTATGCAGGAAAGCATACATTCACTGAATGCATACATAAATGATATGTATATTTATAGTATGCATATGAACTCTCTTGGGTTTGGCATCGTAAGGTGTCACTGCTGGATGTTGTTGGATTATTGGATGTTGCTGGTTTTTATTTGGCATAGCTTGTATTGTTTGACACTGTCGGGTGTTGCTGGGTTTCGTTGGGTTTTGTTTTGTTGTGTATTTTTTCATTGGTGTTGTTTTCATTGCTGGGTGTTGTTGGGGTGTTATTAGGATCGTTTGATGTTGTTGAACATTGTTGGGTGTTGTTGGTATTGCTAGGTAATGGTGGTACTGTTGGCCGTTGTTGAGCATTGATGGGTATACGTGAGAACTGTTATCTGTTCTTGGGCTATTGATTAGCAATGCTAGGCATTTTTGGGCATTGTAGTGGTTATGGTTGTGTGTTCCTGGCAGTGTTGGGTTGTTGAATTTTGCTTGCACTGTTGAACGTTTTTGGGTGTTGTTAGCATTGTTGGGTGTTGTTTGCCATTTGGGGGTGTCTTGGTGTTGGTGGGGTTTGTTAGCATTGCTCGATAGTGTCGTAATAGCTTGGTTTCGTCACCATTGTTTGGTATTTTTCAGGGCTGGTGACAATATTGGATTTTGTTGGACTATTGTTTGTTTGGCATTGTTTCAGTTACTGAGTGTTGCTGGGAATTGTTGGTATTGTTTGGTTGTTGCTGTGTGTTGCTGGCACTGACGTTGAGTATTGTTGAGCACTGGGTATTGTTGGCATTGCTGGATGCTGTTTAGAGTAGCTGGGTGATGCTGAGTGTTGTTGTTTGTGAAGGAGAGTCTTGGGGAGCTCTGAAGCCATGAGAAGGATGCACTGGGACACACTCGAGTGTTTCCACAGGCTGTATGTAATTTTCTAACCCAGTCATGTGTGCGCTCTCTCCCTGTTGGCTCTCCACGAGACTCGGTCTGAGCTTCTCTCAGATGGCTGTTCCTTTTTAATTGGGGCAGCAACGTGGAACAGACACTGTTTAAAAAATCCTTTGATAGAGTGTGCCGATCAAAAGACCCTTTAATCACTGCATGGGAATGGGACTGACTGGAATTTTATGAGTTCAAGGCTTCGAAATTCTCTCCTCACTGCAACAAATCAGGCAGGTACTGAAATCATCCGTCATGCTAGCTATGAGTCGGCGTGTGAATAAAACCACTGCTGTGATGATATATTAAGAGTATATTTGAGTGTGTGTGCATGTGTGTGTGTGTGTGTGTGTGTGTATGTGTATTTGAAATTGAGAAAGGGAGGAGGAGGCTTTCCTAGCCCACCAACCCCAGTGAAAGAGGTGTTTTGCAGGTTAGGGAGAGGTTTGGTGATGGTTTGGTTTGTAATGGCAATTGTGCTGTAAATGGGAGCTGAATTCCAGGCAGTCGTCACTCTGCAGTGTCAGTGCTCTCTGGCCTGAGGGGACCTGCTCTCCATGTGTCTAATGAGGGCTGCGTTAGTCGCAGAGGGCTGCTTACCCAGAAACCTTTGCGTTGAGCAATGTGTGTGTCTGTGTGTGTGTGTGTGTGTGTGTGTGTGCACATGTGTGTGTGTGTGTGTGTGTGTGTGTGTGTGTGTGAGTGAGTGTGTGTGTGCGTGTGTGTGTGCGCGTGTGCACAGGCTGTGTTTAGTCACAGTGTCCGTGGGGCACAGCGGACTGTCAGATTTGTCTCCCTTCCCTCCTCTTTCTGTCTGTCTGTCTCTCTTTCTCCCTATTTCTGTTTCTCTCTATTCTGCCCATCCTTTCTGTCATATCTTCCCTCCTCTCTCTTCTTCTTTCTCTTTCTGTATCTCTCATTCTCTTTCCTTCTCTCACTCCATCTCTGTCCTTTATTTCTTTCTCTCTTAAATTATCTGTCTTTCCTTCAATCTCTCTTATTGTCCCCCCTTTCCTTAACTATCTCTCTTGTTCTTGTGCCCTCTCTCTCTCCCTCTCTGTCTTTCTCTCTCCCTTTTTCTCATTTTCTTCTCTCTTGCTTTGCCTGCTCTTTCTTTCTCTCTCTCTTTTCCCCTTTCGTCCATTTTTTCTTTTTCCCTCCTTCCCCCCTCTCTTTATCTGTCTCTTTGCTTCTCTCACCCCATCACTATCTCTCTCTCCATCTCTCTCTGTCTCTCTCCATCTCTCTCTCTCTCTCTCTCTCTCTCTCTCTCTCCCTCTCTCTCTCTCTCTCTCTCTCTCTCCCTAGTCAGCTGAAGTGAATGTCACAGAGTCCACTCAGAGGAGAGCATCTCCATGGTAACGGTGTGCTGCTGTCATAGCATATTGTAACTCCACCCTTTGGCATGACGGACTGACATGTCCCTGCGGAGCCGGTGCAGAAGCTGCTGACCAATCCATTACATTAACGACACATCTGACATCTGGAGACTCCAGCACTCATTTCATTCTCCGTTCTACCATTTACCCATTTTTTGTGATTTAAGCTTCTATTAAGCACCATGACTAACTGCTATCATTCTTAATCTCTTAATTATGGGATATTATATGCAGACACTTTTAAATACATGCTCTTGGAAGACAAATTGAATTTGACTGAATTAAGTGAGGCCTGCATGCTTGGGAAAATTACAAGGAATGAAAATGTTTATGATAAACCCATTATGAATTTCATGTTCTTTTAATTACACCTGATCATTTGTGTAAAACATACCATGCAGTTGTGTTTCTTATTAGATACTTCCATGCTGTCAATCATGCCAGTCATTGTTTTTGGCATTGTCCACAACTGGCTATCCCCGGCTCTCCCTTGTGACGTATGTTCCTGCAGTGATGTAAATGGCAGAAAGATGGTGCTGTCAGGAATTTAGTACACAATAATAACCAGCGCAAGCCTTATTTATGACATCGTATACCATTGACCTTCTTCTTCTCCATGGTGCAGCAAAGGGCCCGCCATAATTGTTGAGTAACAAGGTTCAATTGATTTGGAATGAGTCGGTTCCTCTTGGCAGCAGGACAGCGGGCATTTATCATTGCATTGGAAGGCCTCCCATCCAACGCCAGCTCTCAGGGGCCACATGGAGGTCTGGGTTATTAATCCCAGCTCATGTCTAGTGCAAGGATTCAGGTGCATCTTAAAGGAACTTAACCCAAAGACATTAACGTGGCTAAGAACAAATGAAAGCAAGCAAGAGTGCTTAGCATTATGGAAACAAGATCCCTGTGTTCAGATCATGTGGCTAATGTATGAAAGCTAGTAGGGATTGGCTAGCATTGTAATGTCATCTATTTAATCAAGAATGCAAATGTGGCTAAAATTAATAAAAGGTAGTGTGGAATGGCTATCATAATGTAAAGATCATGGGTTTCATTAAGAATATTAATCTATAATAATTTATGAAACTCAGTAGTTTGCCAGTTAGCATTAGGTAAAAGAGTCTGTGCTGCCTGTCTAGCTTTCAGTCACTATTTTGGGGTGAAACGTGCCTTTAGGGTGTTTGGAATTTAAGGATGAGCTTATCCAATTCCCTGTAGTCACTGAGTGACAACTGATGCTTGTCACTTATAAGGTTCAGGTCAATAGATATTGTTACTCATAGTGGCATGCCTTGATCATACAGCTGTATCTTATGACAGGGTCAAAGATCAAGGCCAAATCAATTCTACTATTCATTTGAAATATGATGTGGAAAGAACTTGCCAACAAGTACCAAACAGTATATTTAATATGTACTAATAGCTGTAAAGATTGGCTACTTCAATAAATGCCATTTGCATGGTGCTGCTGTTTTGATTAGTGAGGGTTACAATGACTAGTCGACAAAATCATGTCACAGAAAAAGTTGATGATTTTGTTGTTTATTTATGCACTGTGCTACAATATTAAATATTCTATAATGTTCATATAATACATGTGTTTATTACAAGAGATTGGAGTACATTACAGGAAGCATGGGGGTGATACGGCTTCCATTATTTCATTGCATTATGAAAATTAATCACAAAGAATCTTTCCGGCATAGTCCCAAAATGCTTTAGTCCTCCATGACCGCACACGAGTATAGACAGATAGAGAAAGAGACCTTGACCACTTTAGATTTAAAAGTTAACATATTGGTCAGAATTTTTTGTATATGTCATATTCATCAATACAATGGTAACTACCTTTGTGACACAATTCGGGTAACAAGCATAATGTGGCCCAGTGAAGTCAGGTTGAATGAACAAACTTATAACTGAATATGTTCTCCACAATTTGGCCAGCCAGCTATAAAAATATATAAAAACCTTCCACTCAGATTCGTCTTTGCCTGTATCTGAAAGGATGGTGGGTAATAGGTCACTGCTGAGTCCACATCATTGCGGTTCTCGCCGAAGGCCACACTACAGGCATGTGGAGAAATGGGGCACCCTACAGCCTTCTAGGCATGCGCAAATGAGGACCACAGGATTGCAAGTGTGCCATTTGGGACTGGGCTTCTGCACTATCCACTATACACACTATATACTGTATGCTTCTCTCTCTAGAGTCTTTATATTGGGCAGTATTGTCTCAACTGGACACTAAAGTTTTGCACTAAACATAAATGACAGATCACTTTCCACTCAGATTTAATGAGCCATATTCAGTATAACTGTTAGTAGATTTTGTATTTATGTCATGTAAGAGGGTCTGCTTGGTTACAGTTAACCCAGGATAGTCTCCGCCCACAAGTGGGTGGGGAAAACTCCCAGAGGGAGGGGGGTCCGGAGAGAGGCCGAGCGGCGGTGCGCCGAGCGAAAGAACAACAAACAGCGAGCGTGTAGGAGGGCAAACACTAGTTTTGGACTGTTTTAGACCATTTTTGTTTGCTGAAATCAGATTTTACCTGAGAGATCCAGTGTTATGGGGAAATGCACATCCTTTTTTGTATTTTGTTCTCTGACCTCCATACGTCCCATCAACCTCAATTATCAGTTACAGGCCTTGTTACCACCATGGTATTATTTAGAAATGTTAGTTATAGCCTGTTCTTAGTAGCGTTTAGCATAATGGTTATACTGGAAATGGACTTGTCCATCACTACCATGCCACTGCACAGTACCACACAGAGTATCGATTGGGGGGTGGAAGGTGAACTGACATACCCTTAAGTGAAGCTTTAATTTCCTTTCTTCATAACAGTGATTTCTCTTTCTACCCATAGCCTGGCTAGCTCGGTGCCGGGGGACTCCCACTCCATAATCCACTCTCGGAAGCGCTTCCTCTGGAGGCCTGCAGGCCTCACTGCTTTAGCACTGGAGCAGAAGAAGAACCAGGCTGTCAGTCACACTGCCCTTCCCCATCCCTCGCACCCCCCTCGGCTGTAAAAGCAAAGCCTTGTTCTTGACCGCCTGCTTCCAAAGCCGCCGTTAGCAGGTCAAGTGCTCTTAACCATCAAACAAAATAAATAAATAAGCCACGGAACTGCATGCCACTCAGTGATGGCTCCCCTTATATTCTGGTCAGGTCTTAAATACACCACAATGCATATATTTAGTTGTTTAATGTCAAAAATGTACTTCATGCGGCACCGAGCAGTTGAATAAATTCTAAAGGCCTGATGCATGTATGTAGCTCTTGCTCACATGAAAAAAGTATCTTACATCAGCACAATTGTTACCAATGCAACTCATTTCTATTGATGTAATATATTTTTAATTCGTGTGAAAATTATGCACTTTTGTCAGTGTTTGACAGTCTCCTCAGTTGTAGCAGTGGAGCAGTGGAACTACATTCCCTGGAGTGATGCAGCTCCATTAAATACCTCAGGGATGAGTTACAGTGACGTTTATGCTCTTGAACTAATTATCCAACATCTGCTCCTGATCTCACTAATGCTCTTGTGCAATCAAATCTTCACAGCAATATTCCAAAGTCTAGTGTAAAGTCTAAGCGGTTACTGCAACAAAGAGAGGAAGAACTCTCTATTAACAGCCTTGAACTGAATTTAGTGAAAACTGTAATGGGATAACTTTCCTAATAATTGCCAGGTACTTCTTCTACATCACTTCTAAATCACTCTCTAAACCCCAAACTAATCTGACCCAAATGAAATACTAGAGAAAAAACAGAAGTAGTACAAAAAAAAGCTAAAAAAGCTGTCTTAAAATATCAAGCCTGACCTGTTTAGGTGAGATTGGATCTGTCTCCTTTTTAGCCATGGGTTTCATATTAGTAGGGATTTCAAATTTTTAAAGATCAGATGATATATCAGATCGTCGCAGGTAGCACATGCACTTTCAATTTTTGTTCATACATGAACAAATAATATGTAGTCTTTTGTCAATCTATACTCAGCATCCTGCCCACTATTGGAACTCTAAGTCTTATCAGCTGCGGTGGCCTGGCGCCCCGCCCAGGGTGAGTCCCAGCCATGCAACCGTAGACCCCGGAATAGGCTCTGGGTACACACGACCCTAGTAAGGAATAAGCGGTTACAGAAAATGAATGAATGAATGAAGGTCTAATCAGGTTATTTCTATGAAAACAATGAATGTCATTTTTGAAAAGCACCAGTGTGTAAACATATATGCCCCCCCCCACCCCCCAACCCCCCCAGTGACAAAGTGTCACCGGATCTTCTGAATGATAAGGTTCTTTAGCTGTTAAAAAGCAACAAATGCTACTATGCATGCTGCAAGCAAGCTAAGACCTTTGTAATATACCGACACCAGCACATCAAAGTGCAGGCTACTCCTGCCTAAGCCACTTAACCAACATCTAACAATGAGAGTTGATTTGCACGGGGTATGTCATGAGTTTAGGGGGAAAATGTATGTACAGCAAAATGTATCCGCTTTTGATTATTATACTTTACCAGAGGCTGCAAGAGCAGTGATTTTCAAAAAACATTCATTTTCCCACAGAGGAGACCAGAGTTCCTAACATGGGTTTGATGCTGACTACAGAACGATTTCAGAGGATTTTCTGGAGTTTAATTTTGACTTTATACTGTATTTTATAATGTTCTTGTTTTTGTATCACTGTGTGTCTGTGCAGTCATAACACAGGCAATTTTCTCTGAGATTAGTAAAGTTTTCTGATTCTGATAAGTAATACAAGTAATGGAATAACACAATTTAAACTGTGATGCTTTATACTACTTCATCACAGGAAGGGTTCATTACATAACTGTAATGTTTTGTACTATGTCACCCCCAACACTGGACACAAACCAAAAAAACATCTGACTCAAACTCGTCAAATGTGGACATACTCTTCTTTATAATAATAATAATAATAATAATAATACAATTATAATTATTATTATTACTATTATTATTATTATTATTATTATTATTATTATTATTAGAGTTGTTGCTATTGTTGTTGTTGTTATAGCTGAATTTGACACCTCTTCTCCTCCTAAAGTTTTTGAAATATGGGCATGGTTCCGAAGTCAAAATGTCTGTTAATATCCCCTGCGTGTATATAAGTTCTTAATTGGTTGATCAGGAGCTGACTATTGATTGTTTAAAAAATCTATTTTTGCAGTTTTTTTTGCCCCTAAAACCAATGTTTCGGTGTCTCCAAACACTGGTCACGCAATCACACTTTGAATTTTCTCACAGAAATGCATCTAGTTCATTATGTACCCAACGGAATAAGTAGCATTATGTTTAAAATGTATAGCAAAATGACAGCAAAAACACTAGACCTCTAATCTATTATGTAGTTCCTCCAGTCATAGAACCTGAATTATTTTGGATACATCATGAAAGGAACACACATACACATATACCGTGCAACAAGAACTATACATTTGCTTTCATTTAGGGAAACACCCGCCACACCCTCTTCACTTTCAACGTGTCTCTATAGAATCAGTATATGCCTCCTGAATGGCGTTGATGAATAAACAATGACCCTGCCCCTCTCATGTGACCGCCCTGCGAGGTTCATTCTCAGGGCAGAGTGGCCTGCTGTCTGCCTGATACCTGATCTGCTGGATCCCATAAAACCCCCATCCCCACAGACACACACACACACACACACATACATACACACAGCTCAGCCTGCAATGGCTCCCTCACCTATAAGCAGCTATTCATATTTACACAGCTCATATTTGTTGTCTACATTTTTATAGAGCTAAATATTCAGTGTTTTCCGCACCAGCTAGACTATTAATTATTGAGTTTTTTTCCTCTTTTTTTCTCGCTGAGCCAAAGAGCTGTGAAGATTAAAATCCAAATGAACTGCAAAACCCATGGCTTTTCCCTGCACCACTTTGTAGGATGTGTGAGCGTGACATCATCAGCATGACACATTTTGGAGTCTATTTTGGGGAAATCCTTGTTTAAATTGTATTTCTGTGTTTTGCTATTGGTTAATTGTTTAGAATCTTGATATATTATCTAATACAACTGCAAGTGGGGTGATCTGGCTTCCTGTGTTTTATTGTGCATTCTTCAATCAATCTTCAGACTTATTTAATGTGAAATGATTAATTGTAGAGAAACTTGCTGACTCCTTTACTGATTTCATTTACAGTGGTGGGACCACTTACAGTGGAGGTCTCGTGTACAGCACATAAATGTCAACAACATATAAACAGACTTTATTTTATTTTTGTTTTAATTCAGTTTCTGAGCTTGTTTTGCCATATATATATATGTATTTTTTTTATTTATTATTATTATTTATTTATTTATTTTAATATATACTCATCATCCATAACATTAAAACACCTGCACCTAGATATAGATACTAACCACTGCCTATCAGGAACACCCCACAACCCTGTCAGGTGCCATTTTAGCAAGATAATCAATGATATTCACTTTATCTGTCACCGGTATTAATATTACAGTTCATTGCAGCATTGCAAAATCTTTTTAAAAAGCCTACCAAATTATCCTAAAACAATGTCTTTGGCATCAGTCAGAATGTTCATAAAAAATATCATCAAAGATGTGCCTTGATGCGCAATATGTGCTCACAATGCACTTAATGTTGGATTTACTAAAACTTCAATTTATCATGCAAACTGCTCTTAGCCCCGCCCACTAACTGCATGTTCATTGTCAAAGGAAGGCCCTCAATGGACTCAAATGCAAATTTACATCTGATTTAAAAACGCATATGCACACACAGCCCATAAACTGTGCATTTAGTCCTGTCCTCGGCTTTCGTACGTGGCATGCAGACAGAATGCAATGGAATTGTGTCTGAAACTAATGCGAAAGGCTTAAAACGCTGAACCCTCTGTGAGGTACCTTTTAGAATCTTTAAACACTTCCGACGCCTGGTTCTTACTTTGAACAATTCTGAAGTTTCTCTAGAGAAAGTGCTTTTTTCACATCAAACCACAAATAAAATGGAACTGAACTGAACTGAGTAAATCTAGGCAATATTTCAGATGGCTCCGGGGCGCTCCTCCTCCTCCTCCTGGGCTCTGTTTCAGTCTCAGTGGGAGTTGAGCACTTCGTAGAAGTCAACACAGGCCCACAATCCTCCCTGTACTGTCCACATTAGGTACTGCTAATGAGCTTCCTTATTCAGCAAGATTAAAAGCATTTCCAGTGCTGCACGAGCTGCAAACTCGTGTGCAGAATCATAAATACTGTTCAGTATGCCTAGTATGAAGTGTGCCATTAGTCTGCACGAAAACAAGTAAGAATATAAAACCCAGTGTCTGCCTGTTCATTCATACTGCTTCACCTGTCAGTAGGGAGCAAGATTTTTGTTTAGAAAGCTCATGTAAAAAGTCCTCAATGAGGTGAAATGACATCACTGTATACACTATATGGACAAAAGTATTGGGACGCCTGATCATGACACCAACAGTGACTTTAATGACATTGCATTCAAATACATAGGGTTTAAAATGGAGTTGGAGTTCTGCGACTTTGTTGTGCAAGTCCTTACCGGGCCTAAATCTCTATCATAATGTGTATCAATATGTCCATTATTGTCTTGCTATGATGTGCCATTTTCTACCATGTGCAATATCGTGTTCTTATCAGGTGCTAAAATATTATCATTATGTGCAATATCTTATCATGTGCAATAGTCTTGCCATGTGAAATATCACTACTTAAGTCAATATTACTTATATACTACTGATCTCTATTACGTGCAGTAACATACTCCTGACTACCATTTGTGTTGTTGGTAATTCACTTCACTATTTATCTATAGTATTAATACACCAGCATTTGTATATTTAGCATAGTGTATTTCATATCGAGTTTTTTCTGCTAATTTTTTATTGGATTTATTTTGACTTTATATTTTACATCGTTCTTGTCTCTATGTGTCTGTGCAGTCGTAACACAAGCGGTTTCTCCGAGATCAGTAAAGTTTTCTGATTCTGATTCTCATTATAAATTGTAGCATCACGTAGTGGGGCTCGGACACAAACACAGAGACTAGTTGTTAACCACCCGGGTCTGTGAGTGGTGTGCTTTTATTTATAAAGGGAGAGGGAGGATTCTCGGTAGGGGTAAGTGAGGTGCTGGAAGGAGAGCAGGGATCTGGTGCGCAGGGTTGTCTGTGTGGCTGCAGAGGGCACCGGCGTCTGGGTCGGGAGCAGGGTAAGTCCTCTGGGCTGGAGTCTGCAGGAGGAAGAAGAGTGCACGACTGTTAATTTCGAATCTTTGCAGGGAGAACCTCCTCTCTCTCTCCCTCTTCATCGGAGGCCCCTTATGTAGGGCACACTCTTCTGTGCCTCGTTAAGGCACTCCTCCCTCTCCCATGTGCTCCTCGCTGGTCCAAAACAAAGGTGCTGAAGGGGCGTGTCTCCTCCTGGGTTTCGCCTCCTGTCCGTTTCAGCACCCTGGACAGCGCCGGCTGAGGCGCGCTTGCTTGAGGCTGCCGCGGACGTATTGGCCCGGTGCCACAAAATGAACAGAAAACATAAACTCAGGGGTCACCAACCCTGGTCCTGGAGATCTACCGTCCTGAGAAGTGTAGTTCCAGCCACAGCTTGCAACACCTACTCTGGTTAATGAACATTTTAAGTGCCTGATTGTCTGGAGCATTAAGTAGGGGGAGGGACAGCGTGTTAGATGTAGGTTGGAGCTAAACACGGCAGGAAAGTAGATCTTCAAGAAGCGTGACCAACTTATGGTTACTGGCGGGTGGCAAAATAAATGAACAAACTAATAATTTTTTGAGAACAAAGAAATACCGTACCACCTTGGCTAATCAGTGCTCTTGAAAGCAATGCTGCACCGTTTTCAAGAAGAAAGAAAATTCTGATGAGTAGGGGGGGGGGCTGGACTGTGGTCACAGTTAATATGTTGTCATACAAAGAAGCTGCACCTGTGGTTGAAGTTGCAACTGTTCATAGTCATGAAGTCAAATATAAATGAGGGTGAAATTGAGACTAACAATACCAGTCATTCTAACACTGGACTACTCTTTTAAGGGTTTTTTTTTTTTTTTTTTAATCGTGCTAAATTGAATCTTGTGTTGTCATTAAAAGAACATAGATTTGAACATGACTTTGCATCTTTACTGTAATCATTACAGCAAGATAAAGAGAAGTAGTTTAGTCTTGGAGAGCAGGAAACCATCAGAGAGTTGGTGTGTTTTTGAGCATGTGATGTGATTGATGCAATAGAAAATAGCCCTGAAAGCATGATGCAATGTGCGATAACAACACAAAAGCTTCTGCACTCCTCTCGGAGGGCTGTTTTCCACCATGTGATTGACAGGTGTGGGAGAATGTGATCTCTCTGGGGTGGCAGTGGTGTGTGCGCGTGTGGATGTGTGTGTTTGTGGAACCTGATGGCTGCTAGCACTCCTGGTTTGGGAACTAAATGAAGCAGTGATGAAGATGGGGCAGGGAGCATGTGGCCAGTGTGAGCTGAAGTGGAGAGATGTGGAAGAATTGATTCTGAAAGCCTGCCAAACGCCTGTAGCTCTGATCAGAACATCTTTAAACACTGCCACTGCACACACACACTCTCTCTCTCCCACACACACACACACACATACGTGAATACACACAAACAAACACACAATACACACAGGCACACATATACACAAATTAGCATTTATACAGTGATCTTAAGTATTAGTACATATTGTACATTTTGTTGCCAGGCCATTCGCTGTGTTGGCCAGTGCAGCCCAGCAGCCGTTCAAGATAAGATAAGATAAGACAAAATAAGATAAGATAAGATAAGGTAAGATAAGATAAGATAAGGTAACCCTTTATTAGTCCCACAGGTGGGAAATTTGCAGTTACAGCAGCAAAGTGGACAGAACAAAAGAATGTAGAAGCAGCATAACCAATAGATATATATCCTCAGGCGCCTAGTGGCAACCGATATTATAAGAACCATAGTAATAATGCACCATAAATATTGCAGTAATATTGTAATACTGTAAAATGTATGACTTTTATTCATGTCATCCAAAGTTAGTGGGCAACACAGCTAGTAGTAAGTGATGAACTCACAAGTTGCTCAAGTTCAAAATCTGTAAACAGAGATGTGGTGAGAGAGAAACAAACAGACAGCACTAATGTAACTGCTAAACAAAAAGCCTGTAACTGTGGATGATTATTACTGTTATTTTCTCGCTTACAAAAAAATTACTCTTTCTGTGTGGCCTAATAGCAAATGTGGTGGTTAGGGATTGCAGCTGTAAAACTCATGCATTGACCAAAACCAAAATTGCAAATGGTAAAGCTTCTGATAAGATATAATTATAAATTATGGCCCAGTGTGTTATAAATTATAGTCCAGGTGCAGGTATGTAATTTGTACAGCGTGTAAACTGAAGCCTGTTGCATCTTTAAGTTTTTATGACTGCTTTGTCACTATTTGACCTGCCCCACAAACACCCACAGAATGCTCTGTGTGACCCAGATTTTCCTGACCTGCAGGTCACAGACCTACCTGCGCTTTACTGATTTGTATGTATACACTGAAAAGCCATAACATTAAAACCACCTGTCTAATATAAAAACAAGACCTCTGTCTCCCACCAAGACGTAAACAGCACCTCCTTTACGTCCTTTAACTTGCAAGGTGCGGCCTTCATCCCCCAGATGCTCAAACAGATTAACATCTGGGGAATTTGGAGGCCAACTCAACACCTTGAACTTTTTTGTCATCTTCCTCGAACCATTCCAGAACACCGTGGCAAAAATGATATTAGATTAAATACAAAAAACATTAAAATAGTAATTTGTACTTTGCCTTTTATATATATTGGATTCGTTATCAGTCTGTTCCCTAGACCTTGGATATAAATCACTCCCTACTGCAGTCCAAAACCAAACCAAAAAAAGAGTACAAAAATGTGCTTGTGCTCTGGGTTAGCCCTGTAGATTGGTCCTGTCAACTGGCCCTGTAGGTTAGCCTTGGCAGGACATTATTGCCCTGAAAATGTATGAAAACAGATAGAGACACATACACACAGGCATGCACATACACACAGGCATGCACAACATGTACACGTACAGACATGTTATTTTTATGCTTCAGTTCCCTGAAGCTGGTTTCTAGAAACAGTGTGTGTGTGTGTGTGTGTGGTTTTCTTTTCCCTTGTCTCCATGTGATCAGCTACATGTCACCGGTCCCTTTAGACCTTCATTAAAGCATGAAATACGCTAATGAACCTGCCTGAGTTAGAGCGTGTGGATTTGATGCTCTAGTGCGTGCACAGACTCCACATTCGCGCATGTTGGATGCATTGCTCTCCATGCAACAGCACGCTGCACATCTGTTCCACAACCTGACGTTCACCATCAGCTGCAGAAATAATCCCATTGTTTGAAGAGGATGCACATTAGGATCTGGGTAATCCAATTTTGCGCAGGGAAAGGGGATCTTTTGTTATAATGTTAGACTCTGAAATTGTAAATTGTCTTTTATTTTGTTTATTTGAATTATCTGGGGATAATAACATTAGGGCTCTCGGATTACAGTGGAAAATTAGCAAGGTGGTAATGGTGTTGTCTTTGATTTATACGCCGCTATTCAAAAGCCTGAGATTGTTTGTATATATTTTTTATTTTGTTATGCTATCAAATACCTTACACAGGTTTAAACATTTATACTACACCATGAAGGCCTTTTAGATGTTTGGGTCTCACTTCATATTAAGTGTATTTAGTAATTTGAGTATATTAACTTTGCCAAATGCAACAATAATGTAACTGCTACGTATATATTCACTCTTACAGATGGATCACAGTAGAGCAGCTTATGTAAATATGTGTGCATCGACGTCAGCTGAAGTGCATGCGTAACAGCATATTCACTCTTATGTAATTGTGTAATCGAGTGATAATAATGACATTTGCATGAAGTGCTGTTTTTCTAACAAGAGTGTAACAGGAAATGTGTGCTTGAGACGTTGAACATGGTAAGTTATACTACTAAAAATATACAAAAAATATTACCAGTAACATATTACTGTATATTACTATGCTAATAACAGATGTCATTATTTGAACCCAGCTGGAGAGGGAGCTAAATCTGTTTTCATGGATATAGGTAGTGAACATATTAGGTCAGAATTACAAAAATACATAGATTTATCAGCTACTCCTCCTTTTTTCTGCACTGAATCAGAGAATTTGTAGGGAGCCCCAAACTGGCTCAGCCTGGATGATGATGCAAAGTAGTGTGCTGAATGCCACTGCTTTCATAGTGAGAGTCCTGTATAATTTTGCTATTTAGATGAGGTGAAAATTACTATTAATGTTATTATTAGTGTGATTGTGTCAGCATTCACTCTATTGTTCTTTTTAAGTTTTATTTTTATTATAATTCTTTTTATAGCAGAAAACAGGTGCTGCTTCTCATCCGACCTTGTGAGGAATTTTGGAACAGTTCTCCTAGGCCGCCCAAGTTTAAAAATTAAAGTTAGAGGCGCCATAATGTAACTGCTGCACCATTAGTAACCACCTAGCAACACCATAGCAACCACTAGTTACCACCTAGCAACTGTAGCAACTGAACAATCACACTTTATATGTTCTCACGGAAATGCATTCTAGTTATTATTGTTATTATTATTATTATTATTATTATTATTATTATTGTCGTCGTCGTCATTGTTGTTTAATATGTTGATGCAATGATGAAGTCATGTTCTAAATCCTATATCATCAACACCTAGTCTTCCTAGTCTTATTTACTTCCCCTTTCAGAGTGTGCTAGAATTACATTTGAATCATTTTATGCATCTCTCTGTTTTATTTTATTTAAAACACCAATTTCATGAATTTACATTTTAACAGTGATTCCAATTTAAAAATAAATAAATACATACAGCCATTTGAGAAGGGTTGCCTTGAAACTGGCACTACTGCAGTAAGCTGAGGAGTCGGCCGACTGGACCTCCTGCACCCGTGGTTTCACATGGACCGATGGCCAGGGGAATACATATCACAAAATGGAATGTGACACGGCCTTGCGGCTTATCTGAAATCAGCTGAGCTCGCCGTATTCTCTCCAAGACTGTCCATCAGATGGCCAGTGGCTTAGTAGACTCTCTGCCCACTCATGATTCTACTGCAAATACGAGGAGGGCGGGAGCTTGTGAGCCCAGGCTAAGAACCAGACCCTTGCTGACCAGCTCTAGAGGCACATCAGATTGGGCTGGGTGACCAGGCAGTGGTGAGGTCAGCGAGAAGACCCCAATGAAGCATAAAGTATGATCTAGTAGATGGCCTAAAAATGCGAGCCAGTCAGATTGCTTTGATTTTTTTAGCCTGAAGACGTTCTGCACTACGTAGTACACATAGCAAATCTCTCAAATGATCAGTGGGGCTAACTAATTTGGACTTTTTCAATCGGAATAATAACATTAAATGTAAGTAGTAGCAGGGAATATGTAATGCACCATCACTTCTTTGTAATTATCTCTTTCGAAAGCGTTATTGATGGAATGGGAGTAGCTGCACTCTGGAATAGCTGTACATGAGCGTAAGGTCTCTGTGCCACATGCTCAATGCCATGTGTCGATTAAAAGGGTATAACACCCCAGCATTAGGCTATTGATGGAGCTCCATTCATTACCTTTGGGATGAGTTGAAATGGTATTTGTGATCCAGAACAATGCAATCAAATCCTTACAATGTTCTGCCATAAAGTGTAATGCCTTATTAACCCTCCGAACGCAAGCGTCACGGATCCGTGCCGAAAGCCCAACAAATGGCAAATGGTCGTCATACAGCAAAACAGCTCCTTATGTGGAAGTTCCCCCAGTTTGTGTTGATGCTCGAGGTGTCAGAAGTCATGCTGAGCTTTGTTTGGTGTCCCTATGTCACATAGAACCAAAGTTATTGTAATTTAAAAAACATGTAACATGGGGTTTTAAAAATGGCGTCACATGGAAATGCCCATAAAGAACAAAAATGAACAAATTTCTTCTATTTTACGTCTTAGAAACAAATGGGGAAAAAAACCAAGATCTTTGAACCCTGGAGAACTTTCAGGATAGTAGGGATGCACCGATACCGATACCGGTATCTGGTATCGGCCTCGATACCACATTTTCTAAAGTACTCGTACTC
>JBBPCZ010000053.1:0-18727 GCA_037974445.1 Brycinus macrolepidotus
TACTGAGTGATGGGGGAGAGGGAGGACCACCCTACCCACCCAGAGAGAGAGAGGACAGTTATACTGAGTGATGGGGGGAGAACGGTTATGCCCTCTTGGACTCGTATGGCTGTGGCATCACAGGGGATTGAACCGACAGCCTCCTGTTGGTCAATCAGTCACGCCACTCGGAAGCCCAAATTCCTCTTCTTCTGCTTAGACACATGAACCTAGTATGGATTGAAAGTGTTTTCATTTATATCAATGAACTACAAGTGTGATTTTGATGGTTCCTTAACAAGCGGATGTGACACTACAAAGCCAAAGGCCTCACCGGTTAAGGTGTTAGTGCTTTACTTTAAGGGCACCCTCCCTGTTTACTCAGAGTGGTCTAATGGCCTGTTTAGTCTGTCTACACACACGCGCACACACACACACACACACACACACACGATGAGATGAATGCTGATAATATGTCCTGCCAGCCTGAAATTATGCTCAAATACAGGCAGTAGTTTCACAAATGAAAGACTTCGGGATAAAACAACAAACAAACAGTCGAGCGTAAAAGCTGCCGAGCGCTTGAAGTCGTTATGCAACAGCAGAATTCAACAGATTACCCTGGATTTGTGTGTGTGTGTGTGTGTGTGTGTGTGTTCACAGGAAAGTCGAAGCGAGGGAAGTCTGGGCCGCACTTAGAGAAGAAGAACAGCCCTGGAAACGAACAGAGAGAGAAAGAGAGAGAGAAAAAAGGAGAAAGAGATAAAGAGAGAGAGACGTCTAGTGATTGGAATCCTACGCCCGCCGTCGCCACGACGACCAGCACGGAGATGTCTCTGATCAGTAACGCTCTCGCAGCGTACACTTACATCGCAGGTAGCTGGGTCGCAGTGTGTTACACTACACACTCACACACCACCAGGGGTCTTTCAGCAACATCCCCCTGACCACCCCAGTGGTAATTTATAAGACAAAGATGAACATTTAATTCATTTTAAACGATGAATATTAATTATTAGATATTGAATACGACAGACCATGTGCAGAAATCCCACCTCGCTTGGTTACTGTTGATATGTCCATCAAACTCAGGCTACAATTCCAACTCCAAGTGATAGGAATCAATGGATGTTGGTTCTCGAGAGTTGGTTCTACCCAATAATTTTCTTGATTCTCAGTTCCCAATGTCAGAATATAGAGAGACAGCAACATAAAAGTGCAATATTAAATAGAAGACTTAGTATTATCAGCTGTGATTAGGGTGCACAAGCTGAAAGCAAATAGATCATCACAGCCATGATATTATTTGCGATACCACACAACTTTGATCACTTTTGTACAGTTTTTGTGCCACATTTTATGACGTTTGACCCTGAAAAAATAGTAGAGCCTATCGAATGTGCTTTAATGTCAGTTTTACAGATGCTTTACAGCCAGAAAAGTGGGTCAATAGGAGGCTGAACCCATTTTTTTTTTAGTTCTTAGCAGATGAACCTAAACATGGCTTTGTGTAAAAGTGTACATGTGTAAAAAGCTGCTCTATTTTCTGAACTGTATTATTTATTTCTGTATCTTAAGGTTCAGCCCTGGTGAAGTTGGTCAAAAGCCCCCTTTCTGTCCTTTCACTTTCCTTTTTAGTCCGTTCAGTAGTGTGTGTGATGTGGTCTGATGCATTTTTCAGACAGGCTGTCTAGACAGTGACAGCAGAATATCTCGCACTCCACGTGCATGTCTGTGTGGATTTGAGTCGATTTCCACATCACTGGAATCTGAGAATCGACTCTTTGGAGATCGACTCCCAGACTACTTTCAGCTCAGGCGACCCATTAGCATCTTTAGCACTTGTGCTAACACACTAAAGGTAGCAGGTAGAAGCACAAAGAGCAGAATATTTTAAAACATTTTCTCATTAAATATTCAGTCAGACGTGTTGAAGAAGTGAGTAAATATGAATGAAGACTAGTTGGAAGAAACAAAAAATGGATTAATCACACAAGGGAAACTGTTAAAGAGGCAAAGTTTAGTGTCTTCAGATGTCTGCCTAATATATATTCGCTGAAAAAAAAACCATTAAATATAAAATGTACCATAACTTTTAGACAGGTCACATTTTTTTATCTGTAAAGAAACAGTAATTGTGCATAAACATTTGCCGAAGTGTGTGTGTACTGACTCCCCGAAACTTCCCGAAAGTGTTTATTTTTTTATTTAATATAGTTATAATTAATTAAAGAGAAAATTAAAGACTAGAATCTGTAGAATATCTATATATAAATATATTATATGATAGTTTGGACACCAAAGTAAGTGTGTGTGCAATATAATGTAAATAAATGTATATATTTGTGTGTGTGTGTGTGTGTGTGTGTGTGTGTGTGTCCACAGAGCACCCGGAGCGCTGTGCGCTGTATTTCATGTGCGGTGTCTGTGCGGGCCTGTTCCTCACGCTCTTTGCGCTGGTGGTGCAGATTTCTTGCCGGACAGATTGCAGGCAGAGGCGAACGGTGAGCCGGAAGCGGCCGCGGCCGGTGGAGTCAGACAGCGACAGCAGCGCCTCGGACTCCGACTGGGACACTGGCTCAGACCTGTCGGCGCGGAGACACCGGCGCTTTGAGCGCACACTCAACACCAACGTCTTCACCTCCGCCGAGGAGCTGGAGCGAGCGCAGAGGCTGGAGGAGAGAGAGAGGATCATCCGCGAGATCTGGATGAACGGACAGCCAGACGTACCGGGCACACGCAGCCTCAACCGATACTATTAACACCCAAACACACACACCCACGGACTGAACATACGCACGCAAGGGCTGCAACTATTAGTCGATGATGGGAAAAAGAAAGTTATTCTGACAGATTGCTGTACAGTACAGGAAGCATAGGATGCGCTGTGGCTTCTGGTTTCATTTAAAAAGCACTCTGTAGTGCTTTATGATGTTCAGATGATCCCCACTATCATTCTGACAGATTGTAATACACTACAGGAAGCATAGGGGGCGATATCACCTCTGTTGTTTTACGGCACCATGAAAGAAGAAGCTTCTGAACTTTTGAGGATGGAGCAGAAAGAACCGAAGAAGGCATATTCGTTATAATAGTGGATTAATTCTACTATTAAATTAATCGATTATGGAAATGATCGCTAGTTGCAGCCCTAACACATGCCCTGCAGGATGCAGCTGCCGCCCAGGCCTGATTATGGCTGACCACAGCTGGGAGTTGTAGTTTTAAGAGAGGACTTACAAAGAACTACAACTCAAGACTGTTATTGCCTGTTTCAGAGACGCATTGGGTTGTGTGTGGGTGTGTGTGTGTTTATGTGTGTTTGCTTGATATCTAACCCAGCTCCAGGCCTTTGCAGTGAGAGTACGCTTCACCGCCACTGTGCTGAGGTCAAAGGTCATGTAAATATGACCACCGCCACCACCACCTCTCCCCAAAGGATGCTGAGGTTCATGGGAGTTGTAGTCCCAGCTGTAGGATGTTTATTTTTTTATTTGTAATTTTTTTGGCAGAGTATAGGAGTTTGAGGCAGCTCTGAAAGGCGAAATAAGCTCTAAACAGTTCCAGCCCTCTGATTGGTCCTTTCCTTCTGCCCGTGAAAACCGGAAGCAGACTTTTGAAAGGGCGCGACCAAGGACACTGACTGCGGTCTAAAGACTGATCGTAAATATGACCTCAGGGTCAAGGGGTGCTGTCTTTGAACGTTACCTGAAAAAGAGAAAATATATATATGAACAAAAAAAAAATGCTTGGAATTCATCTCAGCCCTTATAAAATATATTTTGAATATTTAATAGTTTCTTTCCTATTTTTTTGTTTGTATTTTTTTTCCCGAATGGTTATTATGAAATATTTTTATACTGTGGCAGCGTTCATGTGATAGCTCAGGGATGTAATCCGAGTGTTTCTGTGTAAAATGATGCTATTTTGTATTCCTAAAAACGGGATGTACTTTGCTGAAAAACGTGTCTGCAGAACATTTTCAGAAGTGTAAACCTCAAAGAGGTTGAGGCCTAGTGTTTTTACATGGGAATGGGCTTTATTATGCATAGAAGCTGAGTGCCTTATCCAGAACATGGGATTATATAACAATATAAAATCACTTGTGTTGAATGAACTCTTACCATGTCCTGTTCATTCAGTTTGGTATGAGTTAAAATGGAATTCCATTAATTTTTTTTGACAACACTTTAGTGTCTGGGATGTAAACAAAATCATTCAGAGTCTGTTAGGCGTGAAATGGTTCACAGCAGACAAACCTAACCAATTGGATTTCTTTACAGTGGTGGTGAATGGAACCAGACGTCTCCAACACAAATATCGCCATTTAATTTACTATCCAAACCCACCAGTGACCCTACTCGCGTCCCTGAGTGTTTATAAGGAATGTCGGTGATGGTAAAATAATGGAAAATCCAGAAGGATTTGTTGTTTTGCCTTACAGCACCTGCATGTACCTCTCAGCATACTTCCCAAAAGCGTTGTAAAACAATGTCAGTGCATTCATAACCATTTCATGTAATAACTTTCTGTGAGGGAGCTTTTAGATGCATGAAACACGAGGGACATCTGGTTCCATTTAAAACCAGTGTAAGCAAATCTGATTCTCTAGAATGAAGCGTTCCGAATGACTGTGTTTACATCTTAACCACTTAATTACACATACATTTTGGAAAATTGGTGGAATTCATTGCTGGTGGTTTTTTATCATGTATACAATACAAATGCAATGAGTCAATCAGTGATTTATTTATGAGTTGATCAAAGTAATGCTAATGCAATCTTCTTCATTTGTTACAATCCCCTCTGGCTCCAGTCTGTTTCAAAGGTGTTACGGTCATGTAGTCAAGTCCATGGCCTACATCAGTGTATATACATTCAAGATGATGGTTATATTGCCTAAGGGTTTGAATATCTTTTCTGTTAAGTTAATCTACACTAAACTGAAGCTTCCCATTGGAACTTTTGTGTCCATGAAGAGGACAGGAAGCAAGATATTGTTAATTCTAGATCAATAACAAGTGTTAGTAAAATTACTGGGGGGGGGGGGGGTCGGGTGGGGGAATGACCTCTTTCCACTTTTTAGGCTTGAAGAACGAACCGGATTCTTGGGCTGGATAAAAACTCCACTGGGATGCTTAAGGATCTCAGTTTCCCCATATTTTTAAAGCACAGAGATGGAGTAGCCCAGGTTTTTCCTCGCCCTTGTGCTGGTTTGCTGTAGTGTTTTTTAAATGCTTTGACCTGAAAGCTGGACATGAGTTTCAGAAATAATGTCCAGAAAATTCTAGGAACATGAAATGAGACTTTAGGACCATGAAAGCTGTTTTTGTATTCTACTTGCTCTACGTGCGACCACTGCCTTACCTACATTAACCAAATTTTTCACCTGTGCTTGGAATAAAATTTCAAATTTCACAGAGTTCCGAACTGGTCTTATTGGTTTTGGAGGGGTAAATACTTAGTGTGGGGCGACATCTGGTGGCGAGAGGTATATTGCACTTTAAAAAAAAAAAACTATCCACTTTCCTATACTTGAGTTATACACGGCGATAATATGCAGCTTTGTGTTTCTTTCCACATTATTATTTTTTAATTATAAATTAATACAATAAAAATTTAAATAAAATGACCTGTTTACAGTCTCCATAGAAACCACGGCCGGTACACGGTTGCCATGGAAACCCCAGCTAGTAAACAAACGTCCCCCCAGCTGTCCAGCTCGCTGAACTGAAATGTCAGGTTTTTGCTTCTGGACTTTACTTTTTCGACTTTTTTAGATAGAAGGTAACCCTGAGAGACGTTTTTTTTTTTTTTTTTTTTTTAAAGTTTTTTTGTGAAGAAACTTCCAGAATGGCCACACACGGCCTCCCGTGCCTGCCTGGAAACAGCTTTCGGGACACAACGGTGAGAGACCTCAAAAAACTTTCTTTTCAGAGCTTGGAAATCTGTAAAACATCTGTAAAATGTTAACCTGCTCAGTTATATATGTTCTTTGGCAGATTAGATGAATGAGCACTGCAACACAGGCATAATATCTGAATAAAACGTGTCTTCACTAAGAAGTTTAGATATTACACAGTTTTCAGTTGCTCGAAAGTGTGGAATTAATGTTTTAACATTTAATAACATTATAAATCATATACTGTATATATTTAATAACACAGCTATTAGTAAGTAGGAGGCTGTAAAAGCAGGTCAAGTCAAGTCAGTTTTATTTTTACAGCTGTCAGAATGCAGTTTCTCAGAATCCAGGTCTGAGCTCCTAGGGTGGCATAGGTGAGGAAAAACTCCCTAAGGACAGAAAACGAAAAGCTTAGGAAGAACTCAAAAAGGAAACACATCCTCCTCTGGTTGACACCGGATAGTGAGGGAGAATAAAATAATTTCACAGTGGAGGCGACTAAAAATAAGGCAAAAATGCGCAGACTTAAAGTAATGATCCCATCCTTGCTAATTAAATACCTCTTAATTATTGAATTCAGGTGGACCCTCACTTCCAGTGAAGGGCAAACGTAATGCTTCAGCAAACCAAGACATTTTGGACAACGCCATGCTTACATTTGTGGACCATATGTGGACAAGGGGACACTGTGCAGACTTAACCACTGAGCAGTAGAGACTAGGGCAGCAACAGTAGATCAGTGAGAGTCTGGAGCAACAGCTTCTTCTGGAATCTGTTTGAAAAGTAGTTTGGTTAGAGGGTGGGCAGAACATGCAGGTGGTCCATGGTGGTTGAACTGGTCTGGAGGACAGAAGTCTCGGAGCAGTAGTTTCTAAACAAAATGTTTGATGTGATGAGATGACTCTAAAATGTCTATGAAAGCTGCATTGAATCAACTCTACAAAAATAATAAATGGAAATCCTGTCTCAAAAGTAATGATCATATCTTTGCAAATTACAGTTACTTATAGTTTAGTAACTTCTTCTGACCCCAAATATTTCAAAGCTTGTGTTTAGTGTATAAGCAAAAACAATGTTGATTTCAAACTTTAGAATGGTAATGTATAAAAAGCAATAACAAGCTTCAACCTAACCCTCTTCATCCTTCATCCTGTTCAGAAATCAGCCTTCCATAGACCCCAAACTCTGTCCTACAAGAACGGGTACGCGCTGCCCCTGCGGCCCACGGTGGGCATTGGCCAGCAGCCCCTGCTCTCAGAGAACATCATCCAAAATGAAGTGAAGCAGCTCTCCAGCCAACTCCCCATTCTGACGTACGGCACAATTAAACGCCCCCCCCCGCTGGACTTCATACCGGCCCATGTTGCTTATGACAAGAAGGTAAACCAGAGCGTTCCTGGCCTTTAGCTTTGGTTTACATACGATCTGGAGGTGATATGGCAGCCAAGACATGTTTTAATCAGAATCAGAATCAGAAAACTTTATTGATCCCAGAGGAAACTGCTTGTTGTGACTGCACAGACAAGAATACAAAATATGAAGTCTAAATAAAATCTGCAGAAAAAACTCTGTACGAAATACACAATGTTATATATACATATGGTGGGGTATTGGGGTATCAATACAGGTTAATGTAGCTAACAAGTAATGAAATCGATCCAGAATGGTATTACATTCACTCATAGCTCAGGTGAAAAACTAATGAAGCAAACCTGTCATGCCTGAACATGTGGAAATAAGGAGATTTGATTTGATTTTTTTACTATGTCTCCTGCCCCTAGGTGCTGCGTTTCTATGGTTACTTCCAGCAGGAAGTGCTGCACTCTCCAGATGAGCGTGTCCGCGTGCGTCCTGTGGAGATCTACTACTACCTGGAGGACGACAGCATGTGTGTGCTGGAGCCGGAGGTGGAAAACTCAGGAATTCCACAGGGCAAACTGATCAAACGCCACAGGCTCCCCAAGAACCAGCGGGGAGAGCACTACCACTGGAAGGACCTCAACCTCGCCATGGACATGAGTGTGTACGGCACTGTATACAGAGTTACACACTGCGACCCCTTCACTCAGGTACACACACACACACACACACGCACACTTTTCATCTCGTAACCCTTAGAAGTTAAAAGTTATTGTTGTGTTGCTGTTCTGTACGTGTGTTGTGTTACATATCGTTATTAAATATTGTAACATATTGTTACATATTATGTTACGTGTAACTACACCATGTATTCCGGTTACAATTACATTACATTGCGTTTTGACAGGTTTCTGTTTCGATGTCAAACAATGACAGTTTTCTGCACAAGTACATATGTATGTGTGTGTGTGTGTGTGTGTGTGTGTGTGTGTGTGTGTGTGTGTGTGTGTGTGTAGGAGTTTATGGAGAGTCAGGGAGTGGTTCTAAATGACCCTGAGCCCACCCCTGGTGACCCCTACACGAGCCACCGGACACAACCCCAGCGCTCCTACATCACTCCATCAGACTACGACAAACTCAAGCAGTTCCTCACCATGGACCGCAAGGTGACGCACGCGCGCACACACACACACACACACACACACACACACACACAATGCTGAAATTACCATTGAAATGTTACAAAAGTGGGAGAAAAAAAAATCTCCCATTTATGGTAATAACTAGCCACTGTATTCAAAAGTGTATGATCAGTGTTATATCATTATATCATAAAAGCAGATACAGGAATAAACATATTCTAAAAGCTGTCCTGTGCAACCTCACGTGCTTTTATAATTTAAGAAAATTGTATGCTACAAAAACAGTAAGAAATGGTATGTAATCGAATGTGTGTGTGTGTATGTGTGTAGGTGTTGCGGTTCTTCGCTCTTTTGGATGACTCTGACTCTGTGTATGGGGAGAAGCGAGAAGTAATAGTGCATTATTACCTGGTGGACAATTCAGTGGAGATCCGTGAGGTTCAGGAGGCGAACAGTGGCAGAGAATCATTCCCCGTGCTGCTGCGCAGACAGAGAATACACAAACACCTCAAAGAAACCTGCCGTGAGTCTCACACACACACACACACACACACACAAAACGCCCCCTTCCGTGAGTGAGCGGTAACACACAGCGCTCTGAGTGAGAGGAACAAAACATTGCCGGTTTGATCTCCGCTGAGAGCGGATGTTTTAATGAGGGCAGCTGATGGCCTAGTGGTTACGGAGTTGCCCCTGCCATCAGAAGGTTGTGGGTTCAAATCCCAGGACTGCTAGTGGCACCACTGAGGTACCCTTGAGCAAGGTACCGTCCCCACACACTGCTCCCTGGGCACTGTGTTCCTGGCTGCCCGCTGCTTCACTTGGTGAACGGATTAAACACAGAGAAAGAATTTCACACTCTGTGCTGTGATGGGATGTATTCACACGTGACAAACGGTTCACTTTCACTTCACACAAACATTCACACACACACACACACACACACACACAGCATCCCAGTTAGAGCTCACCTTCTTCACAGAAATCAAAGTATAGACAATTATGATGACAGTTATTTTATATACTTTAAAAATGATGTAATGTAATTATCATTATATTAATTACTTTCTTTTTTCTCTTTCTCTCAGAGCCCTTCGCCAGCTGTGTTCTGGAAGTGTCTCCACAGGAGGTGGGCGAGTATTACTCTCCTAAAGACTTCTGTGTTGGGGAGGAGCTGAGGATGATGGGAAAGCGCTTCCTGCTGCATGACTGTGACGAGTTCACCCGCAGATACTACGAGCAACATCACCCGGACATCCCACTCAAACCGCTCCCACTGGATAAAGAAACCCAGCAAGAGCACAAGAAGGTGAATGATCTCTCTGTTTCTTCCATCTGTCCTCACGACTATCCATCAGCTTTGCATTTTATCTGGATAAGTTATTTATAATGGGGGTATCAAGAAATCTCCTTAATGTTTGAAAGTAAGTACAGTTATTTATAAAGCACTTTTCACAGACAGATATCACAAAGTGCTGAACAATAAAATTCCACAAACGTCATATAAAATGCAGAATATAAAATTAAACATAAAGATATACTAATTAAAGATACCCAAAGGCTTGTCTAAAAAGGTGAGTCTTAAGCTGGGCTGTAAGCTATTTGACCGATTGCACCGATCTCAGGGCTGGTGGAAGTCTTTGCCACAGTCTGGGAGCAACAGATTGAAATGAACAAACCTCAGTGTGTTATCAGTCTGGTGCGAGTCACAGAAAGGCCTTGTTGGATGGATCTCAGGTGATGTAACTACAGGAGGTGCGCAATGTATTGAGGAGCCTGAGAATGCTTGGCTCTGTAAGAGAGAATGAGGATTTTATACTGTATCCTAAATGCAGAGAAAGTAAAATAGTAGAGATGTGAGTCCACTTATGGGAGCGAGTTACAAGCCTGGCAGCAGCGTTGTGAATGGTTTGAAGGCGAGTTATGCCAGACTTACTTAGATAAGTAAAAAGAGTTACAGAAATCAATGCATGATGAGATAAAAGCATGAATGATCATTTTCATCTCAGCCTTAGCGACAACAGACCTTAACTTAGATAAGATTCTCGTGGTCCTGGGAGCAGCGATCAGAAGCTCTCTCCAGCCAGGCGAAGTTTATATAGGCCCAAGAATTCAACACCCCTTCATTGATTCTACCCACTTAACGATTTTCCACCAATCACATCAATATATGCATATTCATTGCTCTGCCTTCTCCTTTCTTCCACCAATAATTAAAAACCCAGTTATCAGTTGTTAATATTAATCACACCCGGCTCCGCCCGCTACTATTATTTCATAGCTGGCCAGGTTTTATTTTAAAAAAGTATGGTTCAATCGGTTTATTAGCAGGGACAGTTCAGTCGGTTCGGTTTAAACTAGGGGTGTCGAATGAATGCGTTAATTTCGATCAATTAATCACAGAAAAAATAACGTGTTAAAAAATGACCGCTGATTAATCGCATGCCGTGCTCTGTAAAATTTCCCCACCGGAAAACACAACGCTACAGCTATCTCCTCCACACCCCCCCACCCTCGTTCCAGACCCCCTAACAGTGCCCCCTCCACACACACACATTAAAATGCTTCTGATGCCCGTGCCTGTATGTACATTGTCTTAAACTGCACCTTATAGATGGACTTAGTTCTATCATTGTTCATGCTGAAGCATTTTTTATTTTTTCCCTCAGCATATTAGACCATGTTTTTGATTGTTGTGACCATTATTGCACATGAACAGTGCAAAAAAAGTTTTGCTGTAAACACTTTTACAGCAAAAAATGTGTGTGATTAATTTAGATTAATCAGAGAGCTTGTAATTAATTAGATTTATTTTTTTAATCGCTTGACACCCCTAGTTTTAACACATTTGACATGTAACGGTTTTGCAGTCTCTTTATTACAAACTCATTAAACTCTTCTTCAAGGACATGTACTGGCTGCGAGCTCTTCAGTGGACGTCTCTCAGGCACGGGTGCTGTGCTTCAGCCAGGGTCATTGGGTCCGAAAGCATTTGGGAGTTGTGTCTGGGTTTTGCAGGGAGCACAGAGTGAATTTACTACAGTGAACAGACCATATATATAGTGAATTTACCATAATAGCAGAAAAACAGTACTATATATTGTTTGTCTGAATTTTCAGTTGAAATGTAACTAACTTTGTCCTTCTCTCGCGCACACACACACACACCCACAGGTGATCCCACCTTACAATGGTTTTGGCTCTTTGGAAGACTCTCTGCAGAACTGTCTGTCTCTGATTCCTGAACCGCCCAAGAAAGACTTGCTGAAGCTCCTCGAGAACGACCATAAAGTGCTGCGCTACGCGGCCAGACTGGTGAGAACATTTTAGCAGCACACACACACACACACAATCTGTGCATACATGGAGTGCTCAGACCTCCTGTAAAATATTTGTACCCAGTGAAATTAGACAATATTCTAACTACTATCCATGGTGTTTTTTGTCAGAATCAAAATCAGAAACCTTTATTGATCCTGGAGGAAATGTTACGGCTGCACAGACACACAGAGACAAGAACAACATAAAATTTTAATCCAACAAAAACTCTGTAGAAAAAACTCAATATGAAAGACGCTGTGCTATATACACAAATGCTGGGATATAAATAGCATAGATAAATAACTTACAGTTAAGTGAATTACTAGTAACACACAAAGTGGCCAGGAGTGTATTATTGTAAGTAATAGAGATCAGTAGTAGATCAGTAATACTGATGTAAGTAGAGATATTTCACATGGGAAGACTTCTGCACATAACAATAGTAATGAAATGATTTAGCACCTAATAAGAAAACTGGACATGATATTGCACATGGTAGACTACTGCACATAACAAGAAGATAATAATGTGTATACTGATAATGATTAGATTCTTTGACATACACTATGTGGTCAAAGTATGTAGACCCCCACCATCACACTGCTTAAATCAGACTGCAAGATAGTGAGGCCTGATTCTGGAAAAGTTGGAAATTTGGAAGACTATACCTCTAATTTTAAACTTATTTTGATGTAGAGTCTAATTTTAGGAAAATTACCTGTAAAGCTTATTTGTATGATGTGATGCTTAATGTTAGTTGGTAACTTGTGCTGCAGTGTCATTTTTTATAATTATAATAAAACACAGCTCAGTTGTAGAGATTTCATTGCTTTGGTGCAGGACTCCCAGAATCCTCAGGACGAGGGCCGTCGCTTTGTCCTCTCCTACTTCCTGTCCAACGACATGGTCAGTATCTTCGAGACGTCCAGACGCAACGCCGGCATCATCGGAGGAAAGTTCTTGGAGAAAACACGCATCCCCAAACCAGAAAGCACAGCAGAAAACCCACAATACTACAGTCCGGCTGACTTCGCCATAGGGGCCACTGTGGAGGGTGAGAGCAACCTGTGTGTACAAATACAGAAAGAGCATTTTTAATTCAACGAAATAATGACTCAAGTAAAAGTAATGAGCAAAAACCAACTAGAGTAAACGTGTCAAGAATACTGCAGTACTGAGTTCCCCCATAAACCTGCTGGGGAGTTTATTCACGCATTTATTAGCATTGGAATTGAAGTGTGTCAGGCTCCATTTCTCTCTTTTTAGATCCTTTTGGTCTAAAATTAAATTAAACTCCAGAGTGGGAGGTGTGAGTGACAGTAAAGCAGTTCAGGAGTGACACCAACTTAGCAGAATTAAATAAACTCGATCAAAAAAGACCCTAAAGGAGTAAAAAGTACAGTACTACCCTCATAAATGTGCTTGAGAAATAACAGTATTAGCATTTGAGAAGAACAAACCCATCAAAATATTACCCACCTCTGCCTGTTGAGTGGAATCAGATGTTAGAGACTGGAGCTGGACATTCCTGAGTAATATCATCAGATCAGCTGTGTTAATAGTGTTAATAATTGGATTTTCTTCTCTCCTTCTCTTCTCCATCATGTCATGTGTCCTGTTGCCTCCTCTCTTCAGTGTTTAGGCACCGGTTTGTGTTGACGGACGCTGATCAGTATGTGCTCACCTACCTCGAATCAATCGCAGAACAGGATCGAATCCCAGAGCAGACGCTCGCGTCTCTAAGACAGGCTCTTGGCCGGAGTGAAGCGCCGGACACAAACCTCACAGACCAAAACCTGCCTGAGCCGCCTGCAGGTACATTTACTTAAACTGCTGGAGTCACCAAGGGTGCACAATCAGAATCAGAAAACTTTACTGATCCCAGAGGAAACTGTTTATGTTACGACTGCGCAGACACACAGAGAACAATATAAAATATAGTATCAAATATATTGGGACACATTACATGATAATGATAACTGATTTAGACTAATTATAGGGGATCTATACACAACAACCAGTTACACTTTTAAAATAGAAATCATTTGATCATTTGATCACAATGTGATGTTATTGTGACAAATAATGTGATATGCTTATCAACAGTATTTCTACACTTGTGAATATATATGTATGTGTGTGTATATATATATATATATAGATAGATAGATAGATAGATAGACTAATTATAGGGGATCTATACACAACCAGCCTCACTTTCAGAACAGAAATGATCATTTTAACTTGCTCACAGATTACGATACACATTGTGTATCATGATGCTGTCTTCCTTGGATCACTTTATATTTTTGCTGTATCGTTCACCGCCACTAGAATTATGCAGTTGTGATTCTGTTGCAGTCATTTTCTCTTTTGCTCTGTAACACTGGCATTTGAGTGAAGAATTTCTTTAAGAGCCACATCTGCGTGTGCCGGATTTTGAAATTTGCTTGACTTTTAGCACTGGAGCTGTGAGGCTAATGTATCTACCAAAGTCTGTGTCACCAAAAGTGTAAACACTCTGAGCTCCAGCAATGCAAGGCTTTCATAACACATGCGTAAGTATTAAATTACACATTTATAAAGCAATAGTAATTAGCATGGTGCTAACCGCATGCATAAATTATCACACTGCCTCAAATCACATTTACAGTTGAATGCAGTTCAGTTCCGTTCCAGTTGAACACCCTCCAACAAATGATACGTTTTGTTGACTAAGTCAAAATAATAATAGAAGTGAAGCATATGAAATAAAAAGTGCTGTGATCTTTGCATAGGCCACATTTTATGCCTTCCCCGTCCTGTCCCATGTTAAATCCAGCAAATAAACAGTAACTGTGATTAAGGACACGCAAACATTTGCATTGTTCTTTTTCGCTTTTCTTCACAGATGAAGGAACCCTGCCGTCTTCATGAACTTCTAGACTGCTCCTGCAGCAGAGGCGCTTTCCTCGTTTCCCCTAGCCCTTCTGTTTTGGCTCCTCCTATGATGTAGTATTACACAATGTCTTTACTGTAACCACATAATCCCCTTTCCCCACAATTCCCAGTATTCTTTCTGTCACTCTGCTATTTTGAGATGAATAATAACGGCATGGATGCAGACCTGCAGGAACAAACCAGTCGGCTCACGTCCAAAGGGTTTTGTGATAAGGCGACAAAGAACATTCATTCAAATTTGTCAAAAAGGATCAATATTTATCAAGCACGGTCATTTACATTCACATAAACTGCGAACAAATAAAGCACTGAAGTAGAAACTCTGTTATTCATAAGGCATTACAGAATCTGTGCAACCAGACAATACAGCTGTGTGTATGTGTATTCATGCAGGTGTGTGTGTGTAAGTGTGTGTTTATGCATTAATGGCCTCAATAGATACGGCCCTCCAGTAGACTCTATACAGTTCATACATACAATGGTTTTTCTATAACAAACTGAAATACTTGCTCTAATAAACACCTATATAAAATGTCATAGTGCCAGAGGGGGTAAACATAGAGGTTTGTAGTTCTGGGTTTGAGGACTTTTTAAGAGACTGGCCCTTTAAAGAGGAATTCCACCGATTTATCAACATTTCTGCATAACTAAATAGTTGAGTGGTTTGATGAGTAAGGCTCCATTCCAGAGAAACTCGGAAATCAGAATCGTCCACAGTGGTGGTGAATGGAACCAGACAGCTGAAGAGTTTAATGCCACTAAAAGTTCCCTCACAGACAAATGGGTATGAATACCTTACTTGAAGCCTGAGACACTGGTTTACAATAGTTAATTATTCTAAATTATTTTTAAAATCAATTCCAAAAAAAGGGCTTGGACAGTAATACACAAATGGTACATTTGTGTCGTAGACGTTGTGACGTCTGGTTCCATTCATCGCCACTGTAAAGAAAAGAGTCGGTTATTTTTCTCTACAATGAACCATTTCACACCAAACCTCTCAGTGACTGTTTATTCAGTGGCTGAAACATCAGAAGGAAATTCCAAAAAAAAAATCGGTGCAATTCCCCTTCGTAAGAAAAGTCGTCTTTCACCTTTACAACAGGAAAGGCAGCTAACAGCTGCACTTTATATTCCAGGCATGAACAGATTCAAACAAGACCAAATGTGGACTAATTAGGGCTCCGTTTCCCAAAAGCACTGGTGTGCAAAAATCAAATAAGACGCCCTAGTGTCACTGTTGAACAAATGAATGGTCAAAAGTTTGGACACAAAATCGTAATATTCTAATATAGGAAACTATTCTATTATCATATACAACCATATCAGTTCTTCTATTTTAAACTGTAACTTAAGATGTTCATTCTCTCTAACAGCTCCATGAGGAGCCCCCTGTCTTTAAAGCAGGACTGTAGAAGATACACAACCACATCTGTAATAATCTTTTGGCTAAACAACATAATGACATACATTCAATAAGATGAGTCCAAACTTCTGAATCATTCTGTACATGCCATATGCAGCACTTACAGGTGAAGGGAATGTGGGGGAAGTGTGTGTGTGTGTGTGGGGGGGGTCAGTGAACCTGTGCTGTGCTGTATGAGGTTTGTATTATTCGGAACACACCACACCCACCAGTTTCAGTTCCTGTTGCTCAGTTAAAGGTACAGGTGGAGTGTGTGGTCGAAACAAACCCACAACACAGCTTTTGACAATCAGCCCTTTGTTTTTGTTTTTTTTAAAGCAATAGTTTGGCGAAAACAAAAATCCAATTCTCTCCCAGTCATTCTCACTGTAACCGATTGTTACAAAGACACGTGTTGTTCTTGTAGTAGAGTTACAAGGCTAATATAACTAACAAGTAATGGGAGATTACTGCCCACCAATCGACATCATGGAGGCCTTCAGTTGTCTCTAACAGACTTACTTATGTGGTTTCCGGCACTGCAGGACTCACTGTCGCCTCTAAAACATGGACTACAGTACGAATGCCTTGAAAGACAAGAGGAAAACTGATTTCTGTTTTTCTGCCAATCTTTCGCTTTAATATTTCACACTCTGGGGTTGACCTGCACTCTGGGGGTCCTTCCTGGGCCACTTTAGGACCCGTTTTAGCACCTCCCCAGGGCAGGCCAGTAATACAGTACTGATTCAGAACATTAAAGGCACAAAAAATGGCTTTTTGATACAGAGATGCTGCTGAACGGGGCTGGGAGTCGGGAGGTGTGGAATAGAAAAGCAAAAAAAAAAAAAAAAAAAAATGCATGGATTTTTTTAAAAAAGGTGACAAATACTGATAACGAACGAGAAAAAGAAGGAAAAAGAAAAGCTGATGGTCTTTGGAGGGTGCCGATGTCTCGTCCCGTGTGGAATGTTGAACCACCCTCAGCCTCTAAGGGTAAGAGGAGGAAGAGTTGTCCTGTTCCCGTCCCGCGTGGCGAAGCCAGCCCTCAGGAGGGGGCGAGGTTAAGGAGCTTTCAGCTTCTTCAGTCGGGGCGATGTTCCGTTCTCCGCCTTCAGCAAGCCGTTCTCATGGTGACCAACTGCAAATCACAATCAGAATACGAAAACTGTGTTAATCCTGAAGGAAAATGCTTGTTATGACTGCACAGACACACAAGGACACAATGACGAGAACAATATAAATATAGCGTAAAGTCACAATAAAACTCTCCAGAAAATACTCTGAATACACTAAATACACTACACTACACACACAACATGCTTCGGTCAGTAAGAGAGGTGGATATAAATACTGTAGAATTATAAATAAAAATAAAAATAATAATAAATAAATAAATAAAAACATGAAACAGAACATTAAATAAGAAATTTCACTGGTTCCCAAGAGTAAATGATTATATAGTAGCAGTCCATGACTTAAAAGGGCCCAAAACATATCCTTCAATTAAAAAAAATTATGGCATTTAATAAATTGTTTCTAAGCCAGCCCATGCCGTCCATATGCGGACCTATTTTAGTTCACAGCGTTTGTGATGGCACAAAAACCAAAATATGCTAGATTGGGATAAAATGATGAATTATGAGTTATAATGTAACGTTTTTTTTGTTGTTTTTTTTTTAATTAAGCAGTGCATAAATTGTTAAATTGATTAATTTTTCATTTATATATTCTCCTATTCAGCCCACAGCAGTTTAGCCCCACCTGTTTCACTGTAAGGTTTTAAGGAGAGCCTAATTCTGTGATAAAGAGAAGTTGGAAAACGACGGTGATGGTTTTTGGTACAAAAACCCACCTAAATGTCACAAGGGTGGGGAAAAGGCAGTTAAATACAGGATATGGTGCTTTTAATACGCATTAACTGAATTGGTCACACAGTGTAAGGGACGGCTGGTGTTCTCAAATGAAAAAGGAACTGAAACAAAAAAGGGTTTGAAATGACAACTGCGATAAGTTTTAAAAAATGAGGTATAATGGTCAGTTACTGCACTAGTTATGAAGAAGTACTGAATATGACGCCTGGAAAGCTCAGTTCAGAAACCAAATATGCTCTGTGGAACAACCAGCTCGGTCTTTGAGTAACTAAAAACCATCTGACGCGTATTTTGACCTATAAAATCTAAACTGCTCCACAGATCAGGTTACACACCCCCCCCCCCCCACACACACGACAACAACTGAGGGATGTTTTCTAAAAAGCTACTGTCTGTTTCACATTTCAGTGGTGAAACTGTGTGTGTGTGTGTGTGTGTGTGTGTGTGGGAGTCAGGATGATTTTGCATCTTCAGTCATAGTGAGATTTATACTACAGCTCCCAAGTGTGGAACCACTTTAATATTAATAATTTGTATTATTTTATATACAAAATGAAAACTGATTCAAGTTATTTAATGATTAATATACTGTATCTTTTTGTCTCAAGATTATAATTTCCCCCAAAGCTTTACTCATTCGTAAAATTATCCTCAGTTTTTTATTTATATCTCTCACACACACAGTACTGTGCAAAAGTCGTGAGCCATCCCTCATTCCTTCATATTTTTCTTCCAGAGATCCAGACTTTCTTGTATTTTAATGTGGTCTTGAGGAACAGTTCTCCAGGCTTCCTGAAGGACTTTC
>JBBPCZ010000054.1:12054-37484 GCA_037974445.1 Brycinus macrolepidotus
CTACTGATAACTGGAAATGCAGATGTCGACACACCTTTGTACTTTATATATATATATATATATATATATATATATATATACATTTTGCAGCAGGTGGAACATGACCCACATTCTTAAAAGGAGGTACTTTGGGCAGAACCACAGAAGAACCCCTTTTAGTTTCCTAAAGAATGAGGTTTGATAAGGGGGGCTGCAATCAAATCCTTACACCAATGTTCAAACATCTAAGTGGCCTCTCCAGAAGAGTACCACAAATGAGGAAAATGAATTATTAACACCCCTGATTTCAGAAGAAAGGCTGGTGTTTACGCACTTGAATTGGATTTTATGGAAAGTTCTTCTCCATGGTGAGGCTGGAGGACCTTCATTGAGGCCCAGCAGAAGCAGTAAGGGGGTCTGGAAAAGCCCACCAAATCCATCCTGATCTACATGCACTCATGGAACACACAAGGTGTGTGTGTGTGTGTGTGTGTCTGAGCAGGAAACTTGCCCACAGACGTGTGTTTTCCGTGTGAGCACCTTGCGAATAGGCTGAATTTGGCCCGATCTGGCAATGTATTATTAATTGTTGTGTGTGTATGTGTGTGTGTGTGTGTGTGTGCATGTGTATATGTGTGTGTATGCGTGTGTGTGTGTGTGTGTGTGTGTGTACTGAGTGGGTTTGGGCTGCTGAAGGGAGAAGGGAGTCCTCAGGGCTGTCTGGCACAAGGAGAGAGAGAGAGAGAGAGATAGAGAGAGAGAAGGAGAGATGGAGAGGGGGAAGGGTATAGGAGAAGAGGAGGAGAGGATGGAGGGATGAGTGAAGCTGGGGAGGGGAAGGGGAGCCATTTTTGGCCGCAGGCGGACGCCTCTGATATGACAGCTGTTACACCCAGCTCATAGATCCTGGCTGCTCGGCCCATGGGAGGATAGGGCAGGGAAGGTGTGTGTGTGCATGTGTGTGTGTGTATGTGTATGTGTTTGCGTGTGTGTGTGTGTGTGTGTATGTGTGTGTGTCATATCATGCAAGATTTCCAACCACGTTTTGAAACAGACACATTTAGAGGCCCGTGTGTGTTCAACTCAGTGACAGACATGACGTTAGCAATCTCTCTCTCTCTCTCTGTCTCTCTCTCTCTCTCTGTCTCTCTCTCTCTCTCTCTCTCTCTCTCCCACACACACACACACACACACTCTTTCCCAGTCTCTTTCTCTCTCTGTCTCTCTCTCTCTCTCTCTCTCTCTCCCCCCCACACACACACACACACACTTTCTCAGTCTCTTTCTCTCTCTGTCTCTCTCTCTCTCTTTCTCAGTCTCTTTCTCTCTGTCTCTCTCTCTCTCTCTCTCTTTCTCTGTCTCTTTCTTTCTCTCTGTCTCTCTTTCTCTCTCTTTCACATACACACTCTCTCCTTCTCTTTCCTTCTCACGTTCTCCACTTTCTTCCTCTCTCCTTCTTTGTTTTACATTCCTCTCTTTGTCTCATTTTTCTCTTTCTCTTCTCCTCCTATCTTCTCTCTCTCTCTTCTCCAGTTCTTTCTGTTTCCCCTCCTCTGTTTCTCTATCTCTTTCTTTCCCTCCCTGTCTCTGTAGCTCTTCTTCTGTTTTCTTTCTCTCTCTCTCTCTCTCTCTCTCCTTTTGTCTCTATTTCTCTGACTCCTTTTGTGCTTCTTGTCTCTCTCTCCTCTTCTGTCCTCTTTTTTCTCTCTCTCCCTTTGTTTTTTCATCTTTCTACCTCTTAACCCCCATCTCTCTCTTTCTCTCTCTCTCTCTCTCTCTCTCTCTCTCTCTCTCTCTCTCCCTCTCTCTCTGAATATGCCAGATAGGCAGAAATGTCACTATCAGTCTAATAGGTGTGTTACTGTAAATCTAATAGAGGCGTCTCTCAACCTCTCGCTCTCGAAGCTCTTTTGAGGTCGGACTCGTTTTTGAGGTCAGATCCTCTTTCGTTTCATGTAAACGCTGCAGACAGGTGGAATTTTCTCCAGCTGGAGATGAATGAGTGGCAAAGGACTCAATTACCGCTCACTATTATCTCGTTGGACCCTTTTTCACAGGGCCGGGGGTTCTCCTGGATGAGAGTGTGTTAGAACAGGACATGGTTCCTCATGTCCAACCAGGTCTGGAACGTTTCCAATCTCTTTCCACGGATGGAAGTTAACTGGTTAACTGGCAGTTCTGCACTCCAGCAGAACCCCTCAGCCCTGCTGAGTCACGACTGGAGGACCAAAGGACACGGAAAACCCTCCAAATTCAAAAACAAGAACCCAAAAGAGAACCAGCGGAACTCACGGTTCTGGTTCTACACTCGTAAAAATAAAGGTACCAAAGGGTTCTTTGTGCATTATGCCATTGACGAACTGCTTTCAAAAGATGGTCCTGAAATCATCTTTGCAAATGAGGTTTGTGAGAGTGAAGAACCTTTGTAAAAGTTTCAAGAACTTTTTTGGGTCTAGGAAGAATTATGAACAGCCCTCAAACTGGTAAAGAACCTTTACATCATGTCTAATTGGAGATGGAAGTGTGAAGAAGATTGTGAAGGTTTGAAGATGCTTCTTAACTGGAAAAATGGCTATATTGTCCAAAAGTGTGTGGACACCTGCACCTACAGTTATCAGTAGGGGGAGTTTGTCCCAATTTGCTGAAGTAAGAGCCTCCTTGCTGTGAGGATTTGGTTGCAGCCCCGGGAGCGTCTGTGAGGTGGAATATTTCTGGATCACAAACGCCTCTCCAACACATCCCTAGTTACAGTTAATTTCTACAAACTGAGAATTAATCAGGCTGCCCTTTAAGGCAAATATGTGCAAATGACCTCTGTTCCGAAAGGGCGGGGCTTCACTGCTGCGGATTTAACAGTATGTACAGTATGATGCAAAACTCTTGAGCCACCCCTCATTTCTTTATATATTTTGTATTTGTTGGTGCAAAAAGATACAAGGTGTTACATTACAGTACAGTACTGTAAATGTGATGGTTTTTATGACATCACAAAAATGCAAAATACAGATTTGGTTTGTTTTTGTGGCTTAATCAAAGAGCACAGTTTGAAATGGTGTTTACATGCAACATCAAGCTCCTTTGTTTTAGAAAAGTGAGGAAAATAAGATTTTCTTTTATACATGTCCTTTAAAGCACGAACTCCGGCCTGGTTCAGTTCAGGCTGTGGCCAGAATGTGGAATTAATCAACTTTTCCCACATTTTCCAAAACCTGTTCTCACTCGCTGCTTTCTCTTTTCTCCATCGACCTCCCTACCTCACACACACACTCACACACACACAAACACACACACACACACACACATATACACACACACACACATATATACACACACAATGTCGCTCTCCTTCTTCTGTCAAGAAGACCAGATTTTCCAAAACGGAAATGAAAATCGAGGAGGAGAAAAGGTAGAAAAACCTCAGGCGCTGTGGGAGCAGCTGACAGCGCTCTGTTACCAGCCAACAAGTGGTTTGGTTTGTTGAGGTTGGGGGGAGGACGGAGATGGGGAGACGGGGGGTTAGTCCAATTCAGAGAAAGCTCAGATTACATACACGTTCCATAAATGTTTAGAATGATGTTAAAATTGCAGTAACACCAGTTAGAACATGAGACGCTTAAACGGGTACATGTTTATTCTCTCTCTCTCTCTCCCTCTCTCTCTCTGGCTCGCTCTCTCGCAAAGGGAGCTCTTAGGAAAAATTTCACTGCAGTTGGAATATAGGAAAACAGCATTATGGCATTAAAGGGCCAATATCCTACCTTTTCTTGTATTTCTTTTTCTCCTAAGTCGACTTTTAACATTAGTGTGGATACAAGGAGCCTAGATAAAGGAGTTCCAACTACTCAGCATTCAGCACCACCAGTATCCTGATCACCCCCTGATCATCTGGAGTCATCTGCACCTGTTTCTTCACTGGTTCAGGACTTAAGTTAATGAGGGGTGACTCAGGACTTACTGTATGTAAATTACCTCTGTTCTGATTGGTCACCCCATACCGTGTGACTGAAACATCCCGTATAATCTCCTCAGACTTGCTGAAGGCTGAACAGACTGGAGGAACAGCTGATGGAACCTGACAGAGAACAGCGTCCACCTTCCTGGACCGTAATGCTTCACACACTTCAGGAGAACATAACACACACAGGGAGACAGATCAACCGAGATCTTTCCACCAACCTCATACACCCCTCTCATCATCAATGGGTTCCTCAAACTCTGGAGACATTCCCAAAACAGCTAACTCTCACAGAAAGAGAGAGAGACAGAGAGAGAGAAGAGAGAGAGGGGAGAGAAAAAATGAGAGAGAGGAGAAGAGAGAAAGAAGCAAGAGATGAGAGATAGAGGGGAAGAGAGAGGAAGAAAGAGGGAAAGAGAGAGAGGAGGAGAGGGAGAGAGAGAGAGAAAGAAAGAGAGAGGGTGGGCAGAGAGAGAGATAGAGAGAGAGGGGCGAGAAAAAATTAAAGAGAGGAGAGGAGAAAGAGGAGAGAGATGAGAGATAGAGGGGGAGAGAGAGGAAGAAAGAGGGAAAGAGAGTGGAGGAGAGGGAGAGTGAACGAGAGAGAGAGAGGGTGGGCAGAGAGTGATAGAAAGAAGAGAGCGAGGGGAGGATAAAAATTAAAGAGAGGAGAAGAGAGAAAGAGGAGAGAGATGAGATGAGAGACAGAGGAGATATAGGGAGAAAGAGGGAAAGAGAGTGAGGGAGAGAGAGAGGAGGAAGTATGCAAATACTTTATTTTTAAAAAAATCATTCATTAGAAAACAAACCCAAACATAAAATCACCCATTAGGATTTCGTCAGGTCCCGTCGCCTCAGGTGTCAGGTGGCAGAACCCTAGTTTCGATATGAGGACTGCATGGACCCTGGGAATGAAGGTCATGTTTTAAACCATTAACACTGTTCACGTACAATAATAAGTTTATTCATTAAATAAATACAGTTTTGAATGACATTGGCCCTTTAAAAACACCACCCTGTCAAAACTGGGCGATAAAACCAATACAGTTCCATCCTCTGTTTACACTGCTGTGCTAATATGGCACAATGCACTTTAACATCCCATTTGCATACTGTACATATGTACATATGCCAGATTGTTGCTACACTTATAGCTTAAACTTTAAAATACTCTAATTTAGCTTTCATATTTTAACTTTCACGTGTTCCTTGTTTAAGTTGTTTTACTTTTTATTTTAGATTTGTTTTTAAATTTAAATTTGTACTTTTATAATGTTTGCACAGTCATAAAAGGAGCGGTTCAGGATACATTTCACTGCGTGTTGTACTTGTATAACTATGCATGTGACAAATAAAGAATCTTGAATCTTGAATCTTGAATCCTAAGGTGACCTGATCTGTCATAAAAGCCCTGTTTGTTAAATGATAAGGTCCCTTTGAGCTCCTTGCAGTGTGGTGAGGTGCAGAGGTTCCTCCTGCGATGACGAGCTGAGCCTCAGGAGAACCTGCTCTCTGCTGGCCAGCCGCTTCCCGAAATGTGTGAAACGATTCAAGCTTTGATCAAATGCTGGAAAAGCCCTGATCGCTCCCAGAAAGATTATTTGGAGAGAGAAGTGGAAACACAAATCAGCCAGCGGGACAGAGCAGCTCCAGCTCAGCCAGAGACATTTAACACCCCTTTTCCACATCTTTAAAAACCTTGTAGAAGAGCCACAGTCCTAAACGCTGAACCTCCGACTGCAGGACTGGAGTAAACACTGCAAATTCCTACAAACCCACAGTTTACAGTGTCAGGGACGAGGAGAGTGGGGGTCCTGCAGCACCCCCAGACTCCAAGACTCAAAAAACTGCTGAAAAGAAGTTAAATGAAAATTCAAATTAATTGTAAAACAAAAAATAAAAATAAAGTTAAAGTTAAAGTTAGAACTAACTTTAAAACTAAAACCAAAACTAAAACTAAAGTTAAAGTCATGATTCAAACTAAAACTAAACTTTAAACTAAAACTAAAATTAAAGTTAAAATGAAAATTTTAAACAAAACTTCAAACTAAAACTAAAATTCAAGTTTTTAAAAAATTTAAAAAGTGAATTTAAAGTTAAAATAAATAACCAAATTTTAAACTAAAACTAAATCTAAAATTAAAGTTACAGTTAAAGTTCAAATAAAAGTTAAAATTACATTAAAAATTAAAACTAAAAGCAAAGTTAAAGTTAAAATGAAAACTCAATTTTAAACCTCAGCTAAAACTAAATTTAACGTTAAAGCTAAAGTTAAAATTTAAATTAAAATTAATGATAATAATAATGAACTGAGCCTTAACCCTTCTCACAGTAGCTTTAAAGTGTAGTTTTGAATTTTAGCATTTTTAATGAAATGGAATTAAAATTTTATTCAAAGTGTGTCTACATTAGAAAAATTCCAAAATTGAATGATCAAATTAATAAAAATAGCCAGAATGGACACTGGAAAGGGGTCACCAGCCCTGGGACAGGAGATCCACCTTCCCTCCAACCCAATCTGCAGCACCTGCTCAGGATAACGAGCTGGTCCCTGATTGGCTGAAAAATTAAGTAAGGGGGAGGGGCAGCAGGTTAGAAGCACAGGCAGATCTCCAGCAGGAGAGTTGGTGACAACTGGTCTGAGCTCAAGGCTGAAGACCTTGTTGTCCCAGTTCGGATTCAGAACTTTGGGGGACAGTCCAGTCAGAATGAGCTTTTTCAGCTTGGAAACATTAAAAGTAAGGTTTTGTTTTCATGTAATTAAAAAAAAAAAAAGTGTATTTAAAGTTTATACATCAAACGTCAACACCAACTTGTTTTAGGTGGGCCGAGGAATCAACCCCCCAAGGCCCACCCACAGCGACGGGCCTGTCTGGTCTGGATGCATAATTTATTCACACAAGAACGTGTTTGTGATGTTGACGTTAAAAAGTCCAGTTTAAGACATGATTGACCTCCTAATTCAACCAAAAAGGAAATTTTCCACTAAAAAAAGGACACAGTTTTCTATTGGCTCACAGTTCTGAATGTCATTGATTCTCTAGGGGTATAAGTTGGAAATGAGACACATTTCCAAATGTGACTGCAGGTTAAAAGGCCCATTTCCAGGATTTTTCTTGTATGACATTTATGTATCAGTCAAAACAGTCTTGAGCCCCCTCATTTCTTCATATTTTGCTTCCAGAGAGTCTTGAGGAACTGAAGTCCTGAAGGACTTTCGAAGTCTCATTTTCAGTCCCTGAATCTGACCAAACAGCGACTTACATTTGAATTGTTCAAGCAGAACAAAGACCATCTAACTTAAGGCCTGAACCAGTGAAGAAACAGGTGCAGATGATTCCAGATGATCAGGCGGCGTTCAGTATACTGGTGGTGCTGAATGCTGAGTGGTTGGAACTCCTTTATCTAGGCTCCTTGTATCTTTAGGCCCTTTTCAGCCTGTCACAGTAAAACATTTGTTCCCATTTCTTTCATTTAATCTACTCAATATGACAAGGGTAAGGCAGTTTAACAGGCACAAAATAGTATTTTTGCACCAACAAGGTGATTTAATGCACAGTACTCTAGTCCACTGACCATCAATGACCATTTTCCAACTTCTTTTTATCGTTTAGAATTGAACAGGCTGTTTTGGGTACTGCGCGTTTAAGACTAATATATGTAAATGAGCTCTGATTGACTGCCTTGTATTGTAGCTGCACTGTGAATGGACGAGGTGAACATGCTGTTGGCTTAATAGGCATATATATGTAAATGGGTTGGAGTTTTTGACATCACAAAAACACTATGGCTCTAAAGTCAGTGACATATCTAGAACTGACTGAAATCGGCTTGTATTCCGGCTGTACAGTCAGTGACATATCTAGAACTCCCTGAAATTGGCATACATTCTGGCTGTACAGTCAGTGATATATCTAGAACTGAATGAAACCTGCTTACATTGCAGCTCTGTAGTCAATGATGTATCTAGAACTGACTGACACCTGCTTACATTGCAGCTCTGTAGTCAATGATGTATCTAGAACTGACTGAAATCTGATTCCACAGCGTCTCTACAGTCAGTGACGTGTCTAGAACTGACTAAAACCTGCTCTACACACTATGACATATCTAGATCTGCTGCTTGCTTTTAGATGTATGTAACTGGAAAGTGTTTGGCACAATATTCATATATTACAATATTTTTTTAATACCGTTTTATTTGTTTATTTATTTTAATAAAAATAAACTGAATTGTGATATACAGGTTCGATAAAGCTGGTCCAAGAGATTCTGCAACATAATGCATGTACCAAGGACCTGGATAGGTCCTGACACAAGAATGCTCGCTCTCTCTCTCTCTCTCTCTCTCTCTCTCTCACACACACACACACACACACACACACACACACACGCTGAAATAAGAGCATAACTGTGTTTAACGGCGCTCGCTGGTATCGTTAGCGCTGCTAAACCACACACTGTTTTTCCCGACATTAAAGTCTAATGATACGGTGCTAAAATCACAGTGTGCCGCCGCACCAACATTTACTCAGGAACTTGTAGGAATGTCATCACTCGTTTCTGTCTGGAGAGCGAGAAGCTTTTTTCTCGTCTCTTCTCTTTCTTTCTGTCTTTCTTTCTTTCTCTCTTTCTCTCTCTCTCTCTCTTCCTTCTATCTACATTTGATCCCCCCCTCTATTTATTTAGCTTTTCTCTTGCCAATGAACCCTCTACGTGTGTGAAGGCCATCTCAATAAAATTGCTCATCAAAACAATGCAAAACATGCAGTCCGTTCCCATTACCCTGATGTATCAAACCCACCCCGGCGACGGCAACAACAGCGCTTTGAAAAGCCATGCCGCAAGTCCACTGTGATTTATTTCATTCTCGCCAATGAGTCAGAGGACTTTACTCGTCTCCGCCAGTCCTCTGCTGTGGTTCCCCCTGTGTTTACAGCTCTGGATTTGGGCTGAATGTGGGACCCAAAGGAGGCTCAAGGTCTTCAGCAGCCCAGGCCAGGCAGAACACTCAAGCTTAGAACCAGGATAAGGAACCGTAGTCCACAGCTGCTGTAGAATCAGAGTCAGAATCAGAATTAGAAAACTTTATTGATCCCAGAGGAAACTGCTTAACCCTTAAAACATGAGTGGCACGGATCCGTGCTGAAAGCGCAACAAATGGTAAATTGTTGTCATACGGCAAAACAACTCCTTATATGGAAGTTCCCCTGGTTTGTCTTGATCCTCGAGGTGTCAGACGTCATGCTTGTTTGGTGTTCCTATGTCACATAGAACCAAAGTTATTGTAATTTAAAAAACATTCTATAATAATAATAACGGCTGCTGGGGGTTTAAAAATGGCATCACACACAAATGCACATAAAGAGCAAAACTGAACAAATTTCTTTTTTTAGGACTTAGAAATCTATGGGAAAAACACAAGATCTTTGAATCTAGGACAACTTTTAGGATAGTCTCCGCCCAGAAGTGGGTGGGGAAAACCTGCAGAGGGAGAGGGGTCCAGAGAGCGGCCGAGTGTTCTCCAAATCCATGGTTTAGTTCAAACCTCGGTTTTTGAGCCACGGTTCGTTTCATACCTCATTTTTTATTTTATTAAGAAAAACAGGAAATATTTATGGGTTTTATTTTACAGTTTGGAAAAATAAGAACATGGTAGATGAACGTGGCTGCTTCAACTACATTAACAATTTTCTTGGCATTGTCCGTTGTCACGGGTATGGTGGCATTTGGTGTGTTAAATTTCCATTCCGCTATAATACCCTGTAGTATTTCTGATAAATGGTCATTGTGTGACTTTCATTCACAGTGCGTGTCTGGAGAACGTGGTTTGCACATACCCAGTTGTCGGTAATGTAGGGCACCGTGACCGTAACAAAGCTCTCTGTTGCATAGCAGGTCCACCCATCGGTCGTTAAAGCAATGAATTTTGCATTTTGCAAGTCCCTTCATAATTTCTTTTAGGCAATATGTTTAGGCAACACATTTAGACTGAATGTGCAGGGCAGGGGTGAGGAAGATTGTGATTCTGTCTTCCTGAACCGCGATCTGAGACCGTGGACATTCGTAATTTGGTTTCAGTTCGGTATCACACCCATTACACCCCTAGTAAACACAGACATCTGAAGCTCGTAACCAACATTAACACATTCGTTATCTAGAACTGACTGAAACCTGTTGACACTGCAGCTCTGCAGTCAGTGACGTATCTAGAACCCCAGTGGTGGAATGAACTCCCTCTTACAATCAGATCTGCAGAGACCCTCGCTGTCTTCAAGCGTCATCTGAAAACCCACCTCTTCAAGGAGCACCTTGGTGACTAACCAGTCCTTCCGTTTATCTCTTATACATCTTTTCCTATATATTTCAAAAATCCCTCAGGCACTTACCCTCCTAACTGTTTTTCCTTACTTGAGTATTAACCTCTGACTTGTTTTTTCTCTTTGACAGAGTTTGTTAAGGTGTGTAACTCAGCTGGCAGTAACTTGGTTAAAAGCAGATGTTGATTTAAGTTTAGCTTTTCAGGTATGAAGAACAGATATGGACTAAAGCACTGATGTACTTCGCTCTGGATAAGAGCGTCTGCTAAATGCCGTAAACATAAACATAGAACTGACTAAAACCTCCTTATACTGCGGCTCTACAGTCACTGACATATCTAGAACTTCCAGAAAGCTTTTTTCACTTACAAAATTGGTGCCATGTTAAATCAGAGTGTGACTGGCTAATTCTGCTTCCTGCTTCCTAAGTCAACTGAATGTGTGAGGACTTCAGTCCAGCTCCTGACAGACTAACCAATTGGAGAACTCCAAAAAAACACTGATAGGACAATTTTTGAAGATTTTTTGTTTCCAACCAAAATTCAAGAGCATTGCTGATTTACTACATGGTTTACAACACGAATACCCATTCTATTGTAGGAAATTATTAAGAACCAGACATGTGCTTCTTGCTTCTCTGAAATCATTAAACCTTCTCTGAAGACTTTAAAGGCCCTGAAGGCCCATTAGCGTGGACACAGTGCTAAATCCCACGTATTAGCTCTTTTTCATTGTTGATTTTAAGAGATATTTAATTAATATTTTTGAATAAAAAAAGACACAGTGAAACCCAAAACTTCCAACACACCTCGAAAGCTTTGAGGCTAAAGCTTAAGCTTGACTAAAAGTTGATAAATTAGCATGATGGCTTGACTGAAAGTGCTGGGACTAACATTAGCAATATAGGCTCATCATAAAACAGCTACTATTATGTCCGACAACATTGTGTTTGTTTTTAATTAGTAATTTAATTAGTTTGAAAACAAACCATGGAAGCCCACCACAAAAACTCCCAGACTCCTCTGACAGATGAGGCGAGGAAGTTTGAGCTTGTTAAATGTGTCAGTGGGCTCTACTATAGAACCGAGCCCACCCTGAACTTTCTTCGGAGGCCTCTTTGCAGATGAAGAGGTGATGAAGAAGATGGTCCAGGAAAGGGATGGTTCAGAAGCTGGGAAAGAAAGAACGAGGGAGCGAGGCGGAGGAGAAGGGGGTCACGGACCGTAACCACTGCTCATGAGCGAAGTTTGGTAATTAAAACCATGCGAGGCAGTGGCAGGAACGAAGGCAGGAGCACGAGGCCGACTTCCTCACCCCTTCCTCGAGGCGGTGAAACTTTCATGAAACTGAAACAGCGTCTAAAAGCGGTGCTCGAACTTTTACGAAAGTCAGCACGGGGGTCTTAACGAATTGGAGCGAGGCGAGGCGAGACGAGGCTGATTAGTAGCTGTGTTTCTTTTTTTTGTGGTTTATTTACAGGTTTTGTTTGCGATCCTGCTCCCGGGCCTCGCCTCAGGTCACAGCTATCTTAGAGTCGGCCTCGCTGCTTTCGAAGCTGTGTGATATTTTATTTTCCAAATGCTTATGCTAATATCCAGCATGCGGTTTTACGTATCGCTCGCCGAGGCGGAACAGGCTTGTGTACACATCTCTCTCTCTTTCCATGCGTCTTTTCGTTCTCTTTTCAACGGCAGACAGAAAGTAACCTTTCGGGGGGGGAGTGTTGTGTCACGCCCCGGGGTATCCGTTCAGTAGTCAGTCTAGCCTAGACTGCTAGGCAGGTTCTCTCTTTCTCTCTCTCTCTCTCTCTCGCGCTCATCATCTCTTTTTCTCTCCTCGGGAAAAGAGAGAAAGAACAAAACAAGCGGGAGGAATGTTTATTAACACCTCCGCTGGCTCACCGGGCCCCGCCGGGCTGACCTGATTATCGCCTCTCTGTAATTACACCGAAACCAGAGGTGTGCTGCTCCTCATGGGGGGGAGGGGGAGGGTAGCAGGGGGTGGGGGCTGATTAGGGAGGCGAGGTGTCTACCCAGGAGCCTCCGCGAGCATTAATGCGGCGGGATAGGCCTGTTGTTTTTGGCGCTTTGTTCTAAGGTACATATGGTTGAGAGGTGGATGATACCTTAGGCGGTGAGTTTCCGAGCGAGAGAGACTGAGCGAGAGAGGGAAAGGGAGAGAGAGAGAGAGAGTGGGAGAGGGAGAGGGAGAGGGAGAGGGAGAGGGAGGCTAAGCAAAGGGTGCTATTGTGGTAGTGCTATTTTTTTTTTTTTTTATCATTTTCCTACATTCCTTTACCATGAGCTCTTTTGTCTCGCGCAAACGAAAAAGGCAGAAAACCTAAAAAAAACAAAAACAACAACACAAAAAACGGGAAATCAAATAGCAGAAGAAACGGGAAGCGATGCGGGGCTTTAGTTTGACTTTGCCAAGTTGCAGCACCCAAAGCAGATAAATACGGAAACTGCGTAGCTCGATGGCGCGCCCGCGGGGAATCACTCGAAAGAGCCTTCGCTGCTGTTTGAACAGGCAGTTTGTATTAGTAGGAGGCTTGTGGGTGGGTGTGTGTGTGTGTGTGTGTGTGTGTGTGAGTGTGTGTTTGAGTGCCAAGTTAGGGGTCCTGTAGAGGCCTGGGGTCTCTGTCCTAAAGCTCTGAGGCCTGAGGCCTGAGGTCAAAAGGTCAAGGTTTTGCTCTGCATTAATACAATTATAACTAAACTAAATAGAGCTTTTGTAGTGCCTTTGTTTGCATTGTCATACATCATATTGTTGAAAAAAGTGTGTGTGTGTGTGTGTGTGCATGTGTGTGTTTCTGAGTGTGTGTACACACCAGTTTATTAACGACCGCTCCAGAACCAGCACACAAGCACAGCTAGGTGCTGCCATCTGCTGGCCAGATGTTCTGTAGAAGATCTCAGGTGCGTTCTGGCAGACTTGGTCTTCAACAAAAAACCCTGTCTGGCTCAGTTATGATCAGACACGCATCAGCCTGAGGACAAATCATGACAAATCAGCAATGTAGAACCCCAACCTCAGACTAAAGGAAAATTTAGAATAAGTCTCTTCTCTGTCCAGCCTGTTTCTCCTGAACAGAAATGAGCTCAGTTTAACATCAGAATCAGAATCAGAATCAGAAAACTTTATTGATCCCAGAGGAAATTGCTTAAATGAGTATGAGATTCTGACCATTTTCTCCCACTTTTTAAATTCAACTCCTGAGAAAGAGCTTCCTCTAATCTCAGCCCGAAACTAATTTAAGGTCTTAAAATGCTCTTTCTTTTCTCTCACTGCTCTGATCTTTATTTGTCTGAGATCATCAGATCTTCAGATAAACCAGAAGATCCAGAAGAAAACTTGGTTGTCTTATAAATGAGCCTCAAAAATGACAAATTCAAGACTCAACGACCAGTCTGACAGTTTTGAGATCCATGAGGTTGTTAAAGAAAAGAAAACTGAGAAGCAGATGAGAACAGGAAAAGAACTTCTGTCTTAAGTTGATTTTTTTTTCTCTTGGGAGGTTAGGAGAAACAAGTCAGACTTCAACAATCTCCAAATAAGAAGATGATTTATTTCTGATGATTCAAAGAAAAGACTGTTGTGAGCAGCAAAATCTTCCTCTGGGTTTACGTTCATTCGTGGACACTGTTGTTGAACAGAGTCCTTAATGATTTTGGGTCAAATGGTCATTTATGAAGGAGAGTTTCCGTTGACGTCTGTATTTGGTGAAGGACCTCCCAGCAGACCTGACCATGCTCAGTCCACAGATGTGTTCTTGATGTGATGCTGGACAGGCTGGACCTCTGCCCATTATTTGAAAATGGCAGCCAACATTTACAGCACTGTGCCAAAGTCCTGAACCAGTGAAGAAACAGGTGCAGATGATTCCAGATGATCAGGTGGTGATCAGTATACTGGTGGTGCTGAATGCTGAGTAGTTAGAACTCCTTTATCTCGGCTCCTTGTACTTTTAGGCACTTTGCAATCTGTTGTAGTAAAACATTTGTTCCCATTTAATCTCAGTATGCCAAATATAAGACAGTCTGACAGGCAAAAAATAGTATTTTTGCTCCAACAAGGTGATTCAAAGTAAAATTTGAAGATATGAGGGGTGGCTCAAGACTTTTGCACAGTACTGCACATTAAATTTCAATAACCTAAAAATTATGCAAACTTTTGAGAGCCTTTGAATATCCTTCAGGAGGCCTGGAGAACTGTTCCTCAAGACTTCATTAAAAAAATACAAAAAAGTCTGGATCTTTGGAAGCAAAATGTGAAGAAATGAGGGGTGGCTTTGCACAGTACTGTATATGAATTTATTCTTTGATCATTTAAAAGGGTTTTACTATCTGAGTGAGCTGTTAAACAAGTGTTATTTTAAAGCACAGTGTTGACATATTACACTGCATCAACATTTTTAGCTCAGATAATAGCGTATGGAGGACAGAGGGAAATGTTAACAATAAGAGACGCCCACATCCTCCGCACGTTAATTTAAACCAGTTATTGTTTGGAACTTTAATACACAGATTCATCAAATATATATAAAATAAAGTACATCTTACTCACTCCCCTTCAGGCTGGATTGTTCACGAAGCGGCAAGTGCCAGAAACAAAGTGCATTTTCACTCACAGCAGAGACATGTGGGTTGTTTGGATGAACAAATGATTAATTACTGATTGCTCAAATATATTTAAACTTCGTCAAGACCAAACTTTGGATCTCCACTTACTTTTGATATAATTTGAAAATGTCTGTTGTTGTTTGCATTGTATTAAAATTTCAGGATGAAAAGAGCACCAGAAATAGTCCAGGAAAAATCTTTTACGTTACTAAGTTATGCTTTTTACTCCTCCCGTAACTCCTGTAGATTTTGGAGATCTGAGTTCTTTATGACAGCCCCCCCATAAAATGACTTTTACTACTAATGAGGTTCTTCTTAAGTTTTATAATTATTATTATTATTATTATTATTATTATTATTACACCTGTTTTTGGGGCCGCTACATTTCTGAGGTTGTCTGAGGTATTGGCACTGTTCCAACTTTGACATATTCTCATTGTCTACATCTTTTTGATCGGTTGATCAGGGGCTGAGTATTGATCGTTTAAAGTCAGAATGTTTGGGTGAATCACCTTGGGAAGGAGTCTGGAGAGAGAGAGGAACGTTCATGCATTGTGACACCGCCTCACTGTGCCGGCAGAAACGCAATTCAGTGAACTTATGTTCACATTACACTTCACATTTTCTCCCGGAAATGCATTCTAGTTATTTTTGAGGTCCGGGGCTGCAGTCTTGGATGCCGAACCTTAGGTGAAGGTATAGTTTATATCGTCTCGATGTTTTGTTGAACTTTTTATTGGAAAGCAACAGAGGTTGGCCTAAAACAATTACGGCGCCATTAGCTTTCTGCAGGTCACGCTGGCGGCCTAATGCAATACCATCCGACCGGCTATTCCTTAGAAAGGCCCATTCAATCCAATTACAGCAGCCACTCGTTGGCCGCCCGTGAGGCTGTCTGACAAAGAGCGAAGCGTCTCGGGGAAAAGACGAGAAATACAGAGCATTCCTCCTCCCCTCCTCCCTCGCTTCTGCTGAAGGACGGAGGGTGGCGAAACAATGATGGATAGACTCTGAAAAGTGCATTATTCCTGATGCATTTTTGATTATTTTTCTCTTTTTTTTTTAACATAATGCAATAAAGATGAAATGCCCAAACTTATGACAAACACATGATTATTGTGCTACTCTCTCTCTCTCTCTTTTCTCTTTATTCCTCTCTCTCTCTCTCTCTCTCTCTTTCCCTTTATGTCTCGCTTTCTTTTTTCATGCTCCTCTCTACTTCTTACTCTCTCTTTTCCCTCTTTGTCTGTTTCTTCAAGCGCTTCTTAATCTCCCTTTCTCTTTCACTCATATTCTCTCCCTTTCTCTTTCTCTCTCTATTTCTTTCTGTCTGTCTTTCTGTGTCCCTCTCCCTTTATTTCTTTCTTTCTCTCTCTATCTCTATCCCTTTCTATCTCTCATTCTTTCTCTTTTCTGTCTTTATCTCTCTCTTTCTTTTTTAATGCATCTCTCTCATACCCCCTATATTTCTCTTTATTTCTCTCTCTCTCTTTGTGTGTGTGTGTGTGTCTCTCTCTCTGTCTCTCTCTCTCACTCTCTCTGTCTTTCTCTCTCTCTCTATCTCCCTCTCCCACTCTCTCTATTTCTCTCTCTCTCTCACTCTCTCTCTCTCTCTCTCTCCCTCTCTCACTCTCTCTATTTCTCTCTCTATTTCTCTCTCTCTCTCTCTCCCTCTCTCACTCTCTCTATTTCTCTCTCTATTTCTCTCTCTCTCTCTCTCTCTCTCTGGGACCACCTCTCCCCCTGGTTGGGCTCAGGCCCTCCTCCATCCTGAAGGGCCGCCTTTTTTTTCGCTGCCCATCCGAATGGTTTCAAGGGCTTGTTCAGAGTAAACAAATCAATAGCTCGTCCGAGTGGCAGAAGACAATTTCCATTCTCTTCGTTCACGGCGTGCCTTGCGTTCTCCCACTCCCTCTCCTCGTCCTCAGGAGAGACAATGACCTCTCTGCATGTTTACATAATTCATACACTGGCGGAACAGGAGCGTCCTTGTTTGTGTGTTTACATAAGCGTCTGAGTCATTAGCTCATATTAGCGGGAAGGTTTTTCACGCCTGAGTGTGTAGTTCTATCAGTAAACGGAGCCGTGTCGGGAAAAACCAACCGTCCTATCAGAGCACCACAGGGGGTCCTTGGTCAAGGCCCATGTATCTTCCTTACCCCAAATAAACTGTGCTGAACCTCCCTCATTTCTTTATATTTTTTAGGAAAATGAGACAGTAGGTTGATACAGTGATTTACTGCAACATGTGCAAATACATGTAAATACAGTATAAAACACAAAGAGGATTTGTATAATTTTAACCAGCTTTAAAGTCAGGAGTTGTTTTGACAACAGTTGTGACCACCATACACAGCCTGAACTCTCTTAGACAAGCTTTCCTGTCATTTCTCAAGTTCTCCAGGCTTCTCGAAGGACGTTCCAAAGCTCCTCTTTGGTTATCCGCTGCCTTTTGTTCCGTTCTCTGTCCAGATGATCCCACACTGCTTCAATAATGTTGAGATCTGGGCTTTGGGAAGGCCGTTCCATGACTGATAGTATTCCATGGTGTTTTATCTATCAAGGTGATTTGACTGCATTGATGTGTGTTTGGGATCATTGTTGTGATCCTGAAAAATGAAGCCATTGCCAATCGGACGCTTTCCAGATAGTATTGTGGGGTGGCTCAAGACTTTTGCACAGGTTTTCAGCAAAGAAACCTAGACATCATCTACCTAACCTCAGCTTGAGCTATAGGTCTTTGATTGGGCTTGGGTTTGCTTTCTAACAAGTGAGGAGGGATTGAACAAGCCATGGATAACTGTCCTCTCTCCCTCTATTGGGTAGGGTGGTCCTCCCTCTCCCCCATGACTCAGTATAATTGTCTTCTCTCCCTCTGGTGGGTAGGGTGGTCCTCCCTCTCCCCCATCACTCAGTATAACTGTTGTCTCTCTCTGTGGGCAGGTAGGGTGGTCCTCTCTCTCCCCCATCACTCAGCATGATCCTAGCCAATGCAGGTGTCTCTCAGCTGCAGAATTAGCTGTTAGCACTCTCCTCCAAGCATGTTGAGGCACCAAGTGAGGTTGATTTAGCAGCAGTTTGAAAAGATGCTTCATGCTGACATCATATGAACAGAAAAAATGTAAATTATGTAAGTAAACTTACAGTTAAAGAAAATATTGACTGTGTGATGCATCATAAAAAAAAATGTATCATAAAAATCATAAAATAAGAGATCCGCTGACCGTGACTCAAAGCTCACCTCCTCTTTATTTCTTTATTTCTCCAAACGCCATAACTGTGACCCCAAACTTACGCTTGGCCTTTCAAAGCCCTTCTGGATTTCTGATTCACCGCTCTGTGTTTTATCATTACGATTTACATAACCCTCCATATCCCAAAGCCTAAATCCACACACGGGTCAATACAGCCTTTGACTGGGTGCCAGCATTCAGACTTGGCTGCCGTTTTCTCCGCCACTCCTTTTCTATGCACGCTTGTAGGTAACTGCCTCTGACATGGCTCTGATGTTTGCCAAGGCTCGGGAGACCCATGCCAGCCTGCGTTGGTGCCACCTCGCCATCCGCTGTGATGCGGGTGAGCTTGGCACCACCACTCAGAGATGGCTTTGCTTTGCGTCTTGTCGAAGATTATGATCACATCAGTACGCAGCTTTGATAAGGCTCTTTCTTGGCACCAGGCTTCTTAAAAAAAAAAAACAGGAGCGACAATACAGGGTGGGTTGGTTTTCAAGGCTAGTTGCTAACTGGGAAAGCTGATTGGTGGATTGGAGATCAGTGCTGAACTTCAGAGCGAGACTTTGGAACGGGAACAAAGTTTGGAGCTGGGAGGTCAGCATCAGTCTGGCTGGAACTTCTCAGAGGCAATAAGAAAGTGTGAGAGTGTGTGCTTGGGCCCCTGACATTTGGCTTGAGTGTGTTTGTGTGTGTGTGTGTGTGTGTGTGTGTGTGTGTGTGAGACTCTGATAAAAGGAGGCAGATTGATCAGCCACAAAGATCTGGACCTGCAGGAAAAGGTCAAACACTGAAGCATTCACCTTTCATACCGACTGCAAAAGATGTTATAAATACAAGGGCTTGGAATATTTGTCCAGATCCAACGAGACTCAACTATAAAGTATCAGGATCTGTATGTTAGAACATAATAGCTTATGTACAATTTAAACCATTGGGATGTTGGTTCAGTAAGAATTTTGTGGATCTAAAATTGAGAAATTTGTGGGGCTGCTGTCAGTTCAAACAGAATTTTGTGGATCTACAATTGGGTCAGTCAGAATTTTTTGGTTCTACAGTCTGTTCAAACAATTTTGTGAGATTATAGTCAGTTCAGACAGAATTTTGTGGATCTACAGTCGGTTCAGTCAGAATTTTGTGAAGCTACAGTCGGTTCAGACAGAATTTTGTGGAGCTACAGTCAGTTGAGACAGAATTTTGTGGAGCTACAGTCAGTTAATTTATAGTCAGAATATTTTGGATCTACAGTCGGATCTGAACAGAATTTTGCTGCCGTGGGTCAGGTACACTTGAGCAGAAATGCCAAAGGCTATATTTGGGTTCACCCCAAAATTTATTTAGGCCTTTATTAAAGCTCTAATACAATATCGTATAGCCCTAAGCTCTTGTTACTGTTTCCCTTCAGCTCCAGTCACATTTTACAGACCAAAATCTACTTTTCCAAATGAATTTTCCCTCTCTCCTTCTCTTTCCGTCTCTCCGTCACTCTCCCCATGATTGTTCTCTCTGAGCCATTTCCTGTCATTGTTTTTCTCCACCCTCTGCCTCGCTTTGTGTTTCCTGTCGTTCCTTCTCTTTCCAACGCTCATTCTTCTCCCGCCCCACCTGCTAATGAATGTTAGTTTTAAATGCTCTTCACTAGCGCTAAGCACTATGCTAACTCATGCCTCTACAATCCAGCACCTACTGAAAGCAAAACAAACCAGTGTCAGAACTACTGAGACCCTTACTGTCTTCAAGCAGAGACTGAAGACCCTCTTCTTCACTGAGCACTGAGGAGAACATCTCATAAACTACAAAACACAAACTTCACAAATAACTTAAAAACTGTCTTCAGTGTCATCTGAGAGGGTTCTGGTGGTTCCTCTCTGTGGGCTCTGAGAGGGTCCTGGTGGAGGATTAGCTTCATCTCTGGCAGAATCTTAGTCTGGTTACAGCTTTTAATTGTGAGCCTGGGTTTACTGGTGTGAGGGACATGTTTTCTTGTGGACCTTGAGTTCCGACTTCATGATTCATTTAACGTCTAAGCAGATGTGGGAGGGGATGGATGGATGAATGAGGGACAGAAAGTAGGGAGGAAGGTGAGACAGGTAAAGATTCAAGAGCCAACTGTCTTCAAGGACCTCTGTTTGGGTTCACTGATGCGTAAGCTGGTCAAAGACAAAGTCAAAAAAATGGTTTTCATTAAAAAAAAATTTGAAAATACACAACCACAGGTTGTTTCCTTTAATCCATTTATTTCACAAACTGCAGATTTTTATTCTTGTTAAACATTGTAAAGTTATTGAGTGATCAACTATAAGTATGTCAAATAAAACAATTTTCCTTTATCAGATGAAAGACTCCTATTAACTGGTTGTGTGGTGATGCAGAGTCAAATTCTAGACTGTCCTTTAACTTTAAATGCACTCATTAACTGTTTCAGCACTTAATAGCTCGTTTAATTTGAATCTGGTAATCCACATTATAATTATATTAGGAGGCTTTTTGTAGAGAATAATAAAAATGACATTTTCTGGCTAATAAAGGAACTCAAATGGTGAAAACACTGTAAACTTGTCAGCAAAGAATATTGAGTGTATTTTTAGTAAATATTAAGTGAGTAACATATTCAGTGTGTGCCAAAACTTTTGACTGGTAGTGTATGTTCCACAATACTGGAGCTGGGTTCATTTTCCCAGAGGGGGGTGTTTAACAGAGTGTCCAAGCAATTACCCCAAATTACCACCCTGAACTCGGATCGAAACACATAGGCCAGATGTTCGTGCCGGTGTTATGCAACAGACGCTGCACTCACTAACAATTAAAACAATTAGAACAATTAGAACACACAGCATCACAGTGTCTGTTAGGAGGTTTTATTTTTCAATTAGTGCGAGGTAGATTGGAACAGGATTACTATCACTGAAGAGCTCCAACCTCTGCTAATTACACACCATTGCAGACTCTTACTGGATTAAAATCACTCTACAATTACTGTCAGACTGTAACAATTACACAAACTGCAGATTCAGCTAGGTGTGTATGTGTGTGTGTGAGTGTGTGTATGTGTGTGTGCGACTATACGTGTGTGTGTACGAGTGTGTATGTATAAGTGTATGTGTTTGTGTGTGTGTAGGTATACTTATGTGTATGTATGTGTATGTATGTATGTGTGTGTGTGTGTGTGTGTGTGTGTGTGTGTGTGTGTGTGAGTATATGAGTGTGTATGAGTGTGTTGTGTGTATCTGTGTGTATATGAGAGGGGATGTATGTGTTTAGGTGGGTGTGTGTGTATGTATATATTTGTGTGGATGTGTGTGTGGATGTGTACGTATGTGTGAACATATGAGTGTGTGTGGATGTGTGTGTGTGTGTGTGTGTGTGTGTGTGTGTGTGTGTGTGATATTGGTCTTTAGCTCTAATGAGAGGTAAGAGGCCGATACTTTCTTCTGCGGGAAACTCAGGTCAAACTAATTAACTTTTAATGAGAGGAAGCCACTGATTAGTGTGTTTGTGTTGGCACACAGCAGGATGGAGCAGAGAGAGCAATGCACACACACACACACACACACACACACACACACACACACACACACACACACACACACACAGGGAGGGAAGCTGTCTGTGTTTGGTCAGCTGCTGACCTTCTGTCCCAGTCTAAGAAAGCGAGAGAGAGAGAGAGAGAGAGAGAGACAGAGAGAGAGAGAGAGGGAGAGGGAGAGAGAGAGAGTGAAAAGAGGAAATGACTTTTTTCAGATAACCTGTTTTTTCACCCTTCTTGTCCAAAAGTTTGTAGACACCACAGCGTTTCCTATTAAAGTCAAGGATATTAACAGGAAGGACTCTACTCATCAAAAGTCTTGACCCTCATTTCTTTATATTTTGCTTTGAATCGCCTTCTTGGTGCCAAAATACTAGTTTCTGTCAAAATGTATTACCTTTGGTATATTGAGGAGATTAAATGAAAGAAATGGGATCAAATGTTTTACTGCAACAGGCTCCAAAGTGCCTAAAGACACAAGGAGCCTAGATAAAGGAGTTCCAACCACTCAGCATTCAGCACCACCAGTATACTGATCACCGCCGGATCATCTGGAATCACCTGCACCTGTTTCCTCACTGGTTCAGGACTTCAGTTAGATGGTCTTTGTTCTGCTTGAATGAATCATGCGTAGGTCACTGTGTGTCTTAACAAACAAAAAACATTCCTCTTAGGTTCAGGGACTGGACTGAAAATGGGAGCCACTGAAAGTCCTTCAGGAAGCCTGGAGAACTGTTCCTCAAGACCACATGAAAAATACAAGAAAGTCTGGATCTTTGGAAGCAAAATGTGAAGAAATGAGGGGTGTATGTAAATGAGCAGTGTTCTGATTGCATGTATTTACATGGATTGGGGAGAGAATGTGACGTTTTGAAACTATAAACAATATTAAAGTCTTTTAAGTGAGGTTCGCATAGTATGGGCCCCTTAAATAAATAAATAAACGTTTTTTTTAATCCGTCTCCGTGATTCCGTGATTCCCGAAAGCTCCATGTCAGGGCCTATTGATCATCCGCATGAATAATGCAAGGCATTCGCCAATTATCAAAAAGCTCGTCAGTCATCCGTCTTGGCGATCCAGATCCGCGGCCCGTTTGATCCGGTTCTGGCGGAGGCCTCTCGCAGGCCGGACAGCGTCCGTTTCATCTCTCAATTAAAGAATTAGTTTGAAGTGCAGATGTTCTGCCTTCATCCTCATCACAGTTTGTTGAAGTGTGGGATAAAAAAAAAATAAAAATTAATAAAAAAGTAATCCAAAAAAAAGAAAAGAAGAGAAAAGGAATGTCCAGAAAGAGAGGCAGAGGCAGCTGGTGGTGTTTCAAAGGCGCCGAGGCCCTTAAAGATGATCCGTGTTTCGTTTCATGTCCCGTAGCCCCGGCCTTATGAACGGGGCTTTGGGGGTTTGTGATGCTTTTTTTCTTTCTTTCTTTATTTCTCCTTTTTTTCTTTCTCTCTCTCTCTCTCTTTTACACCAGAGAAAGAGAGTCTGTTTGATTTGTCTGAAGTTGTGTGTAGATTAATATACAGCTGTCACGGGCCCAAGGATCCACACCTCATCACAGGCCTTTCATCTGCGCAATAGCACCTCATGCATCACACACACACACACACACACACACACACACACACACACACACACACAGTTATGTACTCTCCCTCTCTATCTCTTTCATAGACACTCCATTCAATTTAAATTCCATTTATGTTTTTGAATTGTGCATATCAGGGAGATATGTAAGTGTGTGTGTGTGTGTGTGTGTGTGTGTGTGTGTGCCTTTTTATGTGTTCTTTGCTGTGATGGGCCGTCTCGGTTGACTTTGCCCTGCTGTGTAATTGACTGTGATGTGTTTTTGAAAGGCCATTTGCACTCGTGTGCCCTTAACACACACACACACACACACACACACACACACTCGCACACTCTTGCACGCCGCCAGAACAAGAGGCACTCTGTGATTTGCGCCTCTTTAAATAACACTTTAGCGATGTTCTAGCCCACAGTGCAAAGAGAGAGAGAGAGAGAGAGAGAGAGAGAGAGAGGTATGGTTAGACTGGCTGGTTGAATTGGACCCTATAAGGCCTGTGGAGGACTCCTTCTCTGTCTGTACATTGTTTCCAGTATTTTAATGGCAAAAACCAAGGAAATTTGGAAAGTACCAGGAAAGAATTTGATTGGACAAGTGTGTGTGGCAAGTAGTGGGGTGGGGTGGAGGAGTGATGTGGGGGCATCACGAGGCTAAAGCCTAAACTAGAGGACCAGAAGTTTGGGTCCACCCTTGAATTATGCTGTTCTTTACAAAAATTATTACAAGAATTATTACAAGAAAACATCAGAAATACTTAAAACAAATGTAACTGACTGGTTTTGAAGGGTAACAATATACACTGTAAGTGCAGTTTAATGGATGTGAAAGTTTCTGTATGAGCTTCACCAAAATAACCCCCTTGCCTTTATCACAGCAGCACAGATTCACCACATCCTTTCCAGCAACTTTTGGCAATAACTTGTGTCCGAACCCTCCCAGCACCTTTTCAAGCAGCAGACAGTTCTGTCTCATTTGCTGGACGCTCATTTGGAACTGGTGGGTCCAGCTCGTCCCTGCAGCTCAATGGGAGAAAGATCTGGAGACTGGGGAAGACAAGACATCATTCTCTAAACTTTCTGCTTTTCTTTGGAACGGAAATCATTTTGGCACAATTTTGAAGAACAATTGGGATCATAATCCCGTTGAAGAATTAAATTCTGTCCAGTGATTCGTAAACCAGAGAGAACTGTGTGATGTTGAAGAAATGAGTGATACCTTTCTTGGTATTTCTTATAAATTTTTTCCTTACTTGTGTATTAACCTCTGACTCGTTTTTTCTCTTTGACAGGGTTTAAGGTGTGCAACTTAGCTAGCAGTAACTTGGTTAAAAGCAGATATTGATTTAAGTCTAGCTTTACAGGTATGAAGAACAGATGTGTATTACTAAAGCACTGATGTACGTCGCTCTGGATAAGAGCGTCTGCTAAATGCCATAAACGTAAACGTAAACCTTTCTTTTTTCAGGATTAACACAAAGTGAATGTCAGAGCACTAAAGACAGACCTGATATGTCTCTTCAGAACCAATTGTTTGAGCCTTTGTGCATAATTAATGTGTTTCTACAGACTATAAAGTATTGAAAACCAGTCAGTTACATTTGTTTTAAGTATTTCTAATGTTTTCTTGTAATAAAATTTTGAAACACCAGTATAATGGGTTTTTTTTTTTTTAAATCCAAGGGTGGACCCAAACTTCTGACCTATACTGTACATACAACAGCTCAAATGTAAACACATAGGGCCACTTTCCCAGACAGGGATTAAGTCTAGTCCCATTTCTCTTTCAATGGAAAATCTCCATTTATAATACTGTGTAGTCCAGGACAAGACTTGATACCTATTTGGGAACTCGCTTCATAGTGGTTGGTGTCCTTAAACCAGTTTAAGGGAGCCTGGCCAGGTCCTATTCTTTCCATAATTCCGAAATATGGTTAGGAGACACTAGAGGGCACCCATGAGCAGATTCTCTATAAGTGAGGTGAATGGAACTGAATGGCTTAAAGTGAAACAAGAAAAGGGGAAAAGGGACCACATCTTACATTGTATTTCTATGAGGTCCACTTATGACACGTGTATTTACTGGCAGCTCTATTAATATTAAATATGCCAAAATTACCCCATTTTTGAATTTACTAGTGCTGGGAACGTTAACGCGTTATTATCGCATTAACGCATTATTTACTTAACGCCGACAATTAATTTATCGCACG